>CM075354.1:605000-980000 GCA_037693485.1 Kitagawia praeruptora
AGTTTGAATCATAGTCAGGAACTTTTGGGTTTGTTGTTTTCCACTAAACACTACTCCCTCTGTCCCTAGAGGATCTTAACATTTGTTAAATGGCACGGAATTTAAGAAAGTAATAAACAAATACATTATATTACATACTTTTACACTAAACAAGAGTTATATAAAATGGGGCACGGCTTTTAAGGAGTAATGAGAGTAGTATATTTTAAAAAATTACTATTTAAGGAAACGTTAAGAATTGGATGGGACGTACCAAAATAGAAAGTGTTAAGAATTGGGAGGGACGGAGGGAGTACTTCCTTATCCCCTGGCAGTCTTAAACTCACCTTTTTCTTCACGCAATCAATCTGAGCTCCGTGGGTTGTCAACCAATCCATACCTATTATTACGTCAAACTCCCCTAATTTAAAAGGTATTAAATCTACCCGAAAGTGCCGCCCTTCTATTTCTAGGTCACAACCTGGGCATACTTGGTTAACAGGAATAATTTCATGATTAGCTATCTCTACTTACAGTCTGTCTCTCAGTGGTTCAGTCTTAAGGCCTAACCGACATACAAAATCTAGAGATATGAAAGACTTGGTGGCTCCCGAATCAAATAAAACATTCGCATTAACTGAGTTGAGTAGTAGGGTACCTGCGATCACATCCGTGTTCCTCACGGCATCTTGCACAGTCATGTTAAAAGTTCTTGCAGTCGGGGCCCTGTTAGAAGCAGTTCCACTCACTCTTGATGCAGCTGGCCCAGAGGACATACATTCCCTCATTCGGTGCCCTGGTTTCCCACACTTAAAGCAATTACCTCCGGCACTGGTGTTGTTACTAGTTCCTCGACAGGTGTTAGCATAATGTCCTGTCAGCCCACACTTGAAGCACTTCACATCTTGCAGGTTACACACGCCCGCATGTTTCCTTCCACATTTATTGCATTCCGGGAGTGGGGCTCGGGGTGGGGTAGAGTACGATGATCCCTGTGGTCGGCCGCCCTGGCCCACACTCCAACTTTCAGCTCTCTTGGTTCCAAAGTTTCCGCTGGGCTGGGACACTGTTCCTCGCTTAAACTTGCTCGGAAAGCTCCCTCCCGCAGAGTTTCCCTTTCGACTGTCAAACTTCCTCTTCTTTCCTTCCCTCTCCTTCTGCATCTGTTCACTCCCAGCCTCAACAATCGACGCTTTCTGTACCAGGGTGGCATAGTCCGTCAGCTCAAGAACCGCCACACGATTCTGAATCCATTGCTTTAGCCCCAATTGAAACCTTCGGGCCCTCTTCACTTCAGAGTTCACATATTCCGGCACAAACCTTGACAGCTCAGTAAATCTTGCCTCATACTCGGCCACCGTCATGTTGCCTTGCTTGAGTTCCAAAAATTTCAGCTCCATTTGTGTTTCCATGAACCTAGGGAAATACTTTTCTAAGAACAACTCGCTAAACCTCTCCCAGGTCACCACACCTTGTTAGGTCCGATAAGATTGTAGAAGGGGGGGTTGAATACAATCTATATCATTTTCTCCAAATTTGTCCTTTAAATAAAATTTAATTCAAACAAATTTGTGCGGAATAAAATAACACAAATTTCAAGTTGAATATAACAATATATTAACTTGATGGGTGTTACAAAATCAGTACAAGTGATTATCAAGAAATTAATAACTAATTAGAAAATTCAACATGAACTTTTCTAATTTAGTTAATAAAAATCAAGATATCAATTCAAGAACTAGGAAACTTAATTCGCTAGTATTACAAGAGTCACAAATAATTAAGTTCTAATGGATACAATTTTTGAAACAAAGAACTTAAGAATTTATGGGAATTTATTTGAGCTTGAAAGATGAGAGAGATGTAATGTTTTCTTGCTCCTGTGTCTTTTTGATCTGTTCGTGTATGTCTCCTTTTTTTTTTCATTCACTGGCTTCTGTCTATTTAAACAAAACATTGCAACTGTCATAATGTCCAACTTTAACACTATTATGACACTTCATTATGACAGTTTCATGGGCTTCTATGACACTTTCCAGGCGGCTATGACAGTTGCTGTGAAGTCCATCATGACAGTTCCATTATGACAGTCAGCATCATGACAGTTCTCACTATGACAGTCAGCATCATGACAGTTTCCACTATGACAGTTTCCACTATGACAGTCTTCATTATGACAGTTTTATTGAACTTCATTATGACAGTCTTCATTATGACAGTTCCAATAAACTTCATTATGACAGTCTTCTATAACTTCCATTATGACACTCTGCCACCCTTTGTTTCTTCAGCCGACAAGTAGTTTTACTTGTTTAATTCATTGGTTGTTTATGAACCCATCTGCTTTATCAATTAAGTCTCCTGGCCACGTTTTAATTTTAGACTCCGTAAAATTGATTTTTAACCCGCACAGCTTATAATCTTTAATTAATAAATAATTATTTTAATCTAGAAATTATAAAAATAAATATCTAATATTATTAGATATTTATAAATATAATTTTCTAAATAAATAAAATATTTATTAATATAAAATTATACTTAAACTCTAAACTGCGGTTACCTGAGCGTCTGGAACCGGACTCCTTTTGCTTAACAAAAACTATATCAATTCCAATCGGGGTTCCAGCTTTAAGAATATATCACTTTCCATATTCTTGTGATAATTCTATTTTCTCATAATTCGTCCAGGTGTAAGCTGCGGTCTCTTGAGGATGTGAAACCGGACTCTTTTTGCTTAGCAAAAAATACAACAATTCTAACCGGGGTTTCAACATTAAGAATATATCACTTAGAATTTCTTTATGATAATTCTTTTTTCTCGTAGCCAGTCCACTTGATAGTAAAATCCTTGTGGTTAATTAATTTAGCACTTCTGTTGCTTGCACAATGATTTTCTCACATACCAGTCTTGATAGCTTGAACCACTGAAGTTAATGACGAACGACCACTGTTTAATGTTGACACTCGATGTACTGTCTGGTTCATGAGTGACTAACCGCAATGACTGTTCTTCATATATTGACTTTTAAATCTGGTTCCTTTTCTTTTATTCATCTCTCTCTTTAATCTTCTGTACTATCTCTGTCACCTTTGAAATCTCTGTCACTTTAAATGAATCCACTTATTAACGAATACTCCACTGAGGCTTGATCAGTTGACTGAGCTTCTTTCAATGTAGTAATTCCCCAAGTCTGTAGATTGACCTTGATCTTTTTCTTCTGATAGATAATACATTCTGAGATTCCTTGTGACAGTCTATATACTATTTACTATTACAATCTTGTTTAAGTTGAGTTGTATCCTCGAAATACAAATAGGCTACATCATATACCTTTCAATCTCCCCCTATTTGTTTGTTAGACAATAACAAGCAAATACCTAGAGGATAACTCAACTAACTCACTTAAACAAGAAAAAGATTAAGCATTTAGGAGCTTAGCAAATAGTACATTAAAAAAATTTCTCTGGTTTGAATTTAACAATTCCAGAATCCTCAGTTGATGAAATGATAGATGATTGTTCCTCTAGCCCTGAATTGATCTTCAATAGATAACTCATCTTCATTTCTGATTCTTCATATCTCTGCCTGATAATCCTTCATATCCTACATTGGTGATTATCAGTAGTTCTTGATTTACAATCACTTCCCTTCTCTGACACAGCGTTTCTCAATTAAGAAAAACAACTGATCCTAATAAATAGACAATGGTGAATCAATACCATTTCTCTAACTTCTAGGAAATCTACTACTCCTCCAGTTAGCCTTTATACATAGTACATTGAAAGACTAATAGAATAGTATTGTGATGTAAGCTTCTCCTTATATCTCCCCTTTCTTCTCAACTGAATCTCCCCTTTCTTCTCAACCGAATCTCCCCTTACTTCTCCATCTAAGGCTCCCCTGTAAATGCTCCCCCTTTCTAACCTACTCTCCTTTTTCTTGTACCCCTTTACTTCTCCCCCTTAGTTGAGGAATCCTCCAATCAACTAGTTGACAAAGTATTTGTACCAATTATAGAGTTCTTTGTTAGAAAGGAAGTTTCATTTTCTTCCTCACTGTGAGTGTGTGATAGTGTTTAGTGTACCTCACAAGTGTTTCACTCTTCTCTCCACTCATTTGTGTTGAGTGTCTCACATCTCTCTGTGTTTACACTCTTGCTCACTGGTGTATCACTCATAGCTCCAACATCCATTAGTGTACCTGCAAGGAAAAATCACCCTAGCCCCTTCAAGAGAGGTCAGTGGTGGTGCAATGGGAGTTCGCAAATCCCAAATCCTCGTTTGACTCGTCAGACGAATCTGAGTCATAATCTACAAGTTGCTAGTTTTCCCTTTATAGGATTTTCAGATTTGAATTCTGAGAAGGTAAACAATGATCTATAAATTTAGCATTGAGATCAAGATTCCCTTCTAATGTCTGTGAAGACACTTGGTTCATTAAAGAACCTTTAACTTATAATCCTAACCGTAAAATGGTTGGATTATAGGTTTCCATCAATTCATCCTTAGTGTGTGCATTCTCACTTTGTGCATATGAAATATTTTGGTTAGTGTATAAGGTAGTGACTCTCCAACTGAATATCCCACACATCCTTATTTGCTGCATCACGTGCAGTTACTCCCTGGTGACCTCTAGTCTGATAGGTTACTTCCTTTTAGGGTGTAAGATAGAATGTGTTTGAGTTTGACTGTAGTCTGGGATAAAAGTTGTTGGGTTTACAACCTTATGACTAAACATGTGAGAAAACAAAATTCCATGTAGATGAACCTGCATCACAGAATATGAGCAATAGAGATAGAATGATATACAGTTGTGATTTCAAAAGATTTACAATGTAAGCAATCACAACTATAGAAAGAAATTTTGAGTTAAGAAGTTAAAGAGATCATGAGCCGGTTTTACTAAACAAAAACAAAGGCAACAATCCAATTAATAAATATTAATCGAATTAATGTAAGTTAATGTTTAAACCAATACAAACAAAACTATTTTATCCTGTTTTAGATCCTGTATGTTAGATACCAACTGTTACCACTTGTTAACACTTGTTAGGTCTTGTCTTCCAATTGTTATAACCTGAAAATCAAACGTTAGTTCCTAAACAATTGAATTGACATATACCATATTGATACCAACAATGTTCCTTAATAAGAAATTCTGTTAATAACAACAACACAACACAGATTAGAAGTTAAAACAGCATGATATGTGTGTGTTAAACAGAAGAAGTACAAAAGAACCAAGTACAGGGACCTGTTTGTAAGTTTTGAAAGTATAGTGACTAAACTGAAAATACTATACAAACTATTTATTTACACATGAAAAATAATATACAAAATAAGAAATAATATACATAAAAATAATATGAAATAAAAACTAAAAAGAAAAGAAAAATACGATTTTTTATTATTATTATTCAAAAATACATGTATTAATAATATTTACAGAATATTAAAAATAAAAAAAATAATTTGTAAAAATATTTACAACAATATAACTACTTAAAACAGCTAAATAGAAAATAAGAAAATACTAAAAATACCATAGGTTATTCTTTTTACGAAATCAAACATTAATAACAAAAGGACAAACACTACAAACTATTTAATAAACTATTAACTATTTACATAAATATTTGTAGTAAATTAATAAATCTATATATTTTCTTAATAAAATAACTTTCTTATAGAAAACCATTTAAAAAGAAAATATGACTTATTAAATCAACACAAATATTCAAAAGTAATTTTCAACAAAAATAGATTTCTCACTAATTTCAACTTGTAAAATTTGAGAAAAATATTTTTAGAGAAAATTAAAATATTCTAAAATTAAAAGAAGTAAGTAGGAATATATTAAGAAGATAATGACAATGATTTAAGAATTAACAAGCAAGAATATAAGTTGATAAAATAATTATACAAGTGATTTTAATAACAAATATTAACAAAGTAATCACTTATAAATTATTAAAGAGCAAATCTCAGATATTAACTAGTTTAATTACTAGGACTATTTAACATACCCAATTCACCAACAATTCTGGTGAATGTGGATTCGTCAAGAGACTTAGTAAAAATATCTGCTGTTTGTTCTTCCGTGGGTACAAAATGTAACTCCACGGTACCATTCATGACATGCTCTCTAATGAAATGATACCTGATGTCAATGTGCTTGGTCCTTGTATGCTGCACAGGATTGTTGGAGATTGCTATGGCACTTGTATTGTCACACAAGATAGGAATTTTGTCAAGTACAAAGCCATAGTCCCTTAGCTGATTCCTTATCCACAAAATCTGTGCACAACAGCTTCCAGCAGCTATGTATTCAGCTTCAGCTGTTGAGTTGGAAACTGTTTGTTGTTTCTTGCTGTACCAGGAAACCAACCTGCCACCTAGGAATTGACAACTCCCAGAGGTGCTTTTCCTATCTACAACACTTCCTGCATAATCTGAATCTGTATATCCAACAAGATTAAAACCAGAATCTTTAGGGTACCAGATGCCTAAGTTAGGCGTACCCTTAAGATATCTTAAGATTCGTTTAACAGCAATGAGATGAACATCTCTAGGATCCGATTGGAACCTTGCACACAAACATGTAGCATGCATAATATCTGGTCTACTTGCAGTAAGGTAAAGTAATGAGCCTATCATACCTCTGTAGCTTGTGATATCTACCTTAGCAGAATTTTCACACGCTCCAAATTTAACAGCTGTAGATGATGGTGTTCTTGCTGAAGATGAGTCCTCCATTTGATATTTCTTGAGAAGCTCTTTGACATACTTGGATTGACAGATAAATATCCCATCTGTCCTTTGACTTACTTGCAATCCAAGAAAGAACTTCAGCTCACCCATCATGCTCATTTCAAACTTACCCTGCATTAACTTAGCAAATTTCTTGCAAAGAAGATCATTAGTAGACCCGAATATTATATCATCCACATAGATTTGGACTAATATTGTATCATTCTTATGTTTCTTTGTAAAGAGAGTTTTGTCTATGACACCTCTAACAAAACCATTTTCAAGTAAAAATTCAGAGAGAGTGTCATACCATTTTCTTGGCGCTTGCTTAAGACCATAAATTGCCTTGAAGAGAAAGTAGACATAATCCATGAATTCTGGATCTTCAAAGCCAGGGGGTTGTTCTACATATACCTCTTCATCTAGCTTACCATTCAGAAAAGCACTCTTGACATCCATTTGATAAACCTTAAAGTTTGAGAATGCTGCGAATGCCAAGAATATTCTGATAGCCTCAAGTCTTGCCACTGGAGCGTAGGTTTCATCATAATCAATGCCTTCATCTTGTGAATAACCCTTTGCTACCAGCCTTGCTTTATTTCTTGTCACTGTCCCATCTTCATCTAGCTTGTTTCTGAATACCCACCTTGTGTCAACCACTTTCCTGTCTTTGGGTCTGGGTACCAGCTTCCATACTTCTTGTTGTTTGAATTGATTGAGTTCATCTTGCATAGCAATCACCCAATCAGGATCAGAAAGAGCTTCCTCAGTTTTCTTAGGTTCCATTTCTGATAGAAACCCTGAATAATTACATTGATTTTGAGTAGCACTTCTAGTTTTCACACCAACATCTGGATCACCAATGATTAGCTCAAAAGGATGAGCTCTATTCCAAATAGTCTGTCTGGGAAGATTAGATCTTGATGATTCGCCTTGTTCTTCATTGTGATGTTGTGTGTGACCAGTTGATCCTTCATTGTCTCCCCCTGAGTTGTTGCCAGGTTGACTAGATGATTGTTCAGGAGTGTCAGGGGTATCTTCATTATTATCATTGTTTTCATCACCATTACCCTGATCATCATCATTATTATCATTGTTGTCATTAGCATCAGCAAAAATCTCAGGTGCATCGTCATCATCTGAATCTGTATCTGTCATGTCATCGAAAGATAGCTTTTCAGATGGATCCTCAGTTTGGATACTAGGGAGTTTAGTGTCATCAAATGTTACGTTGACACTTTCCATCATCTTCTGTTCATCAATCACATACACCCTGTATGCCCTCATTGAATAACCAATAAAAATTGCTTCAAATGCTTTGGTATCGAATTTACCACCTTGATCATCACCTTCTTTAAGCACAAAGCATTTTGCCCCAAATACATGAAAGTATTTGAGTGTTGGTTTCTTTTCATTCATAGCTTCATAAGGTGTCTTCATCAAGTCTTTGTTGATAAGAGTTCGATTCTGGGTATAGCACGCAGTGTTGATAGCTTCAGCCCAAAAGTACAATGGAAGCCTTGATTCACTTAACATAGTACGTGCAGCTTCAATCAAGGTTCTATTCTTTCTTTCCACTACTCCATTTTGCTGAGGAGTTCTTGGTGCTGAATATTGTAAGAACCCAGATTTTTGGGTAGAATTAAAACTTTTTATTATGTAATAATATGGGAATGAATAGTGGTTATGACTGCGATGTAACGAATGTCTATTAAATGAATGTGTTAGGTCGATTACACAATAAATAATCAAGAACTGTATAAATAAGTAACAAGAACACACGTTTTAACTCTTTAAAACTGTTTGGAATTAATAATTCCTCTCTCGGTGATGTAAAGTATCACAGAGAGCTGCTTAGGTTACAAGAATGATATTCGTTCACGATGGATACCCTTCTAGGGTTAACCTAACTGTATTTATAAGATATACAGCTACGTACAATCGTAAATTGATTCTCCTAAAATTAAGCTATACAATTGATATCAATTACGATTGCTACACGTCTTCTAAGTCAACTCGATCTCTTTGACAGATATCCAATCTTCAAAGATATCGCTTCCATATTAATATTAAATTAATCTTCAAACTCTGTTGACTTGTAGACGCTCCTAGTAGACAGACTTTAGCAAACTCTGTTCTCTCAACACTAACAGTGTTTGCGCTTCCATGTATTCAGCTATCAGTGTTTACGCTTTCCTCTGTCAGCGTTTGCGCTTCCAGCAATCAGCGTATACTCAAACACTGCTTTCAATAACAAGTTAAACTCTCTTTACCTGAAATACTTAAACACTGACATTAAATCACATCAATTATATCTAACAATCTCCCCCAACTTGTTCATTAGAAAAATGTACAAGTTCACAATAATTGATGATGTCAAAACGAACAAATAAAAACACAGTGTTTAACATATAATCAGAGTTTAAACCTGACTTATCAAAATTTACAGAAAATACGAATCACTTACAAATTCTGTCTACCTAACCTCCTCAAGATCTGGAGTTGTTCTGAGATAATCAATCAACAATCTCCTTTCAGCATTTTCAAGTTCAATTTCCATAGCTTGCTTGATCTCTCTTAACTCTGGATCATTCTCATCTGTTTGAAAAATAGCAGCTCTGAGATCATAGATCTTGTTTCTCCTCAATTCATTACCCAATCTGATGTACTTTAATTCTTCAGACTTTACATTGAAATCCAGAACTGTAATTCCAAGATCAGTCTTCAGCCTTGTAGTACCCTTCTGCATTTCAATCAGGTTTCCATTCCAGTCTCTGTATTTTGGAACATATTTTTCAGCAGACTTTGTTCCTGTAGCAACTTTAGCTTTCAGCATATACTCCCTTATAGAATTAGCAATAAGCTGTGTTCTTTGATTTCTAACTCTGAAGATATGCAAGACATACTGAAGTTCCTCAAATAATTTTAACTTGATTGCTTCTTCATTCACTCTATACACTGACCCATCTGCCATAAAGTATAGTAGAAAGTGAATATCTAAGCTCCTTTGATGAACTACCTGAACTGACTCCAACTTGTCTAGATTTTCTTGAGTTATACCAGAACCAAGAGATACAAGTGCAGAGGGATCTCTTGGACTGTTACCAACTCTCAAATCTCTTCTTGATCCTAAACCAGAAGTATTCCTGCCTGGTGGCTTTCCTGAACAGGCAATATTATGCTGATATCCACCAGTCACTCCTGCTCCTTCTTCCACTGGAATCTTCGCCCTTGAAAAACCAGGTAAAAGTTTACTTTGAGTCTGTACAACTTGTGTAGCAACAGAGGTTGTAACTATCATCTTGCCCTTGCTCTCTTCATCAACTTTCCCTTTTAACTTCAACTTAGCATCAAGAGAAGACTTTCTAACCAGCTTTCCAGTATCTTCTTCTTCTTCTTCTTGAATACCAGATAGTTTTTCTTTGATTACAATTCCTTTCATCACAGGCTTTGCAGACTTTGAAACTTTAACAACTTTCTTCACTTTCTTGGACTTCACAGCTTTTAAATGTTCTTTCTGCAACAGCTTTTCTTCAGCTTGAATATCCTCAAGTGTAGCTTCAGCATTCTCTTCTCGAAAAAGTTTTGCAGCCAATTCTTCATCTGTTTTTGGATTGTCAGAGAATAACAAATCCCTTGGCCTTGAATCAGAAGTACTCTGAGTATTTGAATCTAACACCAAATTCGGCTTTGACCTTGAAGACCTTCCATGTCCTTGTCTGAGATTTTCATTTCTTAAACCCTTATCAGCATTGGTGCCTTCATCATCAAGATGATCTTTCTTTGACAGAGTTTGATCTTTTCTGCACTTAGTTTTAGAAACTCTCTCCCCCTTTTTGACATCATCACCATCTTGAATGAGTATTGAGGTGATTAACTCAAGAGAATTTGCTATAGAATCAACTTTCTCAGCCAGTAAAGTCTGATTCTTTTCAACTATACTCAGTCTGTCATTAAGATTAGATTGAGATTTGGCAAACTGTTGAAAGAGTTTAGCATTAGCTAGTTGAGCTTTCTCCTCATGAGTAGCAACTTCTGTGCGAAGATCAACGATAGATTTCTGAGTATCATCGAATCTATTATTCAAAGTTTTGATTTGAATCACTGTGCCTTGCAAACAAGTAAAAATCTCTGGATTTTTAATCTTCTTTGAATTGACCTCAAGAAACATTGCAGCCCTTCCAGGTGGAAAAATACACTCTGACTTATACCATTCAGCAGTTTGCTTGGCCAAATAACCATCATCAATTTCATGAACAGAAGGCCCAGCAAAATCTGGTTTTGCTCCTGTTTTCTGACCATCAGGCTGATTTTGTGGTTGGTCAACTCCTGTACTATGATCTTCAACAGAATCACTCATCGATTCACTAGTAGAGGCAACAGAAGGACTAGGTTCTTGAGCAGCAATAGGTTCTTGAGCAACCTGTTTTCCTTTATCAACTGGAGTGGGCTCTGAAGAAAGAACCTTTTCTGGCTTATCAACCTCCTCACCATGAGCAGAAACATGATTGGCATCAGAGTTCAACTCAGTGTGTGATGCAACCACAGTGTCTTCAAGAACAACAGTTGGCCCATCAGCAACACCAGTATCTATAGAAAGTGTAACCTCCATGAGTGGTGGAGTAGATGCTTCATGATTAAAAGAAATTGGAGTTTCAGCAAACTCTTCCATTGGAGTTTCAACTTCTGGTTCAGCAACCTTGACTTCTGATTCTGGGATTACAGGTTCTATGATAACCTCTGGCTCACCAGTAGGAATATCAAATGAGATTTTCTCTTGAGCCTCCTCAACATGCTCATCATCAGAATCAGTCATAATAAGCCTCCTCCTCTTTGCTTGAGGCACTTCAACCTGTTCTGCATCTTCACTGGAACTCTCACTTGAACTTTCCTCAACCAATGGTGGTGAAGGTCTGTTTGCCCTTTGTATGAATCTTCTGGAATAAACAGCCTTTGGAGCTGACTGTTTAGCCTTAGCACGTTCAGTGTTGATTGCAGTATGTTTCTTCCTTTTTGGCTTTGGTGGTGGTTGTGAATGAGTAGTAAAGACAGGGTTTGTTGGTTCAGTGTTCATTTGGTCAGGTTGTGTTTGAGGTTCTGTTTGTGTTGGAGGTGATATGGGTTGTTCAGTGGTTGTTGGTGTGGGCTCAGGTGTTTGAGTAGGTTGAGATGATATGTTTTCTGTACGATCAGTGGCTAAAGGTTCAGGCATAGGCTGTGGTTCTGGTTGTTCTGGTTGATGTGTATCAGAGTCTTGTGGCTGATTGACAAAATTTTGTAAAGCAAGCGGCAATGCTAAAGGAGGCAAGTCTTTTCCAACATCTTTGTTAGACATATCAGTAAATATTCTTTTAGTGACTCGAAACGGTTGAATCTCATCAGCTTCATCAACAGTTAAACCAGGAACACATGCATTGAACAGAAGTTGACAAAATCTAGCAAAGTAAACTGTAGTAGACTCTGACAACTTATCACCCAAATTCATCAAAACATATCTACCAAAATCAAAATTACTACCATAAAGTAGAGAATACCCAATTTGTAGACTGTCCATTGGAATAGCATCCCAGTTGGTGACCTTTTTCTGGAATGTCCTGGTGATACAATCAAAGAAAAAGTTCCACTCTTTTCTCAAATTTGGCCTCTTCACACTGCCCAGCTTGGCAAGTGATTCCATGTACCCAATCTCTGTTAGCATCTCTCTCAGATTTTCCTCAGAAACAACAGCATACGAAGTATGTGTGTCGAAGTCCATGGCATCACGAACAGTTTGTGGAGTGATTACAAACTCTTGTTCTTCATGAGAGAAGATGATAGACGGAGTTCCATTCTCTCCTCCTTCAATATATCTTGAGTTTTGCCAGAAATTAACGACTTGGGAAGCAGATAGAGTAGCCGGTTCAACCAGCGCTTGCCCAATTTCAGAATCTCGAAGAAAATTTTGCATAAGATGAAACGGCTCTGGTGCCCGGTCATTCTCAAGTAAAGCTGCATAGTTGTTAGGCACAAAACGTAGACCAAAGATAGTGAAAGGTTTAGTTGCCATTGAATCAAGAAATAAGTAAGAATCAACTGTGAAAAGGTTTTGCAAGAAAGGTGTTTGTGAAAATGCCAAAGAGAAAAACAAAGATGTTCTCTGATTTGGTAAAGTGAATACGTGTGGATAAAAATGATTGTAGCAAAAAGTAATTTGAGTTGTAGTTAAAAACTAAACTCAAACGATTTTTACTTGAAAACACGCAACTGTTCCCTTGAAAAATGTAAAAGGGAGACATAATGATGAGTGAGTGGGACAGGTGTCACACATGCAACGGTTCACTTAATACAGGCGCAGTAAAAGCCATTATTACCGTTGTCGTTCCGTTTATCAAGACACGTTACCACTAATTACACTAATTAACAGTTGTCAACTACTCCATTTACTCCAAAATTTTCAAATTATTCTAATGAAACTATACCTTAGAGTACATAGCACAATTATTCAGTGTTTATCAAATTTTCAATCTTTATCACAAAAACCCTTTCAAA
This sequence comes from Kitagawia praeruptora, assembly GCA_037693485.1. NCBI lineage: Eukaryota > Viridiplantae > Streptophyta > Magnoliopsida > Apiales > Apiaceae > Kitagawia > Kitagawia praeruptora. The sequence goes on from CM075354.1 coordinate 618,261, forward strand.
AATGCACAGTCGTGATTTTCGTGTGTGAGTAGCAGAGTTTACCAAATCAATTTTTATAGCATCTAATTTTTCATAAAATCCATAAATCAAAACAATAAACACTGAATGCACAAACTCTCATATTAAACACAGAGTATATGATGAATGCTAAACTCTGTAGTTCCTTAATTACAGAAATCTGAATATCCCTGTTCCAGTTTATGATCATGATTATCCACGTAAGCACACAGTCATTAAAGACAAAAATATCAGGAGATAAGCATCAAAGCATCATTCAGTGAGTTACATGTCAAGGATTGTCTTACAAACTCTCACATCACACAAGTGTTTAGGTGAAGTGTTTACTCTCAGATTCAATCAGTAAAAGCAGATACTACCATAAGCTTGAATGTCCACCAAATCTACACCACTTCGATTACATATATGCACAAATCAAAAGGACTTTGTTCAGGGTTGTAATTGAGTGAAATCAAACAGATGAGAAGAGATGCGTTTCGAATGAGAATTTCGAACTGAACTATTTATTTGATCAAAATGTTCAGTCAAATGGTTAGTACATTTTTGTACAAGATGATCAGTATATATACATTTTTTTTTTTTTTTTTTTTATTGACATATATATATATACTGAGTAAGATATAGTATAAGGAATACTCACCTGCTTGAATCAGATTTAACAAAAGAATATAACTGCTCTTAATACTTTAGTATTCAAGAAAATGAGCAGTTAATTAGGCTCAAAAAGGGTTTACTACGGGTCATGTTTATGAACAGAGTTTATGAGCAGTGTTCAAAAATATTTTGAACAGTGTTTGAAGAAATGGTCAAAAATTGGTTAATCCTAATTGCCTTTGTCATCTTCATGCACACATATATCATGTAGTTCCAAAATGGTTTAATACAAGTTCTAGAGCAACATACTCACTGATGAATATCACACAACAATAAAATCTGATTGATATAAAATGTATCAATCACTTATTCGGCTCAAAATCTCACAAGGTTCAGACATGAACTGTTTCTCACCAAAATAAACAATGACACATCTCAAGTTTTAAAATTTTCACAAGTGCAAACACAGAATCATCAAGAATCAAGTATGACTTGGAAACAGAGTGTCACTAATCAGAGTTTAGAGTTCATCAATATCAGTATTATTCATGAGAGGCAATGCATACAGTATTCATAGATTCAGAGTTTAGGATCAAATAAACTAAGAGATGCTCTAAGTATGAAACAGTATCATGTTGTCTTAACTTACTGTGCAATTTCTGATTAGATTACAGTGACTCAAAAAGAATCTTGATTTTTCACTGAAAATCATGCTCTATACATTTTTCTTCATTGGTATTTTCATTCAGACAAAAATCAACTCAGAATTCACAGAGTTTAACAAACGTATTAACAGTGTATGACCAACAATCATGCTTACAGAGTTTAACTAATAAGATTCACATAGCACTTTAGCAATTTACAGAGATATGAGCAACACATTTTATTTGAAAGAGTTTGAGTCTAACCAACATGTTTAGTCAAAACCAGATACCATCCCTAGTTCATTGACCAGCCTTGTAAATGTTGCTTCACTTAGAGGCTTTGTGAAAACATCTGCTAGTTGTTGATCTGTAGACACAAAGTGAAGCTCAATATTGCCTTCCTCTACATGCTCTCTGATAAAGTGATACCTTATGCTGATATGCTTGGTCATTGAGTGTTGTACTGGATTACCTGTCATTGCAATAGCACTTTGATTATCACAAAAAATAGGTATCTTGGAATACCTTAATCCATAATCCAGCAGTTGATTCTTCATCCATAGAATCTGTGCACAGCAACTACCAGCAGCAATATACTCTGCTTCAGCTGTAGATGTAGATATTGACTTCTGTTTCTTGCTGTACCAAGACACTAGTCTGTCACCAAGAAATTGACAACTTCCACTTGTGCTTTTTCTGTCAATCTTACAACCAGCAAAATCTGCATCAGAGTAACCAAGTAGCTTAAAATCTGATTCTCTTGGGTACCAAAGCCCTAAGGTTACAGTGCCCTTGAGATATTTGAAAATCCTCTTCACAGCTGTTAAATGTGGTTCTCTTGGATCTGCCTGAAATCTTGCACACAGACAGGTGACATACATGATATCAGGTCTACTAGCTGTTAAATAAAGTAGAGAACCAATCATCCCTCTGTAACTTGTCATATCCACTGATGAACCTGTATCTTTATCCAGTTTTGTTGCTGTTGCCATGGGAGTTGTTGCAGATGAACAGTCAAGCATGCCAAATTTCTTGAGAAGATTTTTGGTATATTTTGCTTGATTTATGAAAATCCCATCATCTGTTTGCTTCACCTGTAAGCCTAGAAAATAGCTTAACTCTCCCATCATACTCATTTGATATCTTGACTGCATGAGCTTGGCAAATTTCTTACAGAGTTTATCATTAGTAGATCCAAAAATGATATCATCTACATATATCTGTACTAAGAGCAGGTCATTACCAGATTGAAAGTAAAACAGAGTTTTGTCAATAGTACCTCTGTGAAACCCACTTTCTAGCAGAAATTTAGCAAGTGTTTCATACCATGCCCTAGGTGCCTGTTTAAGTCCATAGAGTGCCTTGTCTAACCTGTAGACATGGTTTGGATATTTTGGATCTACAAACCCTGGTGGTTGTTCCACAAACACTTCTTCTTCAAGTTTTCCATTCAGAAAAGCACTTTTCACATCCATTTGAAAAACCTTGAATTTCTTGTGAGAAGCATAGGCAAGAAACATCCTTATTGCTTCCAATCTGGCAACTGGAGCAAAAGTCTCATCATAATCTATTCCTTCCTGCTGTGAATAGCCTTTAGCTACCAGTCTTGCTTTGTTCCTTGTGATCACACCATCACTATCAGTTTTATTTCTGAAAACCCATTTAGTACCAACAATAGATCTGTTCTTTGGCCTTGGTACAAGGGTCCACACCTCATTTCTTTCAAATTCATTTAGCTCTTCTTGCATTGCTGTTATCCAGTCAGCATCTTTAAGAGCTTCTTCCACTTTCTTTGGCTCAGTTTGTGACAAGAATGCATGAAACAGACATTCATTTGTTGTTGCACTTCTTGTCCTTACTCTTGCATCTGGATCACCAATAATTAAATCAGGTGTATGTGACTTAGTCCATTTTCTTGCAGAAGGCAGATTGCTTCTGTCATCATGTGATCCTCCCCCTTGATCCATGCTCTCCTGATTTTCTTGATGTCTCTCTTCATTTTCAGATGCTCCCCCTGAATGTGACTGCTCAGAATTTGAATGATCAGAGTTTGAATCAACAGAGTTTGATTCAGAATCATCAATTGAGTCACTTTCAGTGTTTGACTTATCACTTTGATGTGATTCTTCATGCTCCCCCTCAACTGGTTCTTCCCTTGTTTCTGATTGAAAAGTTTCTTCAGTGTTTACCAGTAGAGGTTCAGAATTGACCTTAACAGTGTTTGTCAGATCTGTATCATCCGAGTTTAATAAATCTTCATTTTCAAAGTGCAGTTGATCATGCTCATTAACATCTTCAAGTCCAGTTATTTTCTTGTCATCAAATGACACATGAATAGACTCCATGATCACTCTGGTTCTCAGATTAAAAACTCTGAATGCCTTTGTTGACAGTGGATAGCCAACAAAAATTCCTTCATCTGCCTTTAGGTCAAATTTGGTCAACTGTTCTGGATGAGTCTTCAACACAAAGCACTTGCATCCAAAAATATGAAAATATTTTAGATTTGGCTTCTTCTTCTTCACCATTTCATATGGTGTTTTACCATGCTTGTTGATCAGTGTTGCATTTTGAGTAAAACAAGCAGTTTGAACTGCTTCTGCCCAGAAATATGTTGGCAACTTTGCTTCATCTAGCATAGTTCTGGCAGCTTCTATCAAAGTTCTGTTCTTCCTCTCCACTACACCATTTTGTTGTGGAGTGCCAGGTACAGAAAACTCTTGTTTGATTCCTTTACTTTTGCAAAATTCTTCCATTGATGAATTCCTGAACTCAGTTCCATTGTCACTTCTGATTATCTTCACTTGATTCTCTGACTCTTTGTCCAGTTGTAATATATGTTCTGTCAGTGTTAAAGCAGTTTCATCCTTCTTTGCTAGAAAATACACCCATGTGTATCTGGTGTATTCATCAACAATGACTAGAGCATATTTCTTCTTTCCAAGTGACATGACATTTACTGGTCCAAAAAGATCAACATGTAGAAGATGATAAGGATCAACAATTGAAGACTCAGATTTGCTCTTGAAAGAGGTTTTTCTCTGTTTGGCCTTTTGACAAGAATCACACAGGCCTTCTACATTCAACAATGACTTTGGTAGTCCTCTTGCAAGATCATTCTTTATGAGCTCATTGATGTTGTTCAGATTCAAATGAGAGAGTTTCTTGTGCCATTTCCAACTCTCTTCACTGGACATTCTTGTTGACAGACATACTGCTTTGCCATCAGTGTTTGTTGACAACTTTATTTCATAGATGTTGTTGTGTCTGTTTCCAACTAGAGCAACTTTCCCTGTAGATTTACTGATCACTTGGCAATATTCAGGCTGAAAATCTACATGATATCCTCTGTCACAGATTTGACTCACAGATAGCAAATCATGCTTGAGTCCTGGAACAAGAGCTACATTTGTGATGATGACATTTCCAAGATTAATATTGCCATATCCCAGTGTATGTCCTATGTTGCCATCTCCATAGGAAACTTCTGGGCCAGCCTTCTCCTCATACTCTGATAGCAGGGCTTTATTTCCTGTCATGTGTCCTGAACATCCACTGTCCACGACTAGGGTACTGACCCTGGTGCCCTGCAATCACAAACAATCACTGATTATTAGTTTTAAGGATCCAGACTTGCTTGGATCCTTTGGCTTTCTTAAATCTGTTAGCTTTTGCAGCGGAATTTTCATTAACAGAGTTTAAGCTAACTTTTCCAGAGTTTACATTTGCAGAGTTTACTTTAACCCATTTCAAATTTGGCTTGGGTTCATAGTAATTATAGTAAATAGCATGATAATCTCTGCAAGTGTAAATAGAATGTCAAGTACTTCCACAGTGTTTGCATAAAGTCTGTGGTCTAGTTCTCACATAATCATCCTTTACTGCAGTTTTAGAAGGTAAAGAATTAATGTTCTTATTCTTACTGCAGAAACTAGCAAGATGATTAGTGCTACCACAATTAAAGCATGTTTTCCTGGGAGCTAATGAAGCAAGCATTGGCTTAATTCCTGAGGTTATGCCTACCTTTCCATTTCTGTTTTTCTTAGGCATACTCTGTTTGTTGACAGATTTTATCTCCTTAAGCTTATGCTTGAGTTGTTTATCTGTCATTAAGCCAATGTTAGCCTCTTTCACAAAAGTTTTAGCATATGACTCTTTAACAGCCTTTTTCTGTGCTTCAGTCTTAGGTCCACCTGTTCCCATGACATTACCCTCAGATGAACAATATGGTCTTACTTTTACCTTATTTTCAAATCTAAGTTCATCTCCTACTGAGTAACCTAGACCTACTGTATCTGACTGAAACACTTCTTGAGTGTCTTTACCAGAGTGTGTCCAAGTTTTAATGATGTGTTTACTATCCTCCAATTCTGATTCTAGTTGCTTATACTTACCTAGCAACTCCTGTTCAATAAACACTGCATCATCTCTCTCTTTTTGAATTTTATTCATGTTCTCTAGCTGTTCCTCAACAATTTTATTTCTTTCTTTGAGTTGAGAACACTCAGACTTTATCCTCTCATTTTCTAATGTCTGATCCCTATAACTGATATGCAATGCTTTAAGATAAATTCTTAATTCAGTTATATTATCAGTGTTATAGGCATAAGTGGTTGGAGGTACCTTGAGATCATCATTTTCAGTCTGAGTAGTAGCCATGAGAGCATAGTTGACTTCCTCATCTGAATCTGAAGTGTCTGTCCAATCTCTGCCTTTGGTGTAGAGTGCCTTTTCAGTTTTACCCTTCTTGCACTCAGGAGCATAGTGACCCATCTCCTTACACTTGTAGCATTGAATCTCAGACTTATCTTTCTTTCCAGATTTGAAGTCCTTTCCTTCAGCTTTCTTGAAATTCTTCTTGTCAGACTTTGAGTAGTCCCTTGAGAATCTCTTTCCTTTCTTGAAGTTCTTGTAACCCATCTTCTTGAAGGTCTTTACCATCAATGCAGCCATTTGCATCATCTCTTCATCATCTTCAGAATCAGATGAACCATCTGTGTTTGAGTCAACATCAGTGTTTGATGACTCATTCTCTGAATGGATGACTAAAGCTTTCCCTTTTGCCTTTCTCCTTGATGCCTCCTTCTTTGATGGTTTCTCCTCAACCTTGAGAGCAACAGACTTTGACTTTCTACTAGATCTTTTGTTTCTCTGCTCCAATTCCAATTCATGGGTTTTGAGCAGCCCATAAATTTCATCAATCTCTGTTTCACCAAGTTCATAATTATCTCTAATAGTGGTTGTTTTCACGTCCCACTTTTCAGGTAGAGAGAGAAGAAATTTGAGATTTGAATCTTCCAAATCATACTCTTTATTCACCAATGACAAATCATTGAGCAGTTTACAGAATCTGTCAAATGTTTCTGTCATGGTTTCATCAGATTTTGCCTCAAAATGCTCATACTCCTGTGTGAGTATGTTCCTTCTGTTTTTCTTAATTGCAGGAGTTCCCTGACATCTAACCTCAAGTGCATCCCATATCTCCTTTGCAGTTGTGCAGTTTATCACTTTATTAGACATAACATTGTCTAATGCACTGTGAAGTAAATGCCTTACCTTCGCATCCTTTGCAATAGATGAAAGATCCTCAGCAGATAGATCTTTCTTCTCTTTTGGTATGACTTTTGGTTCCTCACCAGCAGCAGCAGCAGATAACTTTGTAGGTTTGTGAGGACCTTCATAAATTCTGTCCAGATATTCTGGATCTGTAGCCTCCAGAAACATGGTCATCTTCACCTTCCAAATTGCATACTCTAATGGCCTCAGGATAGGAACCCTAATTGTTTCATACCTACTAACAGTAGTAGGAGCTTTCTCATTTGGTGGAGGTATCTCTGCCATTGATTACTATTGTTATTGGATCTTTAACTGTAATAAAGTAACAGATTTGGCTCTGATACCACTTGTTAGGTCGATTACACAATAAATAATCAAGAACTGTATAAATAAGTAACAAGAACACACGTTTTAACTCTTTAAAACTGTTTGGAATTAATAATTCCTCTCTCGGTGATGTAAAGTATCACAGAGAGCTGCTTAGGTTACAAGAATGATATTCGTTCACGATGGATACCCTTCTAGGGTTAACCTAACTGTATTTATAAGATATACAGCTACGTACAATCGTAAATTGATTCTCCTAAAATTAAGCTATACAATTGATATCAATTACGATTGCTACACGTCTTCTAAGTCAACTCGATCTCTTTGACAGATATCCAATCTTCAAAGATATCGCTTCCATATTAATATTAAATTAATCTTCAAACTCTGTTGACTTGTAGACGCTCCTAGTAGACAGACTTTAGCAAACTCTGTTCTCTCAACACTAACAGTGTTTGCGCTTCCATGTATTCAGCTATCAGTGTTTACGCTTTCCTCTGTCAGCGTTTGCGCTTCCAGCAATCAGCGTATACTCAAACACTGCTTTCAATAACAAGTTAAACTCTCTTTACCTGAAACACTTAAACACTGACATTAAATCACATCAATTATATCTAACAGAATGGAATGGATTTGAATTCAATTATTTATATGTCATGCAGAATACTTTTGGTTGACAGCATAGATAAGGATGATCTATCTCCTAAGGATATAAGTATATTACTTCAAGTAAGATTATTCTTGTGTCATCCAAATCAATATCTATTATAAGTCCAGCGGTTCCGTAAAAAGGTTAAGGAACACTCGAGGGTGAACCAGGTTCATTTTCCTAATTATAGGAATTAAATAAAAATAAGTGATGAATAGTGATTTTGGTGGAATTTGGAATATTATTATAATAATGTTATACCCGGTATTCGGAACGGATTTCTGAGTTCGTATTAGTGATCCTGGAGGAAAATAAGTGTATGTAAAAGCTGTCGGATTCAGAAAAAGAGCACTTTTATTTTCTCCGAGATTTCCCTGGACACTGCAAGACTTAAGGATTTATAAAAGGGAATTAAGGAATTTAAATTCGAGAAGTATTAAGTAAAATGGAGGATGGTATTATAATTATTAAGAAGGTTTTCGGTAAAACCCTAACTAGAAACGAATGAGTTATTCCCTCGAACGATCAATGAATTAAGCAATAAACGGACAAAAGAGCAAGCAGAGGGCAAGATGCATGCATGTGCTACTAGAAAATATCTAGCAACCAAGTGGTGACTCAAGTAACTAGTACACTTAGAGATTAAACTAGTACTTAGCAATCAAACCAATACTTAGCCTTAACACCATCAAAAGATCAACACATGTCCATCCATTTTCATCATCCCTTGCATCATCACTTTATTAAAGCTACTTTAACACAAGATATTATCTATTCTCACCACAATAATTCATTTGGATGAGATTAAAGCAAGAGAAGGCAAGCAAAACTTCATCTCTCTCAAACTGCCCAGCAGGAGCATCAAGGAAAGAAAAATTCATATCTCCATTTCTATCCATCATAAAATCACCAAATTTTAACCAAAGCTTCTCAACTCCATGGGTAAGCTTCGTTCCAAATTTCATGGCAATCTAATGAGCATAGCCTAGTCAAATCGCCTCCCCAAGTTGAAGAAACCAACCTGCCTGTTCTTGGCAGTTTTTGTCCAGCGGGAAAAGATGGCTCAAAACCATAGCTAGGAAGCTTTGTTTTTGGTGATCTATAGCTCAAATCAAAGCTTATGCAGAGGCTAAGATGTGGTAAAAATTTGAGAGCCAAACTCTTATTTTTCGATTTGTTATGATTTTTACAAAAGTGATGATGAATAGTAACCCTTAGAAACTAACTTTGTTTTCTTGCTTGATTTGGATGATCCAAGCTATCTTAAAGCTATAAAAGGACTATATCAAGCTTATTAAGGCTAGAACACTCTCCAAGGAAGGTATAATCCTTAAGAACCCTAGATCTTATTTTAAGATTATGTATGTTTTTGGTGGATTTTAGCATAGTTATGATATTAGTGTTATCATGAGCATGATCTTGTAGTTGGTTTAACCATATGATGATTATGATGGTGGAGAGTAATATTCCTGGACTTTTTGAGATGTATAACATGTGTATAAGTGTTATGGATGTCCGGTGTGGCTTGGTTTGATTGTAGTAATTTTTGGAACGTTCGATTTATAGCCGTCGTAATGCCCGATTTTCATTAACACTAAGAACCCGAACTGGACAGTAGCCATAACTCTCTGTTCTTGGCAAGATAATGAACCCTACTGCTAGATTGTTGAACATAGATCACTTTGGCGAAAGAATCGAAGCATTTCAATTTACGGTTTAGGAGTTATGATTAAATTCGTAAAAGTGGTTCGAAACCGTAAACGAAAGTTCGTAACTGAAATTGGATTCCTTTAATACTACGAAATCAGTGGCGAATCTTGATAATTAAATAATAGAGATAAAAAGGAAGGTGTGGGAGAAGACCGTATGTCAATAGGATCGTTTTCCAATTTTATAAAAATGTTCGAATCGAGGTTAAACGCGAACGAACCCCTAGAAGCATGCTTGATTATGACTTTGGTTAATAACTTAGAAAACGGACGATAAAACTCGTAGTACAATCTTGATTCGTAAATGATCGATATTAAAACTTACATGGCTTAACTGCGTATTAAGTGTGGGTACAATGACGGGTCATAATAGCGAACGTATGTCGAACCACATCGGTGATAAAAAGAGTTACGCAAGAGGTGTATAACAAGATAATGCGAAAACATATTTCGATTTAAGTGGAGTTTATACTTAGCCTTTTAAGAAGCGTTAAGTGATTAATCTTAAATATTCTGATTGTTTATAGATCGTCGAGCTGACCCGGGACACATTACCCCTACCCGCACTCGATTCCCAGGCAAGTTTTCAACCTTCTTGAAGGCTGTTGTTGTGATAATATATATATGAATTGATTCTGTTATATATATGCCATGGCATGCATGCCTACTTTCAAGTTATATTGCAATACTTGTTCCCTGAATTGATATTGGCTTATAGACTAGATACGATATATCAGTATAAGCCGGATTTTTGGTTAAGACCCTTAGTGAAGGGCATGTGATATTCATTCTTTAAATGTAGACCGGGAGTCGGTATTTTGAGATATAGATGTAATCTTGGATACCCGGAGGGATTCCAACGACAGATTAGTATTCCTTTTGAGGAATGTTATTATTAAACATTAATTATATTTCCATAAAGTATTAATTACTTGGAAATCTTTCGAGAAATGTTATTTGAGTATTATCTCAGTCGAGAAATATTAAATGAATATTATTTCGAATATTCATTTAGAGTTTGATTATTTCATGAATATTATTTCAAGATTCATTTAGAATATTGTTTATTAAATGAATATTACTTTCGAATATTCATTTAAGGTTTTATCTATTCAATGAATATTACTTTAAGATATTCCTTTGAAATTCTAATTACTTAAGGAACATTATTTCAAATATTCCTTGAGAGCATTGATTACTAAATGAATATAATTTGGATATTCATTTAGAATAGTATTTATTAAATGAATATTATTTGGATATTCATTTAAGGTTTTATTTACTTAATGAATATTATTTTAAAATATTCAGTTGAAGTTCTAATTACTTATGGAATATTGTTTTGAATATTTCTTTAAAGTTTTGATTACTAAATGAATATTAATTGGATATTCATTTAGAATACTATTTATTTAATGAATATTATTTTCAAATATTCATTTAAGGTTTGATTTACTTAATGATCATTATTTTAAATATTTATTTGAGTTTATCTATTTAACGAATATCATCTTGAATATTCATTGGAAGTTTTATTTATTTAATGAATATTATTTTGAATATTCATTTAAGAAGAGATTTATTAATAAATAATTTTATATATTCATTCGAGGATTACTTACGAGTAATATTATGATTTAAAAATAGTCCTTAATTATTATTGATTTAATAAATATTCTTGGAATATTTATGTAAATTCTTTTAAATTCTCTTTATAATGATTTATATCATACAAAGATTATCTTTTACCTTCAGATATTATGTAAAATATTTTAAAGTCTTTTTATGACTATTTTATCAAGGGGAGGTTCCTAAAACTCTATTTTATTTAAATCTATCTTAAAAGAAGATTTAAATACTCGCCCAAACTTCCAAAAACATATAAGGGGACCTCACTTGAGAGCTGTTATTTATTTGACTGCCCGGTCATATACTTGCTAAAACTATCTTGTCACTCACATCTTGATTCGTTCAAACATCGATATGAGTCTTTCGGTTACCTCCTCAAAGCTCGAGGGGTAAGATTGATGGAACAAGTTTATATCCATTAACAAGCATCAGCTTGGGAAATATTGGTGAATTTTCCTTTCCAATTAGATACGACTACTTTGTGGAGTCCTATCAACAAGTGTTATACTTGGGGAAAAGGGGAACGAACTTTACGTTTCAGAGTCATGGATGATATTCGAACTAGGAGACGCGTAAGTGGCCGAGTGGCGCCGGTCCAGCAATAGCCCAACCATTGGCTGAGGAGTTCCAGAGGGCGGTAGACAAGTAAATCCGTCGGAGCTACCTTCTAAATGTAGAGAACGACTGATGAGATGCATGACATACGACTGATCATCGTAAACGTCAGGGCATCTGGCGCGGCAATGCTCCCGTATTAGTTCATCTTCCAAAAGTGAGAAATTCTGCAACACTATTGGTGTTGGCAAGGTGAAAAAGTGTTGAAACTGGAATTGCAATATTTTTCCTACAAGTTCCTCTTTTATGATAATTGAGAATATCTTGCTTATCTTTTGTATAGCAGATATGTCCACAAAATATATATGTTGAGTTACCTAGTAATTTCATCTTTTAAGTTATACTGGCATCATTTCCGTAAATGCATGGCATATGGTTTCAAAGATATTTTGGACTGTTATATATTATCACTGTTCAATTATATTTTTGGTGGGCTATTGCTCACCCTTGCTTTATTTATTTATATCACAACAACAGCTAGTTCAGATGGCCGCGCAAGGCGTACTCAGCATAGGCAGGTGTCAGCCGTCAGAGGATTAACCGCTGAGGTCATAGCTACCATTGCTAAGGATGCAGCCTCTGGTAGGCTAGTTGTTAGCATTTGTACATCAAATGTATTTATATATATATGACATATACCAATGGATGGCAAAGAGCATGTAATTGTAAAATTGTAATTCTTTGGGTTGTAAGAACTCAATCTTGTGATTAATAATATTAATGGTTACTCTGATTTCATCTCTGGGACTATAACGGGTGTGTTTTATGATGTTGTTCTGGGTCACAAGGTTGTAATTTAAATTATGTTGGTTTTATGGATTGATATTGAGACCGTAACGACCAGATCCCTGACCCCGGATCTGGGGGTGTTACAAATATTATCTGGTTATACCCTTCTCAGTGCAAAAATCATTTAGAACTGCATTCTTGAATTCAGTTCCATTATCTGACCTTATAGCTCTTACTGGATAAGTAGAATCCAGCTCAATCAACTTGATGTGATCAATCACCAGTTGTGGAGTCTCATCTTTAGAATTCAAAAACAGGACCCATGTGTATTTTGAAAAATCATCAACAATCACAAGAGCATATCTTTTCTTTGATATTGACATCACATTAACTGGACCAAACAAATCCATGTGAAGTAGTTGTAAAGGTTCAGTTATTGAAGATATGTTAGTACTCTTGTGAGTTGCCCTTTTTAGCTTGCCTTTTTGACATGCATCACACAGTCCTTCTTGAGTGAATTCCATTGAAGGCAAACCTCTCACCAATTCTCTTTTAACTAGAGAATTCATTGTTTTGAAATTAAGATGAGAAAGTTTCTTGTGCCATAGCCAACTCTCGTCATTAGATGCTTTAGTGTAAAAGCAAGTAATTTCTGCAGTGCTTCCTGAGTTCATATTGGCTACGTACAGATTGCCTTTTCTAACTCCTGTCAGTTGTGGCTTTTCATGTCTCTTGTGTGAAATTAGACAATTCTTCTTGTTGAAATAAACTTCATATCCTTTGTCACAGAATTGACTAACACTGAGCAAATTGTGCTCAAGTCCTTTCACAAGAGAGACTTCATCAATGATAACATTTCCAGCTTCAAGTCTGCCATATCCATCAGTTCTACCTTTGCTGTTATCTCCAAAGGTAACTACTGGGCCGGCCTTCTCCACCACATTTGTCAGCAGGGTTCTGTCACCAGTCATATGCCTTGAACATCCACTGTCCAAGATCCAGGTCACTCGCTCAACCTGCTCAACACCCTGCAATGACAAACGGATTAAACCTTCTTCGGAACCCAAATTTGATTGGGTCCAGAATACTTAAAGAATTGGCCTTTGTCAGGCAAAACAACATTTTTCACCTTAACACCAATTTTACCATTAGTCAACAAGCATTTTACCCTATAAACAGATTTTACAATCTTTTGTTTCATTTTGGGTATCCATGTTTGTTTACCAGCAATAACACTTGTTTCATTCACTGGACATTTGACCTTGTAAACAGCCTTAGTAAAACTTTGTTTAGGCTTAGGTACAAATGTCTCTCTCCTACCATGAGGAAGACTAGCAGTCTTTGATCTAACATTATTATTCCTGTTCATGTGTTGTCGAGGAGCAGTCTTATTAGTACATGCATGATTACCATTAAAGTAAGCAGACATTACATTAAAAGCACAAGACATACAATTGACAACACCACATGCTTTATGAGAAGTATCAATAACAGGCATGGTATTCATGTTAGACATGTTATTATTCTGCTTCAACTTGTTATCACCTAACTCAATTTTAGATGAACTGGGAACAAACTTCACTGGTTTCATAGAAACAACCTTATTAGATTTAACATTTTTGGTTGTAGGTGTCTTAACAGATTTTTCATTAAGTTGAACACTACCACTAGCAATGTCCTCAGTACGCATCTCCTCTTGAATAACAAGAGAAGTCATATCTAGAGGCTCTGCAACAGACTTCTTAAAGAGTGGATCTTCAACATTCTTAAGCACATGTGGTATTCCCCTTTCTTTAGCACTAACAGGATTAGGGGAATTTATGCCTAACATTCCAACAGCTTCGTTGTAGCCAAACCCTATTCCTACGGTTTGTTCTACAGCTTGTTTATTGAATAACTCTTTAGAAATTTTAACAGAATTAAAACAAGCAGATAATTTGACATTCTGTTCCTTTATCTTAGTTTCAAGTTCAGCAACTTTAGCAATTTGTTTATGCATGTATTCTGATATCGACTTTTCTCTGTAGTTAAGTCGAGCTATTTCTTTTATTTGCTGATCATTATTATCAGGCACCTTTTTTAACTCTAACACTTCATTTTCAAGTTTAGTGTTTAATAAAGTTATTCTTTCAATTTGTTTCTTTGCATTACCCATGGAATTATATAAGCTATCAATCAACTCAGCGTCAGTAAGAATTACCGGTGTAGTATAACGAGTTGATGTTTCAGCATTTGCCACCAGCGCAAAATTTCCATATTCTTCGTCTTCGCTATCTGTGTCATCCCAGCTCCTTTCCCGAGCTACAATCACCTCCTTTTCAGAGCTGTAAGGTTGAACAACCTTAGCTTTCATTTTCACCGAGGCTTCACCAACCAAAGCAGTAGAAGTGTCATCTACCCTTTCCTCATTTATTGTCAAAATGGTATCCCAGATATGCTTTGCATCTTTACAATTAACAACATGATTTTGCATGATCAAATCTAGGGATTCCATTAAAATCAGCTGTAGGTTCATATCTAGGGCAGCTTCCTCCTTTTCAGCAGGGGTATAATTATTAGGATCCTTTGGATACGTCCTTTCAGCAAATTTAACAACTCCATCCACAATTACTTCCTCTTCTGTAATCATATGAATTATTGGCCCGGTTTTCAATATTCCTAAATATTTAGGATTGGCCACTTGTAGAAAAAGGGTCATTTTCTTTTTCCACAATTCATAATTTTCCTTGTCAAATATGGGTATCTTAACAATGGCTTTTGAAGACATGATGAATTTTTAAGTGAGTTAAAAATTCGAGATAAATTTTTGATTGAATAAAAATAGGATCTTGATTTGTGTATCAATCAATAGGCTCTGATGCCAATTGTTAGGTCCGATAAGATTGTAGAAGGGGGGGTTGAATACAATCTATATCATTTTCTCCAAATTTGTCCTTTAAATAAAATTTAATTCAAACAAATTTGTGCGGAATAAAATAACACAAATTTCAAGTTGAATATAACAATATATTAACTTGATGGGTGTTACAAAATCAGTACAAGTGATTATCAAGAAATTAATAACTAATTAGAAAATTCAACATGAACTTTTCTAATTTAGTTAATAAAAATCAAGATATCAATTCAAGAACTAGGAAACTTAATTCGCTAGTATTACAAGAGTCACAAATAATTAAGTTCTAATGGATACAATTTTTGAAACAAAGAACTTAAGAATTTATGGGAATTTATTTGAGCTTGAAAGATGAGAGAGATGTAATGTTTTCTTGCTCCTGTGTCTTTTTGATCTGTTCGTGTATGTCTCCTTTTTTTTTTCATTCACTGGCTTCTGTCTATTTAAACAAAACATTGCAACTGTCATAATGTCCAACTTTAACACTATTATGACACTTCATTATGACAGTTTCATGGGCTTCTATGACACTTTCCAGGCGGCTATGACAGTTGCTGTGAAGTCCATCATGACAGTTCCATTATGACAGTCAGCATCATGACAGTTCTCACTATGACAGTCAGCATCATGACAGTTTCCACTATGACATTTTCCACTATGACAGTCTTCATTATGACAGTTTTACTGAACTTCATTATGACAGTCTTCATTATGACAGTTCCAATAAACTTCATTATGACAGTCTTCTATAACTTCCATTATGACACTCTGCCACCCTTTGTTTCTTCAGCCGACAAGTAGTTTTACTTGTTTAATTCATTGGTTGTTTATGAACCCATCTGCTTTATCAATTAAGTCTCCTGGCCACGTTTTAATTTTAGACTCCGTAAAATTGATTTTTAACCCGCACAGCTTATAATCTTTAATTAATAAATAATTATTTTAATCTAGAAATTATAAAAATAAATATCTAATATTATTAGATATTTATAAATATAATTTTCTAAATAAATAAAATATTTATTAATATAAAATTATACTTAAACTCTAAACTGCGGTTACCTGAGCGTCTGGAACCGGACTCCTTTTGCTTAACAAAAAATATATCAATTCCAACCGGGGTTCCAGCTTTAAGAATATATCACTTTCCATATTCTTGTGATAATTCTATTTTCTCATAATCCGTCCAGGTGTAAGCTGCGGTCTCTTGAGGATGTGAAACCGGACTCTTTTTGCTTAGCAAAAAATACAACAATTCTAACCGGGGTTTCAACATTAAGAATATATCACTTAGAATTTCTTTATGATAATTCTTTTTCCTCGTAGCCAGTCCACTTGATAGTAAAATCCTTGTGGTTAATTAATTTAGCACTTCTGTTGCTTGCACAATGATTTTCTCACATACCAGTCTTGATAGCTTGAACCACTGAAGTTAATGACGAACGACCACTGTTTAATGTTGACACTCGATGTACTGTCTGGTTCATGAGTGACTAACCGCAATGACTGTTCTTCATATATTGACTTTTAAATCTGGTTCCTTTTCTTTTATTCATCTCTCTCTTTAATCTTCTGTACTATCTCTGTCACCTTTGAAATCTCTGTCACTTTAAATGAATCCACTTATTAACGAATACTCCACTGAGGCTTGATCAGTTGACTGAGCTTCTTTCAATGTAGTAATTCCCCAAGTCTGTAGATTGACCTTGATCTTTTTCTTCTGATAGATAATACATTCTGAGATTCCTTGTGACAGTCTATATACTATTTACTATTACAATCTTGTTTAAGTTGAGTTGTATCCTCGAAATACAAATAGGCTACATGGTGGCTACCCTGGCCTTCAGAGCTGGCCGGGTGAGCTCGAGTGTTCATTCTTCTGGGTGGCATGATTCTGATAATAAGACAAAAATGGGTTAGGGTTTTCAATTATTTGACCGCATTTAGAGAAGTCAGGAACGTATTGTTCCTCCTTACACAGGGTTAAAGTTTCGAAACTCGTAGTGCTCTTATGATGGCGATAAACTGTAAAAACTTTTTAGGGGAAGTCGTTACGTGGTTCGAAAACATTTGTAGGAATTTCCAAAATTTCGAAACTTCGCAATCTGTAGAAATATTTTCAAAATTTTTAAATAACTAAAACCGTTTTTTTTTTTTTTTTTGAAAGGTTTATTTTTGAAAAATTGTAGGAATATTTTTGGAAAATGTGGAGAACAATTTGAAATCACATATCGTAATTTGAAACAGTATGGTTGCATTTATGGCTTGTAGCAGTTGTATAATCACAGTTGTATATCAAAACAGTAGAGCATGGCATCGGAAAGTAAAGCAGTTGAGGCAATATCAAGGAAACTGAAACTAAATAAGTACGGTACAAAGGTGGTCACAAAGTTTGGATGTTAGTGCCAAATACATAGTTCCGATGTCAAAGTCTAGCAAAAGTGGAACAAATATAAGTACATAATCCGAATAGTCAGGGCTACACAAAAGTAGGGCTACATCCATACATCCTATCCGTAGTCACATCTAAATATATGTAGGTCAGTCTACTCATCCACTGGTCAGAAAGGACGCCACTGCACAAGTCAACTATCCCGCAAAATCGACACACTAATGTCATCTGAACCTAGGGGACTGAGCTATCAGTAACACATCACGGGGCTGCACCGCGACGGAGCAAGGCCCTCACTCGGGCAAATGCACGACGCACAACACGTCTAACATCCCTAGCCTGGATCACTCCGCCCCCGCGGATCCCCAAACCGAGAACCCTCTCGCGACTCCTCCTCTCAATCCTGTGGAGTCGAGCTCTAGTCCTCCTAGCAACAGTAGTCCTCATCTCAGCCTGGATCCTCAAGCGCGCCTCGCGCTCCTCCACTATCACCCTCCTCGCCTCGTTAAGTCGGGCCTCCGCAGAAAGTAAGTCTCGGGTCATGAACTGCACGACATAGGCGTGCTCAGCGCCCGACACCGGGGGTAGGTCCAGTGGTGGGGGTGGCATAACAGGGGCAGGAGCAGGAGCAGGGGTAGGGTCACGCTCCTCCTCACTAGAAGTATCCTCCTCGGGGTCATCATCTGAAGAAGTGGGGCTCATTGACTGTGGAGAAGGTGGGGGTGACACAACACGGTCCTCACCGGGTCGCACACTCTCCTCATCAGTGGCCACAGGGGAGGGGGTAACAGGCTCAGGCTCCATAAAGGGCTCCTCCTCGGGATCCTCATCATCAGTATCCCCTAATATCGTAATCCAGGGGCCCAGCTCGGGGTCAGCATCAGTATCCTCAACAGGGTCCTCAGTCTCTCTCAGTAGTGCCTCATCATGCTCCCTCACATAGGCCTCAGGGTCTGGTATATCCTCCATCTACACAAGGGAAATAAGCTAGGTTACTAACCAAAAAGAAGGGTTTAAGAAGTAGTTCCCTCACGGGCCTTAGAAGTCAGGGCTATATCCGATAACCCGACTGTGAACTCGATGAGAGCTCTAGGTATTAATGGGATTATTATTAGTGTTATATTATTCGTATTATTATGGTTGCTTCCCTAAGTTACTATCGTTTCTGAGAACTGTAACCTTCTCTCTGATACCATTTCTGTGACGCCCCCAGATCCGGGGTCGGAGATCTAGGCGCTCACGGTCCATTTTCCGTTAATAACATACTTGTTCTTGCACATGATATAAATAAACAACCATCGACCCCACCATAAACTCACACCGCACACACACACACACACACAGGTTAGAGTCTCAGAAACGTCATACATATGAATAAGCAAAAGTAAGAATTTTAGAGTTATTACAGACCGAATTAAATAGCATTTATGCTACCAGCAACACTTCGATATGAAGCGAAGTTGGCGGCTTGAAAGTTTGTTGCGGTACACTGCCTTGCACAGGTCATACTTATAAATAAAACGTACTAACAAAAGCTGCCAACCAATCCGGCTAATGGGGCCTACCGGTGGAATCTCAACTGCAGCCTGGGGTCTAGTCACCTGCTTTCGAACAGCCTGACAGGTTCTTGCCATTTCTCTTAGCTGTTGTGTTTGTAAAATTTGAAAACTAGCAAGAGTGAGCAACTATAGCTCAGCAAGAATATAGGTATAATGTAACACCCCCAGATCCAGGGTCAGGGATCTAGTCGTTACGGTCTCAATATCCACCCATAAAATCAACATAATTTAAATTACAACCTTGTGACCCAAAACAACAACATAAAACACACCCGTTATAGTCCCAGAGATGAAATCAGAGTAACCAACAATATTATTAATCACAAGTTTGAGTTCTTACAACCCAAAGAATTACAATTGTACAATTACCTACTCTTTGCCATCCATTAATAGATACCATAATATAAATACATTTGAGGCTCAATTGCTAACAACTAGCCTACCAGTAGTTGCATCCTCAACAAAGGTAGCCAAGACCTTAGCGGTAAACCTCTGACGGTTGACACCTGCTTACGCTGCGTGCGCCTTGCGCGGCCATCTGATCTAGCTGTTGTTGTGATATAAATAAATAAAGCAAGGGTGAGCAATAGCCCACCAGAAATATAATTGAACAGTGATAATATATGACAGTCCAAAATATCTTTGAAACCATATGCCATGCATTAACGATGTAGTACCAATATAAGGTATGAGATGAAGTTACAAGGTAACTCAAAAATATATTTGTTTTGAATAAATATCTGCTATGCAAAAGATAAGCAAGATATTCTCAATTATCATAAAAGAGGAACTTGCAGGAAAAATATTGCAATTCCGGTTTCAACACTTTTTCACCTTGCCAACACCAACAGTGTTGCAGAAATTTCTCACTTTTAGAAGATGAACTAATACGGGAGCATTGCCGCGCCAGATGCCCTGACGTTTACGATGATCAGTCGTATGTCATGCATCTCATCAGTCGTTCTCTACATGTAGAAGGTAGCTCCGACGGAATTACTTATCTACCGCCCTCTGGAACTCCTCAGCCAACGGTTGGGCTATTGCTGGACCGGCGCCACTAGGCCACTTACGCGTCTCCTAGTTCGAATATCATCCATGACTCTGAAACGTAAAGTTCGTTCCCCTTTTTCCCCAAGTGTAACACTTGTTGATAGGACTCCACAAAGTAGTCGTATCTAATTGGAAAGGAAAATTCACCAATATTTCCCAAGCTGATGCTTGTTAATGGATATAAACTTGTTACATCAATCATACCCCTTGAGCGTTGAGGAGGTAACCAAAAGACTCATATCGATGCTTGAAAGAATCAAGATGTGAGTGACAAGATAGTTTTTGCAAGTATAGGACCGGGCAGTCCAATAAATAACATCGCTCAAGTGAGGTCCCCTTATATACGTTTGGAAGTTGAGCGAGTATTTAAATCTTCTTTAAGATAGATTTAAATGAAATTAAAGTTTAGGAACCTCCCCTTGATATAAATCGTCATAAGATATTCCGAAATATTTTACACCATATCTGAAGGTAAAAGATAATCTTTGTATGATATAAATCATTATAAAGAGAATTTAAAAGAATTTACATAAATATTCCAAGAATATTTATTAAATCAATAATAAGTAAGGACTAATTTTAAACCATAATATTACTCGTAAGTAATCCTCGAATGAATATATAAAATTATTTATTAATAAATCTCTTTTTAAATGAATATTCAAAATAATATTCATTAAATAAATAAAACTTCCAATGAATATTCAAGATGATATTCGATAAATAGATAAACTCAAATAAATATTTAAAGTAATGATTATTAAGTAAATCAAACCTTAAATGAATATTTGAAAATAATATTCATTAAATAAATAGTATTCTAAACGAATATCCAATTAATATTCATTTAGTAATCAAAACTTTAAAGAAATATTCAAAACAATATTCCATAAGTAATTAGAACTTCAACTGAATATTTTAAAATAATATTCATTAAGTAAATAAAACCTTAAATGAATATCCAAATAATATTCATTTAATAAATACTATTCTAAATGAATATCCAATTAATATTCATTTAGTAATCAATACTCTCAAGGAATATTTGAAATAATGTTCCTTAAGTAATTAGAATTTCAAAGAAATATCTTAAAGTAATATTCATTGAATAGATAAAACCTTAAATGAATATTCGAAAGTAATATTCATTTAATAAACAATATTCTAAATGAATCTTGAAATAATATTCATGAAATAATCAAACTCTAAATGAATATTCGAAATAATATTCATTTAATATTTCTCGACTGAGATAATACTCAAATAACATTTCTCGAAAGATTTCCAAGTAAATAATACTTTATGGAAATATAATTAATGTTTAATAATAACATTCCTCAAAAGGAATACTAATCTGTCGTTGGAATCCCTCCGGGTTTCCAAGACTACATCTATATCTCAAAATACCGACTCCCGGTCTACATTTAAAGAATGAATATCACATGCCCTTCAC
Source organism: Kitagawia praeruptora (assembly GCA_037693485.1). Classification (NCBI taxonomy): domain Eukaryota; kingdom Viridiplantae; phylum Streptophyta; class Magnoliopsida; order Apiales; family Apiaceae; genus Kitagawia; species Kitagawia praeruptora. Next base: position 640,078 of record CM075354.1, read on the forward strand.
TAAGGGTCTTAACCAAAAATCCGGCTTATACTGATATATCGTATCTAGTCTATAAGCCAATATCAATTCAGGGAACAAGTATTGCAATATAACTTGAAAGTAGACATGCATGCTATGGCATATGTATACAACAATCATCATATATATATTATCACAACAACAGTTCCAAGTATTGGAAACTTGCCTGAGAATCGAGTGCGGGTAGGGGTAATGTGTCCCGGGTCAGCTCGACAATCTATAAACAATCAGAATATTTAAGATTAACCACTTAACGCTTATTAAAAGGCTAAGTATAAACTCTACTTAAATCGAAATGTGCTTTCGAGTTATCTCGTTACGTCTCTTTTAGTGTAACTCTTTTTATTACCGATACGATCCGACATTCGTTCGTTATCAAGACATGTCATCATGCTTATACCTGGTATATACTTAAGTCGTATAAGTTCTAAGGTTGGTCGTTTACGAATCAAGATTATACCTCGAGTGTTATCGCCCGTTTTCTAAGTTATAACCAAAGTCATACCTTTAAGGGGTTCGTTCGCGTTTAACCTCGATTCAAACATTTTTATAAAATCGGAAAATGATCCATTCGACATGTGGTTTTCTCCCACGCCTTCCTTTTTACCTCTAATATTTAATTAATAAGATTCGCCACTGATTAAACGACATTTAAGGGAATCAATTTCAATTACGAACTTTCGATTACGGTTCCGAACCACTTTTACGAATTTAATCATAACTCCTAAACCGTAAGTCCATTTCATGCGATCTTTATATCAAAACGAAGCTTGTAACATGATCTAGCTAATCATGGCATAAGTCGAAGCTATGCAGTGAGTTTTATCTACTGTCAAACTCGTGTTCTTAAGGTTAACGAAATTTCGGCATTACGACGGCTATAAATCGGATATTTACCAAATTCCAAAACTCCCAATAATCATGATATCTACTCCAAACAACATATACATGATTTATAACCATGAACTGAGGCCAAGCAATGCCTTTCCGTTCATCTAAGCTATTTTTAACATTTACTAAAACCAAATCATAATCATGCTTATAATCACTAATAACATAACTAAGCTTAAATCACCAAGAACATGCATAAACTCAAGTAAAGCTTAGGGTTTCAAATGATTTATACCTTCCTTAGAGAGTAGTATAGCCTTCCTAAGCCTTGATCTATCCTTGAATGGTCCTAAGCTAGCTAAATCCATCATGAAAAACAAGAAAAAAACAAGATTAGTTCATAGAATCACTATTCACCCTCCTCTTTGATGAATTCTTTGAAAATGGAAACAAAGGTGTTTGGCTTTGAAATTTTTAGGAGATCACTTTTATGAATTATGGAACTCACCATAAAAATTACAAGGTCAAGTGATGGTTGGAAGCTTGATTTTTGTTTTGGAATTAAAGGTGTTGCCGAATGGATGCTTTCTTTGGGGAAAGAGTTTGTTGTTTGGTTTATTTGATTTTCTATGACTTAATTCTCATCCACTCTCATCCACTTACACATAATATCTTTGTATAAAGCTACTTTAATAAAGTTGTGAAGTGTTGGATGAGGAAACACCATGACAAGTGTTGATCTTTGGTGGTGTTTAGGATAACCAAGTGGTTTGATTTGCTAAGTACTAGTTTGATTCCTAGATATGTTGGTTACTTATATAACTAATTGGTTTGTAGATATTTTCCTTTGCACATGCATGCATCTTGCTTCCTCTGCTTGTTCCTTTGTCCGTTTATTGCTTAATTCGTTGATCGTTCGAGGGAATAACTCATTCGTTTCTAACTAGGGTTTTACCGAAAACCTTCTTAATATTTCTAATACTATTCTTCATTATTCTTAATACTTCTCGAATTTAAATTCCTTAAATCCCTTAAATAAATCCTTAAGTTTGGCAGTGTCCAGGGAATTCTCGGAGAAAATGAAAGTGCTCTGTTTCTGAATCCGACAGCTTTTACATACACTTATTTTCCTCCTGGATCCCTAATACGAACTCAGAAATCTGTTCCGAATACCGGGTATAACATTATTATAATAATATTCCAAATTCCACCAAAATCACTATTCATCACTTATTTTTATTTAATTCCTATAATTAGGAAAATGAACCTGGTTCACCCTCGAGTGTTCCTTAACCTTTTTACGGAACCGCTGGGCTTATAATAGATATTGATTTGGATGACATGAGGGTATCTATTTCTCTCTAGGGAATCTTATCTTACTTTCTAGGAGACAGATTATTCTAATCTAAGTTATCATCCAATAGCATCCTTCAGGCCATATAACCTTGGAGTATATATCCTTTCACTTATTCATTCTTTAAAGCCAGTATTACATTGCAGTTGTAACCACTGTTCATTCTTACATCAATACATAATAAAAAGTTTTAATTCTACCCAAAAATCTGGGTTCTTACAGTCTCCCCTCCTTAAAAGGATTCCGTCCCGGAATCAGGTGGAAGACAATTGGGTACTTGTTGGTTATTTCGCTTTCCAATTCTCTGGTCGATCCTTACACATTCCAATCTTTCTAAAGCACATCATACTGGTGTTACAACACACCCCTTATACGTCCTACCAATTCCTTGGTACTTTCACACAACACATTATCCGGTATACGCTCTTGTCCGGTCTTATACTATTAACCTTATTGGTACGTGCAGTGACTTCGGTATCACTAACGCGCTACGAATTCCGGAGATAACCTCACTCGAAATTTTGCAATTCCTGATCGCTTTAATCTTCGCAATCTCGATGTATATATATATTTAGGGGGAGGAATTTATCGAGAGATCACTGTGATCAATGAACATTTGTTATATTGCATAGCTAGTACAGAAGGGGGCCAGCCTTTAGTACTTGACAAGCAATTAAACAATTAATGGCATTCCACTTAGACTCTTATCACACAGACAGAGAGTCACGTAGTAGTACCTCCCCTCCTTAAAGGGTTGTTCTTCTCAATTTAGAAGAAGATAAATTAGGGAGAAGAAAAGAACGAATTTCAAAGAATCATATATGAAAGTTTTCATGATTGTCAAAATATCATACTTAGAATTTACCTCTGAATTATAGAGGTTTATTAGAGAAGAGAAATAATCATATTCGTATCAAATTCCACTTTTTCGTAATCTCACATATCACATGTCCCTGCTATTCTGTCCATCATTCTATGGACCTATACTCTTGCTTGATATTAGCACCACTAACTTTTTGGAAAATTCTTCAACCTCTCAGGTTAAATCTTGGATCTCCCGCTTGACATTATTATTACTCACATTTCACGCCCCGACACTGGCTCTTTCATACTCATAATTCTAACACTATCAGGTTGTCATTCCGAGTGCTCGTTAGGAAAAACCCATTCATCAATCCATTCATAACATTTCTTGCTTCACATTCCATAATTATTTCCCATTCTTTTCTTTATCAATCACATCCATCTTATCATCTAGTTCTCATTCACTTCTGTTATTGAACTCCACCGTCACCTTATTAGGGGAACGCGTGTTACCTTTATTCAATATACGATGCACGTTTGTGGTCAAACTTTCCTTTGTTCAACCATCTAGATTCCACTTTCTCTTCCCATGATCAAACTATTCCATATTTCCTCGGATTTTCCAAACTTAAAAGGAGTCAATTTGTATGTCATTCATGCTCCTAATTCCAATTTTTCCGTTTTGGCCAATACCCTTACCTTGCCAATTCCATACTTTTCTCGCTTCATTACTGGAGATTCTCATGAGTCCGCCTATCGGACTCTCTTATTAATTCCCAATTTTATTTCCATATCTATCAGTCTCTTGTCTTTATTTCCACTACAATCATTTTATGAACCATCATAACCTAATTCTTCATTTCAAATATCCCGTCGTTCCAGAAATTACACCATCCGAAATAAACCTGGATGATTTCTCTAACTTAGATTTACTTCGATATTTCCATAGTCGTTACCACCTAATTTCTCAGAAGGATCACCATCGTTTATCGTTTACGCAGTGCTTTAATAACTAAGCATCATAATTATCAATTCAAGATCCTCTAGGAAAACAAAATAATCACTATTTCCTATCCATAAGGAACGCTTCCTGAACTTGACGTAGATATTACATGAAGCAGATAAAATTGTAGGAAAGCTTCCAGCATCGCAGCTGGAACAGGCTGGTGAGATAATTAATCATATATCTCCGGTAGAAGACTAAAAGCTTAGCGGTTTGCTTAATCGCTTGCCAACCTCATAATTCTCTATCTTGTTTGCACAGAAATACACCAACATAAACTTGCTTGTCATTCATCATCGTGCCATTTGGCCTATCAGTATTTGTACCCTCTCTATTTCTGGTCATTTACTACCAATTCATTGTTACTTAACCTCCCCTCTCTCTTTCCAAAGAAAAGGCGAGTTTCTTGGGGAATTTGGTCTGGTCTGTCGTAGAGCCTCCTAATGTCGGTGATGTGCTACTGGCAACATCAGGAATCGAATCTTTACTTAAACTATTTTTATAGTTGATCCTAGCAAAATCATTAGACGGAATGTAACTTCCTCCACCACATTATGACCATCAAGGTCCTTACATTATCATTCTATTTCTTTGGTCTGAGCATTTATGCTTACTCCCCTATATTTAAAGTGTCGGCCACCTCGTTGGCCTTTCCTGATTATAATAATTTCTTGAGATCAATGCTTTCTGGATCTATTCCAACTCAGGGTGGAAGCATTCTCCTTTAAATTCTGCTGAATGAGAGAAAGCATCTATCAGTCTTTTCCAAAAGTCATTGCTTCCACCTTTCTAGTGTGAACTTTACTATCGGTACTCCCAATCATACCTAGGATATTTCCTTACTTAAATCTCTTCTTGTTTTTTTTGGATAATCTCAACCTTATTGGTTCAATCCATACTTTTTCATGATTTCACACATGCTTCCTCTGGCCTTATTGTTACTATGTCATACATTCCTTACCAAACTTCCCTTTTGAAGTTCAGAATATTACCTCTTCCCTTGTAAGGTTTCTTAGGCCATCCTCAACATTCCTCCTGTATCTCCTGGTTACAGGGTATATCAAACATCATCAATCAATTCTATAACTATTCTGTCTATATATTCTTTTCGAGACTCCTTTCCACAAATCCTTATAGGTTATTGATACCTTGGTCGATTCAACTTACATCGTCTGATTTCACAGTGCCTATTGTTAGGGGTGATGTTATCCTTTGTGCATCCCCCAGGGTTCGTCTTAATATATGGACATTTTATGCTCAATTCTAGTTTCAAGGAATACTTATATCCTGTACTTGGCAATTCAATCATATATCCTTAATAAGGGTCTCTTTTAATCATTCTCATCTTTGATAGTCTATAGGTAGACTAATGCTAACCTCTTCTTTCCAACGAATGTTAGTCTATATGACCTTCCAAAAGACAACGTATGTCTATCTGTCTTTCTTACAGAACTTGGTAATGGTAGCAAGGATGTTCTGGGAGATATTGGTCGTGTTCAACGTGAATCTCTTACTGCCTAATGCTCCTCTTGAGGACACCAAGTTTCAAATGACATTTATGCATCATACTGCACCACCTCTGACAATCCTCATAACCTTTACTGGTCACCATCCTCATTCCCAACACATCCATGGTATTTATAAAATCCATCATCATGTATCTCAATTCATTCTTCATCAAAAGTTCTTGCGGTTGGCACTTTGTTAGAAGCACCCCGCTTTGTCCTTTCATTGCTGGATTAGTCACTTGACAATCCTTAGTGACTTGGCCCCAACTGGCCACACTAAAATATGTGAATTTAGGGGTCGGCTAATAGCATTACTTTTCTAGCAATTGCTGGCATAGTGCCTTCTACTTTGATACCTTTTGATCTTTTCAAAATTTTACTCCATATAAGTCTCACTTGACTTCTCGGTACCGCCTCCGGTCACCTTTCCTTTTTTTTTTTTTTATCATTTCACTTCTCTTATCAGTTTCACGCACCACAAAAGCTTAACACTTCTGGCATAACAACCTTTTCATTTAAGTCAATCCCAGAATTTCTCAGTCCGGCTTGTTTCTTAATTACATTCAACTTCATAACTTTATCCCTACATTCAACTGTAATAATCGGGGTATGTCTACCCACTTGTATAGCGGCTACTTTACCCAATCCATAGGGTTCGCTCCAGTTTCCACTCTCTTCAATGACGTCTTTTGATAATTAGAAAGACAAGGTTTGCCAAAATTCGCTGAATTCCTTTCCAGAATTTGGGAAAATTTCAGTTAATCTATTCGCCCACTAGTAACATGCCACATCTTCCCGATACATTTTCGTCCTATTAGTCGATACTACCAAATACCAGTCTTCTTAACAACTAGTCTCAGAAGGAACACTACCGTCGGGGTTAGTCGTTCCTCAACATTGGCACTACCAAGGCCATCCGAATCCGATGAACTGCGCTGTCTAAATGTATTCTAAATTACGATGTCGTGCTGCATAAGCGCAGACCTATACCTGTATGAGTTGCATCATAATATCTCCCAAAGTTTCCTTCTTCCATTAGGCAATGCCAACCCTGGTCATCACCAACTTTACCTTTAGCTCCAGGAAGATTTTCTCACGTTTATCTTGTCCATTCAAACTTTTATTCTTATAATAAGTCGGGTTACGGGACTACACTTTCTGTAAAGTCCTGAGCAAATCTTTGGTAATACTTGTGAATTCTATGAAATTTCTCACCTTTGCCAGTGTGGTTGGCCAATCTTCATTTGAAACTGTCTTTAACTTGGTAGGGCCGACCAACACTACTCTTATTGATCATGTGTCCTATTGCTGGACTTCATTTTGCCAAAACTCTTATTTCGAGAACATGTCCTACACCTGTTCTATCAGGTTGCACCTAGAAGCATTCTCAATTACATCTCGACCACTGCTCGCCTTGCCTAATCCATTTATGATTCAGTGTCAGAATAAACTTAAGGTAACTACCATAATCCATTCAAGGAAAAGAAAGAATTTAATATTCTTCTGAATCACATGCAACTAATGTTTCTGGTTCATCATTTCACTGAATTGAACTGAACTTATACTTGGTTTCTTGACGATAGCCTTATTACTAGTTTATCATAGACTCACTGGTCTTTTAGTCTTGTAGGTTCTGAGATCATTGTCTTGCTTACTATTTCCTTATATACTTTATTCAATCATGCCATCACCTTTCAATGTCTTTATTTTCTAAGTTGATCCATTCATAAAATGGACATTTCCTTGAACCCAACCACCTTATCAATCCTAGTTTGACTTTACAAAATATCACTTATGAAATCTGCCTTCTCATGGCGAATTATCCTTAACCACATTCACACAAATTCATTTATCTGAAGATATGGCACTTGCCACCTATGTCTTAACTGTTCCTGGAGACTCTGCTCCTTGTCCTCTATTGTTGTCTTTTATGATCATGCACCACTCTATCTCTTTCCCTCATTAATCTAAAGGTCTCTAAGGATTTTAATCTGTCCCCATATAGGATCTCAAGTAATTCCTCAAATCCATCTTACCTGCGGGTACTTCATCTAGCAGTCCCGTTATGAATCCAATACGCAACTTTAATTCTCTTAATAATATCTCAGCTCTTTATGCTCACTTTTCTGAGCACTATACCTTAACTCTTACAGTCTCTCTGGCTATAGCCCTCATTCCTTAAGTGTAAACCCCTTATACTTATCAATATTCTCCTCCTCTGCTGGAACCTCTTCCGGGTCCTCAGTAGGGTACTCTATCGAATCCACCATCCGACCTTCAACATCAAAACAAGCATCATTATGTTACCGCTCGTAATCCCCAAGGTCTGTCGCCTTACTAGTCGACACAAGAACGAGCTAAGTTACTATCATGATACTTTAGGGTTCCCATAAGGGTTTTATATGTCAATACTACATTATGTAGTCTGACTATGAACTTGGCAAGAGTTCTTATTATCTTAATGAATTTATTGTTTTAACGTCGCATCATCTCTGGGATATATAACGCTCTCTCTGATACCATTTCTGTAACACCCCCAGATCCAGGGTCAGGGATCTAGTCGTTACGGTCTCAATATCCACCCATAAAATCAACATAATTTAAATTACAACCTTGTGACCCAAAACAACAACATAAAACACACCCGTTATAGTCCCAGAGATGAAATCAGAGTAACCAACAATATTATTAATCACAAGTTTGAGTTCTTACAACCCAAAGAATTACAATTGTACAATTACCTACTCTTTGCCATCCATTAATAGATACCATAATATAAATACATTTGAGGCTCAATTGCTAACAACTAGCCTACCAGTAGTTGCATCCTCAACAAAGGTAGCCAAGACCTTAGCGGTAAACCTCTGACGGTTGACACCTGCTTACGCTGCGTGCGCCTTGCGCGGCCATCTGATCTAGCTGTTGTTGTGATATAAATAAAATAAAGCAAGGGTGAGCTGTAACACCCCCAGATCCGGGGTCAGGGATCTGGTCGTTACGGTCTCAATATCCATCCACAAAACCAACATAATTTAAATTACGACCTTGTGACCCAAAACAACAACATAAAACACACCCGTTATAGTCCCAGAGATGAAATCAGAGTATCCAACAATATTATTAATCACAAGTGTGAGTTCTTACAACCCAAAGAATTACAATTGTACAATTACATACTCTTTGCCATCCATTAATAGATACCATAATAAAAATACATTTGAGGCTCAATTGCTAACAACTAGCCTACCAGTAGTTGCATCCTCAACAAAGGTAGCCAAGACCTTAGCGGTAAACCTCTGACGGTTGACACCTGCTTAAGCTGTGTGCGCCTTGCGCGGCCATCTGATCTAGCTGTTGTTGTAATATAAATAAATAAAGCAAGGGTGAGCAATAGCCCACCAAAAATATAATTGAACGACAATAATATATGACAGTTCAAAATGTCTTTGAAACCATATGCCATGCATTAACGATGTAGTACCAATATAAGGTATGAGATGAAGTTACAAGGTAACTCAAAAATATATTTGTTTTGAATAAATATCTGCTATGCAAAAGATAAGCAAGATATTCTCAATTATCATAAAAGAGGAACTTGCAGGAAAAATATTGCAATTCCGGTTTCAACACTTTTTCACCTTGCCAACACCAACAGTGTTGCAGAAATTTCTCACTTTTAGAAGATGAACTAATACGGGAGCATTGCCGCGCCAGATGCCCTGACGTTCACGATGATCAGTCGTATGTCATGCATCTCATCAGTCGTTCTCTACATGTAGAAGGTAGCTCCGACGGATTTACTTATCTACCGCCCTCTGGAACTCCTCAGCCAATGGTTGGGCTATTGCTGGACCAGCGCCACTCGGCCACTTACGCGTCTCCTAGTTCGAATATCATCCATGACTCTGAAACGTAAAGTTCGTTCCCCTTTTCCCCAAGTGTAACACTTGTTGATAGGACTCCACAAAGTAGTCGTATCTAATTGGAAAGGAAAATTCACCAATATTTCCCAAGCTGATGCTTGTTAATGGATATAAACTTGTTACATCAATCATACCCCTCGAGCGTTGAGGAGGTAACCAGAAGACTCATATCGATGCTTGAAAGAATCAAGATGTGAGTGACAAGACAATTTTAGCAAGTATAGGACCGGGCAGTCCAATAAATAATATCTCCAAGTGAGGTCCCCTTATATAATTTTTGGAAGTTGAGCGAGTATTTAAATCCTCTTATAAGATAGATTTAAATGAAAATAAAGTTTTGGGAACCTCCCCTTGATAAAATAGTCATAAAAGACTCCGAAATATTTTACATAATATCTGAAGGTGAAGGATAACCTTTGAATAATATAAATCATTACAAAAAGAATTCAAAAGAATTTTATTAAATATTCCAAGAATATTTATTAAGTCAACAATAATTACGGAATATTATTAAATCATAATATTGCTCGTAAGTAATCCTCGAATGAATATGTAGAATTAGTTATTAAATAAATCTCTTCTTAAATGAATATTTAAAATAATATTCATTGAATAAATAAACTTAAATAAATATTAAAAATAATATTTATTGAATAAATCAAACTTTAAATGAACATTTGAAAATAATATTCATTTAACAATTAACATTCCAAATGAATATCCAAATAATATTCATTAAACAAATAATATTCTAAATGAATATCCCAAAATAATATTCATTTAACAAATAATATTCTAAATGAATATCCGAATAATATTCATTTAGTAATCAAAACTTTAAAGGAATATTCGAAGTAATATTCCTTGAGTAAATAGAACTTCCAATGAATATTTTTAAAATAATATTCATTAAGTAAATCAAACCTTAAATGAATATTCGAAAGTAATATTCATTAAATAAATAAAGATCAAATGAATATCCCAAATAATAATAAGTAAGCCAAATGAATATTTGGGAATGATATTCGTCAACCAAATAACTCTGATGAATATTCAAAGAAATATCTTAAAGTAATATTCATGGAATAGATAAAACCTTGAATGAATATTCGAAAGTAATATTCATTTAATAAACAATATTCTAAATGAATCTTGAAATAATATTCATGAAATAATCAAACTCTAAATGAATATTCGAAATAATATTCATTTAATATTTCTCGACTGAGATAATACTCCAATAACATTTCTCGAAAGATTTCCAAGTAAATAATACTTTATGGAAATATAATTAATGTTTAATAATAACATTCCTCAAAAGGAATACTAATATGTCGTTGGAATCCCTCCGGGTTTCCAAGACTACACCTATATCTCAAAATACCGACTCCCGGTCTACATTTAAAGAATGAATATCACATGCCCTTTACTAAGGGTCTTAACCAAAAAAATCCGGCTTATACTGATATATCGTATCTAGTCTATAAGCCAATATCAATTCAGGGAACAAGTATTGCAATATAACTTGAAAGTAGACATGCATGCTATGGCATATGTATACAACAATCATCATATATCTATTATCACAACAACAGTTCCAAGTATTGGAAACTTGCCTGAGAATCGAGTGCGGGTAGGGGTAATGTGTCCCGGGTCAGCTCGACAATCTATAAACAATCAGAATATTTAAGATTAACCACTTAACGCTTATTAAAAGGCTAAGTATAAACTCCACTTAAATCGAAACATGTTTTCGAGTTATCTCGTTACGTCTCTTTTAGTGTAACTCTTTTTATCACCGATACGATCCGACATTCGTTCGTTATCAAGACATGTCATCATGCTTATACTTGGTATATACTTAAGTCGTATAAGTTCTAAGGTTGGTCTTTTACGAATCAAGATTATACCTCGAGTGTTATCGCCCGTTTTCTAAGTTATAACCAAAGTCATACCTTTAAGGGGTTCGTTCGCGTTTAACCTCGATTCAAACATTTTTATAAAATCGGAAAACGATCCGTTCGACATGTGGTTTTCTCCCACACCTTCCTTTTGACCTCTAATATTTAATTAATAAGATTCGCCACTGATTAAACGACATTTAAGGGAATCAATTTCAATTACGAACTTTCGTTTACGGTTTCGAACCACTTTTACGAATTTAATCATAACTCCTAAACCGTAAATTGAAATGCTTCGATTCTTTCGCCAAAGTGATCTATGTTCAAAAATCTAGCAGTAGGGTTCATTATCTTGCCAAGAACAGAGAGTTATGGCTACTGTCCAGTTCGGGTTCTTAGTGTTAACGAAATTTCGGCATTACGACGGCTATAAATCGAATATTTACCAAATTCCAAAACTCCCAATAATCATGATATCTACTCCAAACAACATATACATGATTTATAACCATGAACTGAGGCCAAGCAATGCCTTTCCGTTCATCTAAGCTATTTTTAACATTTACTAAAACCAAATCATAATCATGCTTATAATCACTAATAACATAACTAAGCTTAAATCACCAAGAACATGCATAATCTCAAAGTAAGATCTAGGGTTTTCAAGTGTGTTATACCTTCCTTGGGGTGTGTATGCACTTAGTAAGCCTTGTATAGTCCTTGTATAGCCTCCATGAAGCTTGGATCATCAACCAAAATCAAGATCCAAAAGTTATGTTCTTGAGGTTACTATTCACCCTTAACTTTGATGATTTGTTTGAAAATGGAAAAATTGGAGTTTGAAGCTAGGATTTCTAGGAGACCATTTTTATGAAATATAGGATCTAGGATAAAAGTTTGGTGATCAAACAATGGTGGGAAGATAGATTTTGGTTCTTGAATTTCATAAAAAGCCGAATGGCTTGAAAGGGGGGGGGAGAGCATTTTTGCTTGGTTGCTTGATTTACTCTCATCCAATCTTGCATTATTGTTATGTCTTTAGAAAATATCTAGCATAAAGTAGCTTTATTAAAGCTAATAGGTCATTGCATGCATCATCTAGCCAAGTGGAAGTGATTTTGTGGAATGGTGTGTGTTGTAAGCTTAGTTGCTTGGTTGGTGTCTAAGTATTGCTAGTTACCTTGGTAACTACTTAGTTACTTGATGTTATCCACTAGAACATGCATGTGTCTTGGTCCCCTGCTTGTTTCTTTGTCCGTTTATTGCTCAATTCGTTGGTCGTTCGAGGGAATAACTCATTTGTTTCTAATTAGGGTTTTACCGAAAACCTTCTTAATATTTCTAATACTATTCTTCATCATTCTTAATACTTCTCGAATTTAAATTCCTTAATTCCCTTTTATAAATCCTTAAGTCTTGCAGTGTCCAGGGAAATCTCGGAGAAAATAAAAGTGCTCTTTTTCTGAATCCGACAGCTTTTACATACACTTATTTTCCTCCTGGATCACTAATACGAACTCAGAAATCCGTTCCGAATACCGGGTATAACATTATTATAATAATATTCCAAATTCCACCAAAATCACTATTCATCACTTATTTTTATTTAATTCCTATAGTTGGGAAAATGAACCTGGTTCACCCTCGAGTGTTCCTTAACCTATTTACGGAACCGCTGGGCTTATAATAGATATTGATTTGGATGACATGAGGGTATCTATTTCTTTCTAGGGAATCTTATCTTAACTTTCTAGGAGATAGATTATTCTAATCTAAGTTATCACCCAATAGCATCCTTCAGGCCATATAACCTTGGAATATATATATCCTTTCATTATTCATTCTTTAAGGCCAGTATTACATTGTAGTTGTAACCACTGTTCACTCTTACATCAATACATAATAAAAGTTTTAATTCTACCCAAAAATCTGGGTTCTTACAGTCTCCCCTCCTTAAAAGGATTCCGTCCCGGAATCAGGTAGAAGACAATTGGGTACTGGTTAGTTATTTCGCTTTCCAATTCTCTGGTCGATCCTTACACCTTCCAATCTTTCTAAAGCACATCGTACTGGTGTTACAATACACCCTTTATTCGTTCTACCAATTCTTTGATACTTTCGCATAACACATTATCCGGTATACGCTCTTGTCCGGTCTTAAACTAGTAACCTTATTGGTACGTGCAGTGACTTCGGTATCACTAACGCGCTACGAATTCCGGAGATAACCTCACTCGTAATTTTGCAATTCCTGATCGCTTTAATCTTCGCAATCTCGATGTATATATATTTAGGTGGAAAATTTTATCGAGAGATCACTGTGATCAATGAACATTTGTTATATTGCATAGCTAGTACAGAAGGGGGCCAGCCTCTAGTACTTTACAAGCAATTAAACAATTAATGGCATTCCACTTAGACTCCTATCACACAGACAGAGAGTCACGTAGTAGTACCTCCCCTCCTTAAAGGGTTGTTCTTCTCAATTTAGAGGAAAATAAATAAGGGATATTAAAAGGAAAGAATTTCAGAGAATTATATAAGAAGATTTTCATGATTGTCAAAGTATCATACTCAGAATTTACCTCTGAACTATAGAGGTTTATTAGGGAAGAAAGTAATCGCATTCGTATCGAATACTACTTTAGCGTAATCTCACATATCACATGTCCTTGATTCTCTGTCCATCATTCTATGGACCTATACTCTTGCTTGATATTAGCATTACTTATTTTTGGAAAATCCTTCAACCTCTCAGGTTAAAATCATGGATTTCTCGCTTGACATTATTATTACTGGCATTTCACGCCACGACACTAGCCATTTCATATTCATAATCTAACACCATCAGGTTGTCATTCCGATAGCTCATTAGGAAAACCCATTCATCAATCCATTCATAGCATTCCTTGCTTCACTTCCATCATTATTTCCCAATCTTTTCTTTATCAATCACATCCTTCGTATTATCTAGTCCTCATTCACTTCTGTTATTGAACTCCACCGTCATCTTATTAGGGGAACACTTATTACCTTTATTCAATATACGTGGCACGTTTGTGGTCAAACTTTCCTTTGTTCAACCATCTAGATTTCACTTTCTCATTCCATGAGTCTCTTTTATTACTCAATCAAACTATTCCAAATTTCATCGAATTTTCCAAACTTAAAAGGAGTCAATTTGTATGTCATTCATGCTCCTAATTCCAACTTTCCGTTTTGGCCAATACCCTTACATTGCCAATTACATACTTTCCTCGCTTCATTACTGGAGATTCTCATGAGTCTGCCTATCTGACTTTCTTATTAATTCCCAATTCTATTCCCATCTCTATCAGTCTCTTGTCTTTATTTCTACTATAATCATTTTATGAACCATCGTAACCTAATTCTTCATTTCAAATATCCCGTCGTTCCAGAAATTACACCATCCGAAATAAACCTGGATGATTTCTCTAACTTAGATTCACTTCGACATTTCCACAGTCGTTACCATCTAATTTCTCAGAAAGATTACCATCGCTTATCGTTTACACAGTGCTTTAATAACTAAGCATCATAATTATCAATTCAAGATCCTCTAGGAGAACAAAATAATCACTATTTCCTATCCATAAGGAACGCTTCCTGAACTTGACGTAGATAGTACATGAAGCAGATAAAATTGCAGGAAAGCTTCCAGCATCGCAGCTGGAACAGGCTGGTGAGATTATTAATCATATATCTCCGGTAGAAGACTAAAAGCTTATCGATTTGCTTAATCGCTTGCCAACCTCATAATTCTCTATTTTGTTTGCACAGAAATACACCAACATAAACTTGCTTGTCATTCATCATCGTGCCATTTGGCTTATCAGTATTTGTACCCTCTCTATTTCTGGTCATTTACTGCCAATTCATTGTTACTTAACCTCCCCTCTCTCTTTCCAAAGAAAAGGCGAGTCTCTAGGGGAATTTGGTCTGGTCTGTCGTAGAACCTCCTAATGTCGGTAATGTGCTACCGAGAACATCAGGAATCGAATCTTTACTTAAACTATCCTTATAATTGATCCTCGCACAATCATCAGACGGAATGTAACTTCCTCTACCACATTATGACCATCGAGGTCCTTACATTATCATTCTATTTCTTTGGTATGAGCATTTATACTTACTCCCCTATACTTAAAGTGTCGGCCACCTCGTTGGCCTTTCCTGATTATAATAATTTCTTGGGATCCATGTTTTCTGGATCTATTCCAACTCAGGGTGGAAGCATTCTCCCTTTAATTCTGCTGAATGAGAGAAAGCATCTATCAGTCTTTTCCAAAAGTCATTGCTTCCATCTTTCTAGTGTGAACTTTACTATCGGTACTCCCAATCATACCTAGGATATTTCCTTACTTAAATCTCTTCTTGTTTTTAGGATAATCTCAACCTTATTGGTTCAATCCATACTTTTTCATGGTTTCACACCTAATTCCTCTGGCCGTATTGTTACTATGTCATACGTTCCTTACCAAACTTCCCTTTCTGAAGTTTAGAACATTAGCACTTCCCTTATAAGGTTTCTTAGGCCATTCTCATCATTCCTCCTGTATCTCCTGATTACAGGGTATATCAAACATCATTGATCAATTCTATAACATCTCTGTCTATGTACTTTTGGAGACTCCTTTCCACAAATCCTTACAGGTTATTGATACTTTGGTCGATTCAACTTATATCGTCTGAATTCACAATGTCTTTGTTAGGGGTGATTCCATCCTTTGTGCATCCCCCAGGGTTCGTATTAATCTATGGACATTCTATCCTCAATTCCATTTTCGAGGAATACTTACATCCTGTACTTGGCAATTTTAATCATATATCCATAATAAGGGTCTCTTTTCAATCATTCCAATCTTGATAATCTATAGGTAGCTTAATGTTACCTCTTCTTTCAAACGAATGTCAGTCTATATGACTTTCCTAAAAGGCAACGTATGTCTATCTGTCTTTCTTACAGAACTTGGTAATGGTAGCAAGGATGTTCTGGAAGATATTGGTCGTGATCAACGTGAATCTCTTAATGCCTAATGCTCCTCTTGAGGACACCAAGTTTCAGATAACATTTATGCATCATACTGCACCATCTCTGACAATCCTCATAACCTTTACTGGTCACCATCCTCGTTCCCAACACATCCATGGTATTTATAAAATCCATCATCATGTATCTCAATTCATTCTTCATCAAAAGTTCTCGCGGTTGGCACTTTGTTAGAAGCACCCCGCTTTGTCCTTACATTGCTGGTTCAATCACTTGATAATCCTTAGTGACTTGCCCCACTGGCCATGCTAAAATATATGAGTTTAGGGGTCGGCTAATAGCATTACTTTTCTAGCAATTGTTGGCATAGTGCCTTCTACTTGATACCTTTTGATCTTTTCAAAATTTTACTCCATATAAGTCTCACTTGACTTCTCGGTACCGTCTCCGGTCACCTTTCCTTTATTTTTATCATTTCAACTTCTCTGATCAATTTCACGTACCACAAAAGCTTAACACTTCTGGCATAACAACCTTTTCATTTAAGTCAATCCCAGAATTTCTCAGTCCGGCTTGTTTCTTAATTACATTCAACTTCATAATTTTATCCCTACATTCAACTGTAATAATCGGGGTATGTCTACCCACCTGTATAGCGGTTACTTTACCCAATCCACAGGGTTCGCTCCAGTTTCCACTATCTTCAATGACGTCTTTTGATAATCAGAAAGACAAGGTTTGCCAAAATTCGTTGAATTCCTTTCCAGAATTTTGGGAAATTTCAGTTAATCTATTCACCTATTAATAACATGCCACATTTTCCCGATACATATTCGTCCTATTAGTCGATACTACCAAATACCAGTCTTCTTAACAACTAGTCTCAGAAGGAATGCTACCATCGGGGTCAGTCGCTTCCTAGAATTAGCACTACCAAGGTCATCCGAATCTGGTGAACCGTGTTGTCTAAATGTATTCGAAATTACGCTGTCGTGCTGCATAAGCGCAGACCTATACCTGTATGAGTTGCATCATAATACTTCCCAGAGTTTCCTTCTTCCATTAGGCAACGCCAACCCTGGTCATCACCAACTTTATCTTTAGCTCCAGGAAGATCTTCTCACGTTTATCTTGTTCATTCAAACTTTTATTCTTATAATAATTCGGGTTACGGGACTACACTTTCTGTAAAGTCCTGAGTAAATCCTTGGTAATACCTTGTGAATTTTATGAAATTTCTCACCTTTGCCAGTGTGGTTGGCCAATCTCTATTTGAAACTATCTTTAACTTGGTAGGGCCGACCAACACTACTCTTATTGATCATGTGTCCTATTGATGGACTTCATTTTGCCAAAACTCTTATTTCGAGAACATGTCCTACGCCTGTTCTTTCAGGTTGCATCTAGAAGCATTCTCAATTACATCTCGACCACTGCTCGCCTTGCCTAATCCATTTATGATTCAGTGTCAGAACAAACTTAAGGTAACTACCATAATCCATTCAAGGAAAAGAAAGAATTTAATATTCTTCTGAATCACATGCAACTAATGTTTCTGGTTCATCATTTCACTGAATTGAACTGAACTTATACTTGGTTTCTTGACGATAGCCTCATTACTAGTTTATCATAGACTCACTGGTCTTTTAGTCTTGTAGGTTCTGAGATCATTGTCTTGCTTACTACTTCCTTATGTAACTTTATTCATTCAGGCCATTGCTTTCCACTATCTTTACTTTCTTAGCTAATCCATTCATAAAATGGACATCTCACTGGATAAACCACCTCATCAATCTCAATTGACTTTATAAATTATAACCTAGGAAATCTGCCTTCTCACGGCGAATTATCATTAATAAGATTCACACTAATCCATTTATCTGAAGATATGGCACTTGCCACTTATGTCTTAACTGTTCCTAGGGACTCTGCTCCCCGTCTTCTATCTGTGTCTTTGATAACCATGTGCCATTCTAACTCTTTTCTCATTAATCTGTAGGTTTCTAAGGATCTTTATCTATCCCCATATAGATATCAAATAATTCCTCAAATCCATCTTACCTGCTGGTACTTCATCTAGCAGTCCCGCTATGAATCCAATACGCATCTTTAATTCTCTTAATAATATCTCAATTCTTTAAGCTCACTTCTCTGAGCACTATATCTAGATTCTTACAGTCTCTCTGACTGCAGCCCTCATCTCCTCAAGGTAAACTTCCATGTCTCTAACAGGATTCTCCCCCTCTGCTGGAACCTCTTCCGGGTCCTCAGTAGGGTACTCTATCGAATCCACCATCCGATCTTCAGCATCAAAACAAGCATCATTATGTTACTGCTCGTAATCCCCAAGGTCTGTCGCCTTACTAGTCGGTACAAGAACGAGCTAAGTTACTATCATGATACTTAATAGTTCCCATAAGGGTTTTATATGTCAATACTACATTAAGTAGTCCGACTATGAACTTGGCAAGAGTTCTTATTATCTTAATGAATTTATTGTTTTAACGTCGCATCATCTCTGGGATATATAACGCTCTCTCTGATACCATTTCTGTAACACCCCCAGATCCGGGGTCAGGGATCTGGTCGTTACGGTCTCAATATCCATCCACAAAACCAACATAATTTAAATTACGACCTTGTGACCCAAAACAACAACATAAAACACACCCGTTATAGTCCCAGAGATGAAATCAGAGTATCCAACAATATTATTAATCACAAGTGTGAGTTCTTACAACCCAAAGAATTACAATTGTACAATTACATACTCTTTGCCATCCATTAATAGATACCATAATAAAAATACATTTGAGGCTCAATTGCTAACAACTAGCCTACCAGTAGTTGCATCCTCAACAAAGGTAGCCAAGACCTTAGCGGTAAACCTCTGACGGTTGACACCTGCTTAAGCTGTGTGCGCCTTGCGCGGCCATCTGATCTAGCTGTTGTTGTAATATAAATAAATAAAGCAAGGGTGAGCAATAGCCCACCAAAAATATAATTGAACGACAATAATATATGACAGTTCAAAATGTCTTTGAAACCATATGCCATGCATTAACGATGTAGTACCAATATAAGGTATGAGATGAAGTTACAAGGTAACTCAAAAATATATTTGTTTTGAATAAATATCTGCTATGCAAAAGATAAGCAAGATATTCTCAATTATCATAAAAGAGGAACTTGCAGGAAAAATATTGCAATTCCGGTTTCAACACTTTTTCACCTTGCCAACACCAACAGTGTTGCAGAAATTTCTCACTTTTAGAAGATGAACTAATACGGGAGCATTGCCGCGCCAGATGCCCTGACGTTCACGATGATCAGTCGTATGTCATGCATCTCATCAGTCGTTCTCTACATGTAGAAGGTAGCTCCGACGGATTTACTTATCTACCGCCCTCTGGAACTCCTCAGCCAATGGTTGGGCTATTGCTGGACCGGCGCCACTCGGCCACTTACGCGTCTCCTAGTTCGAATATCATCCATGACTCTGAAACGTAAAGTTCGTTCCCCTTTTCCCCAAGTGTAACACTTGTTGATAGGACTCCACAAAGTAGTCGTATCTAATTGGAAAGGAAAATTCACCAATATTTCCCAAGCTGATGCTTGTTAATGGATATAAACTTGTTACATCAATCATACCCCTCGAGCGTTGAGGAGGTAACCAGAAGACTCATATCGATGCTTGAAAGAATCAAGATGTGAGTGACAAGACAATTTTAGCAAGTATAGGACCGGGCAGTCCAATAAATAATATCTCCAAGTGAGGTCCCCTTATATAATTTTTAGAAGTTGAGCGAGTATTTAAATCCTCTTATAAGATAGATTTAAATGAAAATAAAGTTTTGGGAACCTCCCCTTGATAAAATAGTCATAAAAGACTCCGAAATATTTTACATAATATCTGAAGGTGAAGGATAACCTTTGAATAATATAAATCATTACAAAAAGAATTCAAAAGAATTTTATTAAATATTCCAAGAATATTTATTAAGTCAACAATAATTACGGAATATTATTAAATCATAATATTGCTCGTAAGTAATCCTCGAATGAATATGTAGAATTAGTTATTAAATAAATCTCTTCTTAAATGAATATTTAAAATAATATTCATTGAATAAATAAACTTAAATAAATATTAAAAATAATATTTATTGAATAAATCAAACTTTAAATGAACATTTGAAAATAATATTCATTTAACAATTAACATTCCAAATGAATATCCAAATAATATTCATTAAACAAATAATATTCTAAATGAATATCCCAAAATAATATTCATTTAACAAATAATATTCTAAATGAATATCCGAATAATATTCATTTAGTAATCAAAACTTTAAAGGAATATTCGAAGTAATATTCCTTGAGTAAATAGAACTTCCAATGAATATTTTTAAAATAATATTCATTAAGTAAATCAAACCTTAAATGAATATTCGAAAGTAATATTCATTAAATAAATAAAGATCAAATGAATATCCCAAATAATAATAAGTAAGCCAAATGAATATTTGGGAATGATATTCGTCAACCAAATAACTCTGATGAATATTCAAAGAAATATCTTAAAGTAATATTCATGGAATAGATAAAACCTTGAATGAATATTCGAAAGTAATATTCATTTAATAAACAATATTCTAAATGAATCTTGAAATAATATTCATGAAATAATCAAACTCTAAATGAATATTCGAAATAATATTCATTTAATATTTCTCGACTGAGATAATACTCCAATAACATTTCTCGAAAGATTTCCAAGTAAATAATACTTTATGGAAATATAATTAATGTTTAATAATAACATTCCTCAAAAGGAATACTAATATGTCGTTGGAATCCCTCCGGGTTTCCAAGACTACACCTATATCTCAAAATACCGACTCCCGGTCTACATTTAAAGAATGAATATCACATGCCCTTTACTAAGGGTCTTAACCAAAAAAATCCGGCTTATACTGATATATCGTATCTAGTCTATAAGCCAATATCAATTCAGGGAACAAGTATTGCAATATAACTTGAAAGTAGACATGCATGCTATGGCATATGTATACAACAATCATCATATATCTATTATCACAACAACAGTTCCAAGTATTGGAAACTTGCCTGAGAATCGAGTGCGGGTAGGGGTAATGTGTCCCGGGTCAGCTCGACAATCTATAAACAATCAGAATATTTAAGATTAACCACTTAACGCTTATTAAAAGGCTAAGTATAAACTCCACTTAAATCGAAACATGTTTTCGAGTTATCTCGTTACGTCTCTTTTAGTGTAACTCTTTTTATCACCGATACGATCCGACATTCGTTCGTTATCAAGACATGTCATCATGCTTATACTTGGTATATACTTAAGTCGTATAAGTTCTAAGGTTGGTCTTTTACGAATCAAGATTATACCTCGAGTGTTATCGCCCGTTTTCTAAGTTATAACCAAAGTCATACCTTTAAGGGGTTCGTTCGCGTTTAACCTCGATTCAAACATTTTTATAAAATCGGAAAACGATCCGTTCGACATGTGGTTTTCTCCCACACCTTCCTTTTGACCTCTAATATTTAATTAATAAGATTCGCCACTGATTAAACGACATTTAAGGGAATCAATTTCAATTACGAACTTTCGTTTACGGTTTCGAACCACTTTTACGAATTTAATCATAACTCCTAAACCGTAAATTGAAATGCTTCGATTCTTTCGCCAAAGTGATCTATGTTCAAAAATCTAGCAGTAGGGTTCATTATCTTGCCAAGAACAGAGAGTTATGGCTACTGTCCAGTTCGGGTTCTTAGTGTTAACGAAATTTCGGCATTACGACGGCTATAAATCGAATATTTACCAAATTCCAAAACTCCCAATAATCATGATATCTACTCCAAACAACATATACATGATTTATAACCATGAACTGAGGCCAAGCAATGCCTTTCCGTTCATCTAAGCTATTTTTAACATTTACTAAAACCAAATCATAATCATGCTTATAATCACTAATAACATAACTAAGCTTAAATCACCAAGAACATGCATAATCTCAAAGTAAGATCTAGGGTTTTCAAGTGTGTTATACCTTCCTTGGGGTGTGTATGCACTTAGTAAGCCTTGTATAGTCCTTGTATAGCCTCCATGAAGCTTGGATCATCAACCAAAATCAAGATCCAAAAGTTATGTTCTTGAGGTTACTATTCACCCTTAACTTTGATGATTTGTTTGAAAATGGAAAACTTGGAGTTTGAAGCTAGGATTTCTAGGAGACCATTTTTATGAAATATAGGATCTAGGATAAAAGTTTGGTGATCAAACAATGGTGGGAAGATAGATTTTGGTTCTTGAATTTCATAAAAAGCCGAATGGCTTGAAAGGGGGGGAGAGCATTTTTGCTTGGTTGCTTGATTTACTCTCATCCAATCTTGCATTATTGTTATGTCTTTAGAAAATATCTAGCATAAAGTAGCTTTATTAAAGCTAATAGGTCATTGCATGCATCATCTAGCCAAGTGGAAGTGATTTTGTGGAATGGTGTGTGTTGTAAGCTTAGTTGCTTGGTTGGTGTCTAAGTATTGCTAGTTACCTTGGTAACTACTTAGTTACTTGATGTTATCCACTAGAACATGCATGTGTCTTGGTCCCCTGCTTGTTTCTTTGTCCGTTTATTGCTCAATTCGTTGGTCGTTCGAGGGAATAACTCATTTGTTTCTAATTAGGGTTTTACCGAAAACCTTCTTAATATTTCTAATACTATTCTTCATCATTCTTAATACTTCTCGAATTTAAATTCCTTAATTCCCTTTTATAAATCCTTAAGTCTTGCAGTGTCCAGGGAAATCTCGGAGAAAATAAAAGTGCTCTTTTTCTGAATCCGACAGCTTTTACATACACTTATTTTCCTCCTGGATCACTAATACGAACTCAGAAATCCGTTCCGAATACCGGGTATAACATTATTATAATAATATTCCAAATTCCACCAAAATCACTATTCATCACTTATTTTTATTTAATTCCTATAGTTGGGAAAATGAACCTGGTTCACCCTCGAGTGTTCCTTAACCTATTTACGGAACCGCTGGGCTTATAATAGATATTGATTTGGATGACATGAGGGTATCTATTTCTTTCTAGGGAATCTTATCTTAACTTTCTAGGAGATAGATTATTCTAATCTAAGTTATCACCCAATAGCATCCTTCAGGCCATATAACCTTGGAATATATATATCCTTTCATTATTCATTCTTTAAGGCCAGTATTACATTGTAGTTGTAACCACTGTTCACTCTTACATCAATACATAATAAAAGTTTTAATTCTACCCAAAAATCTGGGTTCTTACATGAGCAATAGCCCACCAGAAATATAATTGAACAGTGATAATATATGACAGTCCAAAATATCTTTGAAACCATATGCCATGCATTAACGATGTAGTACCAATATAAGGTATGAGATGAAGTTACAAGGTAACTCAAAAATATATTTGTTTTGAATAAATATCTGCTATGCAAAAGATAAGCAAGATATTCTCAATTATCATAAAAGAGGAACTTGCAGGAAAAATATTGCAATTCCGGTTTCAACACTTTTTCACCTTGCCAACACCAACAGTGTTGCAGAAATTTCTCATTTTTAGAAGATGAACTAATACGGGAGCATTGCCGCGCCAGATGCCCTGACGTTTACGATGATCAGTCGTATGTCATGCATCTCATCAGTCGTTCTCTACATGTAGAAGGTAGCTCCGACGGAATTACTTATCTACCGCCCTCTGGAACTCCTCAGCCAACGGTTGGGCTATTGCTGGACCGGCGCCACTCGGCCACTTACGCGTCTCCTAGTTCGAATATCATCCATGACTCTGAAACGTAAAGTTCGTTCCCCTTTTTCCCCAAGTGTAACACTTGTTGATAGGACTCCACAAAGTAGTCGTATCTAATTGGAAAGGAAAATTCACCAATATTTCCCAAGCTGATGCTTGTTAATGGATATAAACTTGTTACATCAATCATACCCCTCGAGCATTGAGGAGGTAACCAAAAGACTCATATCGATGCTTGAAAGAATCAAGATGTGAGTGACAAGATAGTTTTAGCAAGTATAGGACCGGGCAGTCCAATAAATAACATCGCTCAAGTGAGGTCCCCTTATATACGTTTGGAAGTTGAGCGAGTATTTAAATCTTCTTTAAGATAGATTTAAATGAAATTAAAGTTTAGGAACCTCCCCTTGATATAAATCGTCATAAGATATTCCGAAATATTTTACACCATATCTGAAGGTAAAAGATAATCTTTGTATGATATAAATCATTATAAAGAGAATTTAAAAGAATTTACATAAATATTCCAAGAATATTTATTAAATCAATAATAAGTAAGGACTAATTTTAAACCATAATATTACTCGTAAGTAATCCTCGAATGAATATATAAAATTATTTATTAATAAATCTCTTTTTAAATGAATATTCAAAATAATATTCATTAAATAAATAAAACTTCCAATGAATATTCAAGATGATATTCGATAAATAGATAAACTCAAATAAATATTTAAAGTAATGATTATTAAGTAAATCAAACCTTAAATGAATATTTGAAAATAATATTCATTAAATAAATAGTATTCTAAACGAATATCCAATTAATATTCATTTAGTAATCAAAACTTTAAAGAAATATTCAAAACAATATTCCATAAGTAATTAGAACTTCAACTGAATATTTTAAAATAATATTCATTAAGTAAATAAAACCTTAAATGAATATCCAAATAATATTCATTTAATAAATACTATTCTAAATGAATATCCAATTAATATTCATTTAGTAATCAATACTCTCAAGGAATATTTGAAATAATGTTCCTTAAGTAATTAGAATTTCAAAGAAATATCTTAAAGTAATATTCATTGAATAGATAAAACCTTAAATGAATATTCGAAAGTAATATTCATTTAATAAACAATATTCTAAATGAATCTTGAAATAATATTCATGAAATAATCAAACTCTAAATGAATATTCGAAATAATATTCATTTAATATTTCTCGACTGAGATAATACTCAAATAACATTTCTCGAAAGATTTCCAAGTAAATAATACTTTATGGAAATATAATTAATGTTTAATAATAACATTCCTCAAAAGGAATACTAATCTGTCGTTGGAATCCCTCCGGGTTTCCAAGACTACATCTATATCTCAAAATACCGACTCCCGGTCTACATTTAAAGAATGAATATCACATGCCCTTCACTAAGGGTCTTAACCAAAAATCCGGCTTATACTGATATATCGTATCTAGTCTATAAGTCAATATCAATTCAGGGAACAAGTATTGCAATATAACTTGAAAGTAGACATGCATGCTATGGCATATGTATACAACAATCATCATATATATATTATCACAACAACAGTTCCAAGTATTGGAAACTTGCCTGAGAATCGAGTGCGGGTAGGGGTAATGTGTCCCGGGTCAGCTCGACAATCTATAAACAATCAGAATATTTAAGATTAACCACTTAACGCTTATTAAAAGGCTAAGTATAAACTCTACTTAAATCAAAATGTGCTTTCGAGTTATCTCGTTACGTCTCTTTTAGTGTAACTCTTTTTATTACCGATACGATCCGACATTCGTTCGTTATCAAGACATGTCATCATGCTTATACCTGGTATATACTTAAGTCGTATAAGTTCTAAGGTTGGTCGTTTACAAATCAAGATTATACCTCGAGTGTTATCGCCCGTTTTCTAAGTTATAACCAAAGTCATACCTTTAAGGGGTTCGTTCGCGTTTAACCTCGATTCAAACATTTTTATAAAATCGGAAAACGATCCATTCGACATGTGGTTTTCTCCCACGCCTTCCTTTTTACCTCTAATATTTAATTAATAAGATTCGCCACTGATTAAACGACATTTAAGGGAATCAATTTCAATTACGAACTTTCGATTACGGTTCCGAACCACTTTTACGAATTTAATCATAACTCCTAAACCGTAAGTCCATTTCATGCGATCTTTATATCAAAACGAAGCTTGTAACATGATCTAGCTAATCATGGCATAAGTCGAAGCTATGCAGTGAGTTTTATCTACTGTCAAACTCGTGTTCTTAAGGTTAACGAAATTTCGGCATTACGACGGCTATAAATCGGATATTTACCAAATTCCAAAACTCCCAATAATCATGATATCTACTCCAAACAACATATACATGATTTATAACCATGAACTGAGGCCAAGCAATGCCTTTCCGTTCATCTAAGCTATTTTTAACATTTACTAAAACCAAATCATAATCATGCTTATAATCACTAATAACATAACTAAGCTTAAATCACCAAGAACATGCATAAACTCAAGTAAAGCTTAGGGTTTCAAATGATTTATACCTTCCTTAGAGAGTAGTATAGCCTTCCTAAGCCTTGATCTATCCTTGAATGGTCCTAAGCTAGCTAAATCCATCATGAAAAACAAGAAAAAAACAAGATTAGTTCATAGAATCACTATTCACCCTCCTCTTTGATGAATTCTTTGAAAATGGAAACAAAGGTGTTTGGCTTTGAAATTTTTAGGAGATCACTTTTATGAATTATGGAACTCACCATAAAAATTACAAGGTCAAGTGATGGTTGGAAGCTTGATTTTTGTTTTGGAATTAAAGGTGTTGCCGAATGGATGCTTTCTTTGGGGAAAGAGTTTGTTGTTTGGTTTATTTGATTTTCTATGACTTAATTCTCATCCACTCTCATCCACTTACACATAATATCTTTGTATAAAGCTACTTTAATAAAGTTGTGAAGTGTTGGATGAGGAAACACCATGACAAGTGTTGATCTTTGGTGGTGTTTAGGCTAACCAAGTGGTTTGATTTGCTAAGTACTAGTTTGATTCCTAGATATGTTGGTTACTTATATAACTAATTGGTTTGTAGATATTTTCCTTTGCACATGCATGCATCTTGCTTCCTCTGCTTGTTCCTTTGTCCGTTTATTGCTTAAT
Source organism: Kitagawia praeruptora (assembly GCA_037693485.1). Lineage (NCBI taxonomy): Eukaryota > Viridiplantae > Streptophyta > Magnoliopsida > Apiales > Apiaceae > Kitagawia > Kitagawia praeruptora. Next base: position 667,466 of record CM075354.1, read on the forward strand.
TCGTTGATCGTTCGAGGGAATAACTCATTCGTTTCTAACTAGGGTTTTACCGAAAACCTTCTTAATATTTCTAATACTATTCTTCATTATTCTTAATACTTCTCGAATTTAAATTCCTTAAATCCCTTAAATAAATCCTTAAGTTTGGCAGTGTCCAGGGAATTCTCGGAGAAAATGAAAGTGCTCTGTTTCTGAATCCGACAGCTTTTACATACACTTATTTTCCTCCTGGATCCCTAATACGAACTCAGAAATCCGTTCCGAATACCGGGTATAACATTATTATAATAATATTCCAAATTCCACCAAAATCACTATTCATCACTTATTTTTATTTAATTCCTATAATTAGGAAAATGAACCTGGTTCACCCTCGAGTGTTCCTTAACCTTTTTACGGAACCGCTGGGCTTATAATAGATATTGATTTGGATGACATGAGGGTATCTATTTCTCTCTAGGGAATCTTATCTTACTTTCTAGGAGACAGATTATTCTAATCTAAGTTATCATCCAATAGCATCCTTCAGGCCATATAACCTTGGAGTATATATCCTTTCACTTATTCATTCTTTAAAGCCAGTATTACATTGCAGTTGTAACCACTGTTCATTCTTACATCAATACATAATAAAAAGTTTTAATTCTACCCAAAAATCTGGGTTCTTACATATAAGATAAGCAATATAACATTTCATATGTATATCAGTCATTAAACTCGTTGTATCAATCAGTTATAAAATCACTTGTCATTATTGGTAAATTTCAAAGGTGCACCAGCACGTGCCCTTGTTTTCAAAATAACCTTGCAGTTCTAGCTACTGCATAAAGTCGACATCTTTCTCATCAAAATAGGACACTATCGGTAACTGGCACATAGGCCTAAGATGCAGTGTCAAAGCATTTTTCCAAAGTGGAGGAATGGGACTTAAAGAAAACATAAAACCTGACAGGGATTGACGATGATCAGTCGCCACATCCGAGTCCAATAATCCGCGGGTCTTCTCTACCGGTAGAAGGATAGAAACTACATCCGTAACTATCCCCGAGTGAAAACTACATCCGTAATCACCCTCGATGAAAACTACATCCGTAATCATCCTTCGGCAACACCTGGGCCGGAATAATAAGTGATGGACCGCCTGGCTCACGGCCGCTTACACATCCCGGGAATCGTTCGTCAACGGTTCCCACACCTGCCAGAGTCCCTTTTTCTTTTTCTTTTAAAAACCAGATTTTGATTGAAAACAGAGTAGTTGTGGTTCGACATCAGTCGACCGATAATTCTTGGAATCATACAAGAAGCGAAACCTGACCGGGGGTTTTCGAAAATGTTTTAAGTTCGAAGAGTTCGAGTATTAAAAGGTATCTTGGATTAACTTTGTTTTTAAGATAGTGAACAATAATTATTAAATGATATTTAAGATTTAATATTAATAATTAATAAAATAATTATTTAATAAAATAAACTTTCAATCCAAGATAGGGTTTCGAGTATTTACGAAGATATAATAATAGGTATTTGAATATACGATACCACCCGAATGACCCTTCGGGTTTTCGCAATATAGATACGATATAATAATATACCGCTCCCCGGTCAATAGTATATACGGACCGCTACGACCTCTATTGCTAGAGTCGTTGTCCGAAGAAAATATTTCAATCTAAGTTCAAGGGGTAAAAGCATACATGTACTTGTTCAATCTCAATTGCATCAATACTTCGATAAACATAGCATTTGATATAATTTGGAAAACTACAAACACAACAGTGAAAATCCTTGTATAGGGATAAGTTTTGAAAAGTAAACTTGCCTTGGTTTGGTTGGGGTGGTCGAGCGTGCGAATTCGAACGATCTATTCATAAACAATAATCGTTCGTTAGTACCTTAACAATTTCTTTCTAATTACGGGGTTTTAAGGGGATACGAAATTAACTTAACGACTTCGTCTTATGACTCCCTAGCCCCTCTATAGGTCCATGTCACCACTCGATTACGCTCGTCACTTATTCGACTTAATTTAGTTACCACATTCGAACCATAACCATTACTCCTAGAATTATGCTCCACTAACGACTTTTTTCCTTGCGCGAAATTTACTCTAGCATTTTTATAAAATCCAAAAATTCATATTTTAATCCAATTCTTTTTGGGTAGCCTTCACCACTGTATTTCCTAGCTTCTCTAATTTTTCCATGATCCCAAATATTTTTTAAGGTGTTTAAACAAGGTTCACAAGGGGGTCACTTTATGCAGTCCATAGTCCAGAAACAAAAATCACTTCTCCGGCCATAACTAAAAATCCACACATCACCTAGCTATGAATCTTACATATCCAGAAACTACATTCAATTATCTTTCCAACAATATAAGGTAGGACATCAGGGGACATCATTTGGGTGTTCAAAATCGTGTCACAATACAGGTCATTGCTCCTGGAAAAACTCAGCATGAACATACCACTTACATCAATCATTTTTCACAATTCCACCATACAACCAACACTTAATACACTCAAATCATGGTTCATAACACTCATGGTGATATATATACTATCCATAGTCATAAAAGTCATAATCTCAACATAAAAACTCAAGATCCAAGTCATCCAACACTTATACAACCAAGATTAGCTCATACATGCATGGATCTACTACCAAACATTATAAATACTACATAACCAAGAGGGTTTGTGATTTTATACCTTCTTGAGCTCCTAGGGACCTTGGGTAAGCTTTTCACAACACAACAACACCTTAGATGATCTCCTACAACACTTATAATCCAAGATCTAAAAGAAAATCAAACATGGTTACTATTCACCCAATCTTTAACATTTTATAACTTGGAATTGGATGGATGAAATGAAGTGAAATTGCTAGCATACCTTGATTAGATGATGTAGATGACCTAGGAATTATGGTATGAATTATGAGTGATGAGAAGTGGGAGAAAGAATTTTTCTTCCCCACTTTTTTTTAAGCTTGGCCGAGAGCAATATCAAGGGGGGGGAGAGAGTTTTTGTGTTTGATTTTGGTGTTGGGTGAATGAGTGGTATTAGATGAGGTTGATATGTATTATTGTGTGTATTAGTATGGTACAACATAGGCATGGCTATAAGCATGGCTAGTGGTACTTCTTGTCTCCTCTTTTTGAAAAGCAAGCCAACTAGTTACTATTCCCCTTGCTATTTGGTTCATCTAGTTTGCTTTCCTAACTACTTAGTTGCATGAGCTTGCATGCAATACTACTCCTTGTATTATTATTCTCCCACCAATGCTTATTATCTAATCTTTAATTCGTATCGTATCTTAATTAATCCCTCGTAATAATATTTTGTCGCGTAGAGATTTCCCCTATAATTCCTTAAGTACTAATTGTGTAAATTCCTCTAATGTCCATAATTCCTTGTCATGATCCTCAATAAATCTTGTAACACTCTAATCATTCTCAAATCCCAAGTTTTATAAATCTCACTAACAATAAGACTCCTGCCTTCACAATCTCCCTTCTTATCTTACATAATGAATACAGCAACACAGTTTCTCAGACAATCAATTCTATTAATCACAGGGATGACCAGAAAGGTTCCATATTGACATTGCCACAAGATATTAAATAAAATAAAATATTACCAAAAATTAGGGTTCTTATAGAATCCCACTCTATGGAGAACCATCTTATGTGGAGAACTGTGGAGAATCACTTAAAATGCATTGAAATTTCCCTTTATATAAGTCCATGCCGGGCCCCTTCACAAAAAAATCTTATAACTGTACCCTCTATCCATTTATCAAAAAAAAAAATTTAAAAACTGCTGCCACGTCATCATTTTTTTAAAAAAAATTTAATTTTCTTTTTTTGTTATTTTTTTAATAAATAGATATAGGGTAGAATTATAAGACTTTTTTGTGAAGGTACCCCTACGAGATCCTTATATAAAAGACAATTTTAATGCATTTTAAATGGTTCTTCACGGTTTTCCACGTAACATGGTTCTCCATGGAACAATGAGCTTAGAAAGATATATCAAATGCAAAGATGAGAGCAATAAATATTAGTATATGCAAACATGGAAAAAGAATCCATTCATGCAGCGAGAGAAAGATCGAGATTAAGAATTAAGAAAAAAAATAAAAAGCTTCCATTGCTGTTGAAGCACATGACGGGAGCTACAAACGTAAATAGGGTTAAGTATCTGTAACATCCCGACTTTTCAAGATATTAAATATAATTACGAAACTAAAATAAATCGAAACTTTATTCAAATAAACCAAATATTCCTTAAAGTCAAAGCAGCGGTCAAATATGATAATTCAAAATCATTAAATCGGAGACGCAGCTCCATAAATCCAATCATTAATTGTCTAACAGATAATCAAATATCCAAATTTATTCTAATAATTCGACAAGTCTTTTCAATAAATGCATCCAAATCAGCAAGCAATAAATCCACAAGGTTCACATCCTTATTCTTATTAAGCTTCCAAAATCAGAACCTGAAATATTAGAAACGAATGAGCTACACAGCTCAGCAAGTACAATTGACTAACAGATAATCTTAAAAATCAATGGGCGTTTTAATAAAACAATTTTCAAAATCAAATATAAGTTTGCAAACCCTTTTGCGAAAATAATTCCAACCCAAAGTTTTATATTTTCAAAATACAGAATTTAAAACAGAAACAGAAGCAGAAATAATACGAAATCAAAAATACCACAGTCTTGCTCTACGGCCACACTTTGCCAGTGACCGGCATCTTATTCTCATTCTTATTCTTTCGCCACACTTTGCCAGTGACCGGCATCTAAAGTTCAATAATTACGCGCCCTTAATAGGTATCTAAAGTTGCACACTTGTGTGCCTACTAAGGGTATCTAAGGCTAGTTCCGGAACTATAGCGTAAATTACGAACGGGTTCGAAACGTAGAGACTGAGGATTCTAAAATCAAATACTTATATCTTATAAATTTCGAAACAGAATTTCTTATATCTTATACGAAAATCAAAATTTGCAGAATTAAATATACTTTTCGAAAATTAAAAGTAAGTCAAAAAGTACTTACCTCAATGTCGACACAAAATACCAAAATAATTGCACGAACAAATCCTCTTAGTTGGCGTTTCTGTACTAGGTATTCATAAGTTAGAGGGTTCTTATATAGGCAAATAAAACCCTAAATTAATTAAGGTAACTTTAAAACTTACGTACAATCTTTTCAACTAATACGTAAATTAAGAATATCCTAATTCACACAAATCTTTTAAATTAAATGATTCTGATTTTCTAATATCTTTTCACACTTCTTTCCAATAATAACGAATCTTATCTTTATTCTAAATAACTTGTACAAAAAGTATTCTAGAATTTTCTAAATAAAATAAATCTAAAAAAAAAATTACTTAACATCTAATATATAATAATAAATAAATAAAATATATATACGGGATTTTACATTCTTCCCTCCTTAAAAGAATTTGGTCCCCAAATTCACAAAATAACATCAATTAAGTTACAAGTGAAAAGAAATCATACCTTAATTACGATTGTTCAAGCGACTTCCTGTGAGCATAAATACACGTCCTCCGGTCTTGTTATCTACTTCTTTCCTTGGTACTGCAGCTTCATTCCTTGGTGGTGGGTTGTGTGGGCACTCAGAAATCTTGTGTCCTACTTCTCCGCAATGAAAACAGGCACCCCTATTCCATCTGCAGTCCTTGTCCGGATGATTCTTACCGCACCTCGAACACTTCTCTCGATCAACATGTCCTCCGATATTATCATACTCGTGTGGCTTCTTGAAGGGTCCCCTTTGAGAAGAAAATCCACCAGTTGGAGCGAATCGCTTCTTGTTCCAGTTGCTTGTCGCCTTTTCAGATTCAGCTAGGCCCCTCTCGATTACCAAAGCCTTGTTGAGCACAGCTTCGTACGTCTGAAGTTCAAACGATGCCACAGAATTCCTGATCTCGGTTCGAAGTCCCTCTTCCAATCTTCTTGCTCGGCTGCTTTCATCTGCCACTAAGGTCGGCGCGTACTTCGAGAGCTTTGCAAATTCCGCCTCATATTCGGTAACAGTCTTTCCACCTTGCTCGAGCCGAATAAAATCCCTCTCTTTTTGCAGACGAATGGTTCTCGGAAAGTACTTATCTTCCAATGCCTTCTTGAACTTTGCCCAGGTGTATGGTTCCGGTTCCCCTTCAGCGGTTGCGGTCTCGTTCTTTCTTTTCTCCATGAGCCACCAGTCATAAGCACTGCCTTGCAATTGATACACAGCTAAGGTGACCTTCTGCTCCTCGTTGCTGCCGAGAAGTCCGAAAGCTTTTTCCATCTCTTGTATCCACATCTCGACTATGGCCGGATCAGTTGCCCCATCGAAAGTTGGCGGGTTCATACGCTTGAACTGAGAGACGATATTCTGTTGCCTGGGTTGTTGATTCACGAGCGTTGCTAGGGTCTCAGCTAGCTGGTCGAATACATTTCCACCATCACCATTGTTGTTACCATTCTGATTGTTGTTTCCATTATTGCCTTCTCCGTCCATCTTTTCTAAAAACGACAAACTTTCAAACTTATAATCAATGATCAAAAAGCACAAAAGTCAAACAAGTTACATAATCACACAAACAAGTGCATTAAATTCAAAATAATTTACTAACTTAAAGGTCAAAACATATACGATAGTCTATAGGATCGCTCCTAGGGAATGTACTAGTCCCATACCTAATACACTCCGAAGGAAAACCTAGGCTCTGATGCCAACTGTAACATCCCGACTTTTCAAGATATTAAATATAATTACGAAACTAAAATAAATCGAAACTTTATTCAAATAAACCAAATATTCCTTAAAGTCAAAGCAGCGGTCAAATATGATAATTCAAAATCATTAAATCGGAGACGCAGCTCCATAAATCCAATCATTAATTGTCTAACAGATAATCAAATATCCAAATTTATTCTAATAATTCGACAAGTCTTTTCAATAAATGCATCCAAATCAGCAAGCAATAAATCCACAAGGTTCACATCCTTATTCTTATTAAGCTTCCAAAATCAGAACCTGAAATATTAGAAACGAATGAGCTACACAGCTCAGCAAGTACAATTGACTAACAGATAATCTTAAAAATCAATGGGCGTTTTAATAAAACAATTTTCAAAATCAAATATAAGTTTGCAAACCCTTTTGCGAAAATAATTCCAACCCAAAGTTTTATATTTTCAAAATACAGAATTTAAAACAGAAACAGAAGCAGAAATAATACGAAATCAAAAATACCACAGTCTTGCTCTACGGCCACACTTTGCCAGTGACCGGCATCTTATTCTCATTCTTATTCTTTCGCCACACTTTGCCAGTGACCGGCATCTAAAGTTCAATAATTACGCGCCCTTAATAGGTATCTAAAGTTGCACACTTGTGTGCCTACTAAGGGTATCTAAGGCTAGTTCCGGAACTATAGCGTAAATTACGAACGGGTTCGAAACGTAGAGACTGAGGATTCTAAAATCAAATACTTATATCTTATAAATTTCGAAACAGAATTTCTTATATCTTATACGAAAATCAAAATTTGCAGAATTAAATATACTTTTCGAAAATTAAAAGTAAGTCAAAAAGTACTTACCTCAATGTCGACACAAAATACCAAAATAATTGCACGAACAAATCCTCTTAGTTGGCGTTTCTGTACTAGGTATTCATAAGTTAGAGGGTTCTTATATAGGCAAATAAAACCCTAAATTAATTAAGGTAACTTTAAAACTTACGTACAATCTTTTCAACTAATACGTAAATTAAGAATATCCTAATTCACACAAATCTTTTAAATTAAATGATTCTGATTTTCTAATATCTTTTCACACTTCTTTCCAATAATAACGAATCTTATCTTTATTCTAAATAACTTGTACAAAAAGTATTCTAGAATTTTCTAAATAAAATAAATCTAAAAAAAAAAAAATTACTTAACATCTAATATATAATAATAAATAAATAAAATATATATACGGGATTTTACAGTATCAAAGTGGTCACTGAAGTGGAAGCCAAATATCAATTTATTCACTGATCTTTACGGGATATCATTTAAATCATTAAAGTCATAATAAATATCAAACAAATACCTGTATATATGTACTCGTAAAGTAAAAGTAATTTTTCATCGAGTTCTACAAATTTTTCTTAAATGATACTATAATCAAATGAAAGATTATGAATTCCAGTATTTTTGATAATATATTTAGAATTTAAAAAATTTATTTACTATTTATTTTTAATTAGAAGAAGGAAAATGATAATAAAATTAAAAATAAATAATAAATGAATTTTTAAAAATCTAAATATATTATCAACAAAACTAGAATTATTAACCTTTCGTTTGGTTATGGAAGCATTCAAAAAAAATGTGTAGAACTCAATGAAAATTTATTTTTACTTTTCGAATACATTTTAAAGATATTCATTTGATATTTATTATGACTTTAATGATTCAAGTGATACCCCATAAAGATCGATGAATGAATTGATATATGGCTTCCACTTCGATGACCATGATACTTAAGCCAATGTAAATATAAGGAGATAGTATGATAGACCCATGTGATTAGGATGAGAAAGCAAAAAAGTGATACCCTATATTAAAAAAAAAATGCAGAGCAAGTGAGTAGGATAATATGAGCGCGCAGTTGAATACCGGTCTTGAGATTATGAAGCTGGATAAAGAATTAAATACATTTCGTGTACATCAGGTATGTACGTTATGCAATTTGTCTACTTGAATTATCGATTGTGCATTTTGTGTACCTAAACTTTATAAAATCAATCAATTTGTGTATCTAACCTTTAAGTGTGCATTCTGTGTACCTGAATTTTATAGGAACATTCAATTTGTGTGCCCGAACTTCATATACATGTGCAAAATTTTATATTTTATATTAAAATTTAGAAAAAATTAATTAAAAATTAAAAGTAAAATATTAATATATTATATATAAAGTAAGAAAAAAAATAAGAGACGAATAATAAATTTGTCTTTTTTAAACGGCGAATAATTTTGTTTTATATTTATTTTAATTTTTTACAATAAATTTGTAACATTCATTATTTTAGATTTTTGGAGAATAATAGTAAATTTTATTTTATATTTGCGCCAATTTTATAAAGTTTAAATTTTATGCAATAAAGAATATTTCAAATCAAACAAAAATTATGACTTTATATATATATATATATATATATATATAATCTATCTTTTGAAATAATAATTTTAAAATTTTCATTTAAATATAAAATTTTATACATGCATATAAAGTTCGGTACAAAAATTGAATATTCTTATAAAACTAAGGCACACAAAGTGCACACTCAAAAGTTAGGTACACAAATTGATTGGTTTTATAAAGTTCAAGTACACAAAGTGCACAATTAATAATTTATGTACACAAATTGCATAATGTGCATACTTGAGGTACACGAAATGCATTTAATTCGTTGGATAAATGTGACTACTCCTACATACATTCAAAGCCAGCCAGGCAGCCAGCTTCAGAGCGGACCACTGCTTCACAAAGGCTATCGTTTTGTACAAAATCATGATGGATTAGCATAAGGATTGGGCCTGAACTATATGTAGCCCAATCGAAAGAGTCTGGTGGGATATATGGATTACTTAAACAGCCGGCCCACGAAGATCGACTCTGTCTCTGTCTGTGTGTATCAGTGTATCTCTAACTTTGACATTCTTCGTCTTCTTGTTGTATACTATTATTTATTTATATGAAACTATCTCAAGTGTGTCTGAATTCACGGATCACATTCACCACCTGCCTCCCTGGTAACTAAATCAATCTCATACTGTATTTATCCTCCACACCACCATCTCCTCTTTTGTTTCTGATCCACCCACGCGCTCATTCCAATCGTGGGTAATCTCTCTCTCTCCCTCTGTCTCTCTGGGTTAGGGTTAGGGTTACTCAGTCAATCTCTCCCAGATCTCCTCCTCTGTTTGTTTAGTTGGGGGAATAATAATTCAAATCAAATTTATTATGGAGGCTATGGATATTGTTGGGAGGGCTAAGGAGGATGCTTCGCTCCCTAAAGGTTTCTACTTTCTACCCTTCTTCTTCTTCTTATTATTATTCTCCTTCTTTCTCTCCAGGACTAGTTTGTTACTGTGTGTTTTCATGTTAATTTCGTCAATTACCACATTCATTTACAAACCCCTTGTGCTTTTTTTTTTTTTTTACAATAATTCAGTTCTGTGTTATCAATATCATATCCTATGTATCGCTTCTTTTTCTTTTCTCCTTTCTTTCTTTTATCAATTTATATTTCACCTAACTAAATGATTTAATTTAGTCTAAATTCATTCGGGATCTTATTCAAAACATTATTAATTGCATTCTTTCATCTCTACAAACCTATCTACTTGGACCATTTCTGTTTTTCAGTTTCTATACTTTACAATCTATGATGTTGAGTCTGTCCGGATTAAGTCTTCTTCTAAGCCTTGTACAATTTATTTAAGTTGATCACCATATACAAGTTTATTCAATTTTATTAATAATTATTATGGAAAATAAATCATTTTAGAAGAGATTATTTTATCTTTTCTACCATTGCCACTCAAGATGCATCGTGTTTCTAACATTGCATTACTCTACTTTACTTAAACTGTACATCTGTATGTGCTGATGCCTAGAGGATTGTGTGTAAAATTGATTGCGCAACCGTGCTTTTCCTTACCCAACTTGTAATTTTTAACAGCCACCATGACAAAAATCATCAAGGAAATGTTGCCTCCAGATGTCCGTGTTGCTCGAGATGCTCAAGACCTTCTCATTGAATGTTGTGTAGGTAAGAGGATTATTGGCAAGCAGTGCTTTTTCCTGAATTGTAACATATTGCATTGTATCTCTATACCGTAAGTTATTTGCATTTTTCTTTCTAACATGTAGTAACATATTGGTTTTCTACTCTCTTTTCCTCCGCTAATAAGTACCTATTTTAGTCATCTGTAGCACCATAAATATTTTAGTAATGTAGCTTTTCATTTTTATGTCCTATGCCTAATTCCTTTTCAGAACAAAATTAATATTTCTTTTTCCATGTCTACAGAGTTCATTAACCTAATCTCATCAGAGTCAAATGAAGTTTGTAGCAGAGAAGATAAAAGAACAATTGCACCAGAGCATGTGCTAAAAGCCTTGGAGGTTATTAACTTAATTTTATATATGGTTGTTAATATTATAACCTTCTTATTATTGCTCTCTTTTGAAGGCAAATTATAACATTGGCTTTGCGCCGCAGTGTTCTAAAAATCGCCTAATTTTTCAAAAATTGCCGATAAATAGCCGATTTATTGTTAAAAAAATATTTTACCGATTTGATTTTTAAAATACGATTTATTGTTATGAAATATTTTGGAATGGTATTTATATCATAAATTAGGCTAATATATTAAATACAATTAAAATATTAAAATATATCCGATTTTTGTTCCGATTTATCATTCCAATAAATCACCGATTTACCGATAACTCACTATTAGGTATCGAAACCGATTTGTTCCGATTTCCGAAATCTGCAACCATGGGCCTTTCCCATATAAATTTATTGCTTCATAAAGATTACTAAATGCCAAAAATAATATAGTACTCCCTCTGTCCAACCCATTTGTTGGGCACAGAGATTAAGAAAAATTTATTAAGTAGTGAAGAAGGGTAAGAAAAGTGGGTTAAGTAGCAGGACCCATAAATAATTTACGTGTAAAGTGAGTGTAGTGGAGGAAAGTGGTGGATGTAGTGAATTTTTATATTGTAAAACTTTACTAATAATAGTATTTACTAATACAGCTTAATTAAGGACTTGAGATAGATTTAACTTTTTAAAATATATATTAATGCATGTAAATGTGTGTGTGGTTTAGTATTCATGATGAGTACTGATACGTACATCTGGATCTTTCTGCATGTTTTGTTTTTCTCCACCTTAGTATAAATACCTGTGGTGCTTTTGTGATGTTAGGAATTGGGACATGAAACATATTATCGATTTCGAAATGCGTGATGTTTTCAGGTTCTTGGCTTTGGGGAATACATCGAAGATGTTTATTCTGCATATGAACAGCACAAAGTCGAGACTATGGTAATAGTTTATGTTTTTATTTTTACTTGTATCCTTTCATTAAACCTTTAGCACACTGGGTGACAGTAAATGGCTTAGTAAACTGCAGAAACTATCCCATTGAATGTTCTTCTATGTATATATTTTTCTGACAGGATACTGTGAGAGGTGGAAAATGGACTACTGGAGCAGAGATGACCGAGGAAGAAGCATTAGCAGAACAGCAGAGAATGTTTGCCGAGGCACGTGCACGGATGAATGGTACTGCAGTGACTCCCAAACAACCAGATCCTGAGCCGAGTATGGATAGCTAGATTAGAAACATTTGATATTTACTCGTGCACCAGTTCTTCACTTGCCATGTACGAGATGCCCTTGTCTAGTTCATAGGCGCGCTTGTCTACTCCTTTTCAAATTGTACTAAGAAATCATGTTTACATGTTGCTGTAATTACTAATGTGCTAGCCCATGTTTTCTACATTGTACTGGTTAGTTTTCATTGATCTCAAACCAAAATTGTTACTATCTTGTTATTGAATTAGTTCTCATTTGGTTAGAACCTTTGTACAGTTAATTTGTTTTTTTCACGAACTAAACAAAAGTTGTTCTTTGATTTTACACCTCCGGGGCACAGATAAACAGGATGGCACCATTCTGTGGTACCATTCACCATGTAATACTGTTTGTTATCCAACCAGGTCATTTCACATATCTTTTTGTTCATCCTGTTGTGGTGTTGACATGCTGGGTGTGTTAAAGTTACTAACTTGAGGAATCCATTACCAAGTCAACATGTGTCATTAGTTTGCGCTGTTGAATATTTTTGTATTGGAGCCTTTGGGTGACAGTTCTCGGGCTTATTTGAGAAATATTTGAACCATGACTTGGGTGCACACATTTTTTGGTGATAGAGGAGATGCATGACAAGTCTCCTACTGTAAGGGAGTACATGGCCGCAGTAGGGTCTGAATGTTGCTGAAACCCAACATTTTCTGGAGCACGCCTAAAAACCAGAAGACAGGACACAGAAGTTTGTTTTGAAGAACCCCAGTTTTCCTGTACTCCCTCCGTCTCTTAAAACGTTTCCTGTTTACTAAATCGGGACAATCAAAATACTCTTCTTCTTTCTATTTTAAGCCATAAAAAATAATATCCAATACCCACTACTCCTTAAAAATAATATTCAATACCCACTACTCCACCCACTAATCATTACAAATAATATTCAACACCCACTATTCCACCCACTAATCCAAAAAAATAATATTCAATACCTACTATTCCACCCACTATTCCTTAAAAATAATATTCAATACCCACTACTTCACCCACTACCCAAAAAAAACAATATTCAATACCCACTACTCCTTAAAAACAATATTCAATATCCACTACTTCTTACAAATAATATTCAATACCCACTTTTTCTTAAAACCCGTGTTTTTAGTCAAACGGGAAATGTTTATCGAGACGGAGGGAGTATTATTGATGTAATACTCCCTCCGTCCCTTAAAACTCTTCCCATTTCTCTTGGACACGTTTGCCAACGCATACTTTTACTCGTTAATATCTTTAATTTCGTATTAGTATTGAATATAAAAACTTCACTGTATTAAAGTACTCATAAATACGAATCCAACAAGATCACTCATGACTATATTTTATTTTATAGATTAGACGTAAATTAGTAATTTGTCTCTTGTTATGAACAGTCCCGACATTCTAAAGGGGAAGAATAATAAGGGACAGAGGGAGTACATTTTTTGGATTCAGGCACTGGTTCAGGTCAAAAAGAGTCTGCACTCTTTACCCCACAAGAAACTGCAAAACTGAGGTACCATATAACCTTGTCTCCCAGATACTTTTCTTAATTTTAAATCTCCTTCTAACCCCAACCCCCCCCCCCCCCCCCCCCAATTTCTTTTGGTGTAATTGGTGGGGGCAACTTATGTTTTCTTTGTCAGTATTCTTTTGCTCAACACAACAGGACTAGAAACAATAAATGGGAAATGAGAATTCACAATTAGATAAAGGAGAACAAGATTAGAATTTTTTTACTTTTCTCTCTCTGGAGACCCCTCTTTTTCATTATTAGCATGCCCCTTTGTTTTTCTTTCTTGGATAAACGCAACTATGGCAAAGAGTTCACAAGAATTAGGCTCTAAGAGGCTCTTCCATTGGACTAAGAAGGTTAGTGATGAGGTTGAAGAAATTCCTTCAACATTCAAGTCCTGTTCTAATATTAGCGAGGAGCAGCAAAAATTGAAGGGTACATTGCAGGTGCAGGATGCAGAATCTCGTATTTCACTGTCGTTTACGAGAAAGAAGTTGCAAGCTATAGCAGTATCTCGGGTGCACTCAGTTATTACAGCGTTTGCTAAGAATCGGGCGCACTTGCAGCAGGGTCTTGGACCGCGAGTGGTGGGCACCCTTTTTGGATATCGCCGAGGACATGTGCATATTGTGTTTCAAAAGGAACCAAACTCCACACCAGCCTTCTTGATTGAGCTTGCTACGCCAATAACCGGGCTGGTGCATGAGATGGCTTCTGGATTGGTTCGGATTGCACTTGAATGCAGGAAGGATGAGAATGAGGAGAAGAGAGCGTGCCGATTAGTTGAAGAACCAACATGGAGGACATTTTGTAACGGGAAGAAGAGTGGGTTTGCATCAAGGAAGGAATGTGGTCCAAAAGAGTGGAAAATTTTGAAAGCTCTTGGGCCTGTTTCAATGGGGGCTGGTGTTCTTCCAGCTGGAAATGAAGGAGAAGGTGAAGGAGATGAGATAATGTATATGAGGGCAAAGTTTGAAAGAGTTGTGGGTTCTAGAGATTCAGAGGCATTTTACATGATGAATCCTGATAGTAATGGAGCTCCTGAACTTAGTGTATGCTTGCTCAGAGTCTAAGCAGTCGAGGCATGAAATGTTTGTTTTCAGCTTTTATGATTCCCTTTACCTGATCCAAGGATTGAATAAGGTCTTTAATTATGCTTCTCTTATGTTCTCTCTCTTTCTTCTTTTCTGGTGTGTGTAGAATTTATTTAATGTATTGCAAATGAATCACCATAAGAATTGTTGGAGGCTCACCTTCATTTTAACTATCATGGGCATGTTCTCCACTTCCTTAGAGTAATGATACATATTCCCCACTTTTGTGCAACGGACCGAAATGTAACGGACAGAAATGTGGGACATTTCATTCCACCTTTTCCATCTCCCAATGATTCACAACCACACTATAAATAAGAGAGGAAGCTATTTGAGAAAGGGGAGGACAACTCAAGTATTTTCTAAACACAAACCCTCTACGTTTACCTATATCTCTCTAAAAGAACCGGAATACTTATTCTTACGCCGGAGGTGAATCGAGGGTTAAAACCCTCGCATTCTTCTTCTTTTGTAGGTCCAAACAAAGGATCCACCTGGCAGAAATCTGGTTCCAACATTTGGTACCGTCTGTGGGAACGTAGATATACGTTTGTGCTGAAAATCAAAATCTGCCAACAGCTTGGTTGATGAAGAAACTTCAAGATGAACAGCCGGAGCTGAATGAAGAAGGCTTTGGCCGAATGAAGAAGGTCTTGGCCGAATGAAGGCTTTGGCCGAATGAAGAAGACTTTGGCCGAAGGAAGAAGGTTTTGGCCGAATGAAGAAGGCTTTGGCCGAATGAAGAAGACCTTGGCCGAATGAAGGCTTTGGCCGAATGAAGAAGGCTTTGGCCGAATGAAGAAGACCTTGGCCGAAGGAAGAAGGCTTTGGCCGAAGGAAGAAGGCTTTGGCCGAATGAAGAAGGCTTTGGCCGAATGAAGAAGGCTTTGGCCGAATGAAGGCTTTGGCCGAATGAAGAAGGCTTTGGCCGAATGAAGAAGGCTTTGGCCGAAGGAAGAAGGCTTTCACCAAATGAAGAAGGCTTTGGCCGAATGAAGGAGGCTTTGGCCGAATGAAGGCTTTGGCCGAATGAAGAAGGTTTTGGCCGAATAAAGAAGACCTTGGCCGAAGGAAGAAGGCTTTGGCCGAAGGAAGAAGGCTTTGGCCGAATGAAGAAGGCTTTGGCCGAAGGAAGAAGGCTTTCGCCGAATGAAGAAGGCTTTGGCCGAAGGAAGAAGGCTTTGGCCGAAGGAAGAAGGCTTTGGCCGAACAAAAAAAAAATTGCACAAGGATAAAAACGAGTCTAGAGGCTCCGAATCGCACCCCCGAAGAGCTAGGACGAGAACTACTGCCACGTCCGACTCGAAAGATAAGAAGTATAAAGCACCCAAAGGGGAGAAAAGAAAGAGTCTTCTGGCGAATCAAGCTAGCTGGGGACATACAAGCTTCGACGACCCTACCGGTAAGCGTACTGAACGCCCCCAATTTCATATTTAAATGTGTTTTCAGTTCGCCCAAAGTACAATTAAATGTTCACAATCTAGTACGAGGCTTAAACAAGCCCATATTAGGGGTCGACCTAACAAAATATGTGTTAAGGGCCCAGTATAATATATATTTGGGCTTCCAGCCGTTAGGCCCATCCAGGTGAAATAGCCCTATTAATCAGACGAAGACAGAGAAAAGTAACTGTCGACCGTTGTGTTTGTAACGCTTCCTCCATAATTGAGAATCAAGAAGCCATCAATGGCGATTACCCCTGAAGGCAGTATAAATGGACAACAAACCTCAGGTGATAGACACACAATCACATACACCACAATAGACTGGTTTACATACGCTTTACGTTTACGTTCCCATCATTTTTACTGATTCTCACACCGGAGGTGAATCGGGGGGCCATTCCCTCGCATTCTTCTCCTTGCAGGAGCTTCTGAAACGTGTTCTTGGCATACCAGATACGGGCGAAGACGAGGCATAAATCGAGCTCCAACATTGGCGCCGTCTGTGGGAAACGTATAAGCCTTTTTCGTAAACCATGTCACTCGAAAGTCCTGAAAATCTCAATCACCCAACAGAAATAAACCCCGAAGAACTAAGGCAACCGAATGAAAAAGGAAAAACTTCTGAAGCAGAGGGGTCCCAGCAGGCTCAAAGAAAAGCCTTGCAGAAGAAGGCGGATGAGCTAAGGCTGCAAGCCATCAAACTCAGACGTGAAGAAATCGAATTAGAGGAAAGACTGGCACGAGAGTCGCTCCAAGCTGAAGAAGAAATTCCTGAAGGTGAGCCCCGAAAGACAGTCCCCGCAGGAAGGAGAGAAAAGAGATCACGAATAAACCCGGATGATTCCTCGGAATCGGAATTACACTCCTTACCCCCTTCAGATTCGGAAGAAGGAGATACAGGTTCCCAATGGAAGGATAGACTCCAAAGAATGGAGAAATATATGTTCGGAGATCAGAAGAGGATGCGTCGAGAGCCCATTGTAACGGAGGAGATTGAACAGTACAGGCCACCCCCTGGACGCCAATTCCCGAAGATAACCGAATTTAATGGTAGAGGGGACCCGGAGGATCACTGCGAGAAGTACGAAAGTTTGATGACGGGGATGGGTCATGATGATATTATGCTCTGTAAAATGTTTAAAACATATCTAAAGGGTTCAGCCTCCCTGTGGTATCGATCGATGAGGCCTAGATCGATACCTTCCTACGATCGCCTGAAGAGCAAGTTTTTGAGGCACTATTCCCATCTATGCCGAAGAGAAAAGGATACCGAATCTCTCATCCATTGTCGTCAAAGACCTGATGAAGAATTAGGAGACTACTTGGCCCGATTTAAAGAAGAGGCGGGTATGGTAACTAATCTGGACAAGGTCAAGGCGGGAGGATTCCTAACAGCCGACCTCGATTCAATTAAGGGCAAGAAGCTTCGATCGTCCCTATATGATATGCCCCCAAAGTCACTTAATGACATTTATATACGAGGAGAAAAAATCCGAAGAAAACTGGAATCTATTGAGGGCTACAAAGAATCTACCAGGGATGACAAGAAAAGGGGCAACACAGGAAAAAACGACCGGAGGAAAGACGAGTCCCGGCGAGAGGATAAGCGGGATAATGACAGGAACGAGAAGAGAAACGATCCAAAGAAAGAGAGAGAGCCGATGGTATTTACACCTCTAAATGCTCCCATTTCCAAAATACTAAACGAAATCAAAGGAAGACCAGACTTCCGAAGGCCCGCGAAGATGAGGGTGCCCGACCATAAGAAAAACGGAAACAAATACTGTGATTATCACCAAGACAAAGGTCATAACACCGATGAATGTTTCCATCTGAAGAGGTTGATTGAAAGAATGGTGAAAACCGGAGATTTAAATCAGTTCGTCAAAGACTTAAGAGATCGGTTAGAACCTAAAAGAAGCGATCATGGTCAGAAAGACACCAGAGGCCAGCATGAAGACGATGACAATCCAAGGCCCAGAGAAAGACACGAAGCCCCAAGATATAGAGGGGAGGTGAAGACCATTATGGGAGGCACAATATTAGATCGATGCAGCAAAACAACCAAGAAGAAGTATGCCCGCCAGGTCTATAATTTGTATCAGCACACTCCACAGATCAAACAGCCACTGCCCATAATGTTCACTGAAGAAGACTACGAGGATGTTATCTGGCCACATGAAGATCCCCTGGTAATAAATCCGATCATTGGGCAAAACAAAGTATGGAAGGTCCTAATTGATAGTGGTAGTTCGGTCAATATTTTGTATCATCGGACCTACGAAAAGATGAATTTGGGAGGAGAACAACTCGAATCATGCAATGAACCTCCGCTCTACGGTTTCGGAAACTCACCAGTCCCGATTGAGGGGACGATTACAGTGTCCCTGATATTGGGCAAACCACCTTGCACGGTGGAGAAACAAGTGAAATTCTATGTTGTTCGGGTGGACAGCCCATATAATGGCATTCTTGGACGTCCGACCTTGACAGAATTTCAAGCTGTAGCCTCAATACCACACTTGAAGTTGAAATTCCCTACCGATTCTGGCATTGGTGAAATGAAAGGAGATCAAAAAGCTGCAAGAATTATCATGTTAGAAGATCTGGACAAGACCGAAGGAGAAACCGAACCCGAAAGAAAAAAGAAACGACGCGTTAATGATCAAGCCGAGGGTAGCCACCACACCATGAGTATCGAGTTAGAAAGATTTGGGGCCGATCTCTCAAATCCGATAGCCGAACCAGCTGTGGAAACCGAAGAGGTTGAGCTGTATGTAGGTGCTTCGGGAAAAATGATTCGAATCGGAAAGAATATGGATGCAGAATTGAAGGCGAAAGTAATTGTTGTAATCAGGGAATATCATGACATATTCGCCTGGGGTCCCGAAGACATGCCTGGAATTGATCCGAACATGGCCCAGCATAGCTTGAATGTCAAAGAGGGGGCTAAACCAGTCAAACAAAAGAAGAGGAACTTCGCCATGGAGAGACAAAAGGTAATTCAGTCAGAAGTAGAGAAGCTCTTAGAGGCAGAGTTTATCGAAGAAATCAAATATCCAGAGTGGTTAGCTAATGTGGTGGTGGTCAAAATGGCGAACGGAAAATGGAGAATGTGTGTAGATTACACCGACCTTAATCTCGCTTGCCCCAAAGATCACTATCCACTCCCCAATATTGATCAGCTCATCGACGCCACATCAGGATACGAGATTCTAAGCTTTCTAGATGCCTTTTCGGGTTACCATCAAATTGCAATGAGGTCCGAAGACATCCCGAAAACAGCTTTCATCACTCCGAAAGGGACATATGCCTACATTGTCATGCCTTTCGGATTAAAAAACGCAGGAGCAACCTTCCAAAAAATTATTAACACCGTCTTCAAGAGCCAGATCGGGAGAAACATGGAGTGTTATGTGGACGCTATGATAGTAAAATCCCTATTTCAGAATCATGCAGAAGACATGAAAGAATGTTTTGAGACTCTAAGGAAAAACAACATGCAGATTAATCCGAACAAATGCACCTTCGGGGTATTCAGCGGAAAATTTCTTGGCTATATGGTAAGTGCACGAGGCATTGAGGCCAATCCAGAAAAGATAAAAGCAGTCATTGACATGGAAACTCCGAAGACAATCCGAGACATTCAAAAATTGACAGGAAAACTGGCTGCTCTTCGAAGATTCATCTCTCGATCGGCCGACAAAACTTTACCCTTTTTTGAGGTCTTGAAAGGAACGAAGACATTTTCCTGGGGTCCAAAATGCGAGAAAGCTTTTGAAGACATCAAGGAGTATTTAACAAGAGCCCCTCTACTAATGCGGCCTAGCCAGCAAGAAACTCTACAACTTTACTTAGCTGCGAATGACCGAACATTAGGAGCTATCTTGGTAAAGCACCATGATGGAAATCAATATCCAGTTTTCTACGTCAGCCATATGCTCAAAGAGGCAGAAACCAGATATCCGAACGCAGAAAAATTTGCCTATGGGTTGGTAATGGCTTCCAGAAAACTAAGACATTATTTCCAGGGGAGGACGATCCAGGTTATCACCGATCAGCCTTTGAAAAAAATATTACAGAGACATGAAGCCTCAAGTAGAGTGGTCGCTTGGGCTATCGAACTGGGGGAATTTGATTTAGAATATGTACCAAGAACAACCATAAAAGCACAAGCCCTGGCAGATTTCATCGTAGAATGTTCATTCTCGGGCTCTGAAGATTTGCAGGTTGAAGAAAAATTGATCCATACTCCGGGAAATTGGAAGTTATTTGTTGATGGATCGGTAGCTGGCGGAAAATGTGGAGCTGGCCTAATCCTCACAAGCCCTGACGGTTTTGAAATATGCCAAGCCATCCATTTCACTTTCCCTTTGACAAACAATGAGGCTGAGTACGAAGCTCTTATCGCCGGAATGAATCTAGCAAAAAACCTAGAAGTCAGACATCTTCGAGCATTCAGTGATTCGATGCTGGTGGTCAA
Organism: Kitagawia praeruptora; assembly: GCA_037693485.1. Lineage (NCBI taxonomy): Eukaryota > Viridiplantae > Streptophyta > Magnoliopsida > Apiales > Apiaceae > Kitagawia > Kitagawia praeruptora. Next base: position 688,454 of record CM075354.1, read on the forward strand.
ACATTTTTCGGGAGAGTACGAGCAAAGGGACACCCGAACCAAAGCTTATGCCGCACAGGTAAAAACAAAATCCCTACTTTTCGAATCTTTTGAGCTGACCATTGTCGCCAGGGAAACTTCAACCGAACTGGGAGGGGCCTTATGTTGTTATTCAGGTCGTTCGACCAGGAACGTACAAACTCGCAGAGCTCAACGGGGTTCCGATTAAAAACACATGGCATGCCTCCCGATTACGAAGATTTTATCAGTAAGCTTTTTCGCAGAAATATTCAAATTATATGATGTAAAGTGGAATCGGTTGTTAATAAAGGCTTGAGTATTTCGCCCAATTGATTTATATTTTCATCAATAAACCCGAATGGCTGAGATACTACTCGGCTGGGAACTATTAAAAACCCGAATACAAGTCGCAGTCCACCCCAAGGTCTTCGGGAGGCAGGATTCGCCCAAAACCGAAAGAAAAAACCTTCGGCCAAAACGGCGACTTGGGGGCCAAGAGACGGGTCACGTCCGAAGAGACTACCCGAAACAAAATATGTAAAGTGAAGGGCCACGTCCGACAGTACCGGCTCCTCGGGGAGTTAGCATAGCTGACTGCCTAGGGCCACACAATTTGAGGGGGCCCCATTTTTTTATTATAAGTAATGTATATGTATATATTTATTGGCATTAAATACTTAGTTAATAAATTGAACAATACAGTTTGCAACGTAACTTTTATTTCATAGTTGGGCTCTTATATTTATTAGTTTGTATATAATTAGAGGCCCATTGATTTGTCTTAAAAGGTCCATTAATGTGTATGTACGTGTGTATCAATTTATATTTATCAAAGTAAAACCTAATAGTAAAATTATAAAGGATTGTCTTGCTCTCTCTATATACTATCAACAACGTTACACAATTGAGTTAATCGCTAATTTCTTCATTTTTCCTCTTTTGCTATTTTTTTATAGTACTTTGATTAGAGATTTTGCATTAGCTAAAGCGAGGAAATTAACTTATTAGTCTCAACTTAACTTGCCTCTGCTATTTTATATTTTTTTTTATTACGGGACTAAAATCGTATTGTAATTTTTTTTGTGGTTTTAATTCATGAAATTTGATGTCTTAAAAAATTTTGGTATAAGAAAACTAGGGCCTCCAAAATACTGGAGACGGCCCTGACGTCCGAAGAGACTACCCGAAGCACCAAAATAAAAAAAAATTCAAAATTCCTCCAAGTAAGGAAAATTTCGAACTACTCGAATTTCCGAAAATTACTTCGAGCATAGGAATTGCATAGCCTTGATGGCCAAAATATGTAAATACTGCTGAAGCAAAATACAAGCTACTTAAAATCCGAAGACTGCATATGCATAGGAAACAAAAAAGTAGCTTTACAGCAAACGATCAAAAAGAAAATTGCCCGAGGGCCATAGTTTCATTAATTTAGAAATTGCCCGAAGGCCATACTTTGATAACATAGTTTCATCAAAAAAGAAAAAAATTACAAGGCAGAAACAAAAAACAAACTAAGGGATTACACCCTCTGGGTCAGAATCCATCATCTGCGCAAGCTCTGCTTTTCGATTCTCCATCCAGCCGAGCAAGTCTTCTGTATCAGCCATCATCTTGTCGTTCTGTTGCCACAAAGCATCGTTCTCTTTGACAAGATCGGTGTTCTGCGACCGAACAAAAACAAGCTCTGACTGCAACTTCTCTACTTGTTTCTCCAAAAAGGGAATCGTCTCGGTGATCTGCTTCCCTTGATTATACAATAGAAGATTCTGGTCCTTCACTTTGTCAGTTATAGAAGCAGCCCACGGGGTAGCCTATAAAGAAAGAAGATCAGAAATCAAAAGGAAAAAAAAAAAGGGAAAGGAGGAGGTCTAAATTTTTTACCAGACTCAGATGCCCCATGAGGTTTGCAGCAGCTTCTGCCGAGTCAGCAAAATCATAAAGCAAACGATCTTTAGGAAGAATAAATGAGGAGCACAAGTCCTTGGCCAAGCTCTTGGAAGCATCCGAAGCAGACGCCCCATAAGAATCTGACTCAGTAATCGACCACGAAGGTCGGTAAGGGTTAGACCCCATGCGACCTCTCTTCTCAGAGATGCTCGCAATATCACCCCCCCAATTGGGGAAGAGGAAGACTAGAAGAACCGCTATCAGGCGTACGTTTCTTCTGAGCCCGTCGCTCCGCCGCCCTTCTTTTCATCTCTGCTCGACTCGACATGGTGATGTATGTTGAAAGAGGGAAAGGATTTAAAAAAGGGAAAATGGATCACCAAAGAAAAAATTTCGGACGTGATTGAAGATGAAGTTACTCACAGATAAATCGAGTCACTATTTATAAAGGAATTTGACGGCCCTGATAAAGTGACGTTTGAATAACCCCCACACCAGATTGAGACACGTGCCCCAGGAAAAAGCGGTCAAACTGCCATTAAATGGGGGGAAATACTAAGAGCCTCGACATTCAAAAAAAAAAAAAAATCTCCAGGTATCCTTCAAAGTCGCAGTTAGCCCCAAGGTCTTCGGGAGGCAGGATTCACCCAAAACCGAAAGAAAAGACCTTCGGCCAAAACGGCGACTTGGGGGCCAGGAGACGTGACAAAAAGAAGTCTTTCCAAAGGGCCACGTCTCCCGAAGAGACAAAAGGAAGTTTTTCCAAAGGGCCACGTCCGAAGAGACTACCCGAAACACAAACATCTTTGAAATTTCGAATTACTCGATAAAGAAAGATTCGAATTGACTACTTTGGGAAGGAATTATTACGGATCATATCAGGTATTGTTTACTACTGAAAGACTCAATGCTATATGAAAAAAGCAACGCAAGGAAAATTTAACTTGAAGAAAAACGCTGTCAATTCCAAAAAGTGCTACAAAGTACATTCATTGCACGAAGGCACAAGTTCGAAAAATAATAAACCTATTACAAAGAAATCACTCCGAATCAGGATCGGAGGAAACCACCAATGGTTCATCAGGAACACCCTGCCGAAGGACTGGATCGTCTTCAGGATTGAAAAGGATCTGTTTGTAGTCGAAACCAGCTTTGTGAGCAGCAAGAACATCATCTTCATATCCTACAGCGAAACCCCTATCTTCAGATCGGGATATGATCTTCTTGGCTTTCTTCAGCTCTTTCTTCAAGCGACGCAATTCCAGCCGATCGGTCTTCTGCTCATCGGTCAACTTCTGCTTTTCCCCGAGCAAGACTTCATTCCGAAGGAGCAGATCGTTTTTCTCTTGTATAAGAAGGCTCTCTTTCTGTTGAGATTCCGCCAGAAGATTTTCAGCCTTCTTTACCTGATTTTCCAAAGGGTCAACTTTATCCTTCAGAAGATTGATCTCTTCCTTAAAACTCCGAATAATAACGGCTTGATCTTTGACCTTGGCAGTCACGGATGCAGCCCAAGGAACAGCCTGAAAACATATTACAGGAGTTATTGCATAAAGAAAAGTTAACAAGTGGAGACAGAAAGAGATGTTGGAAAAAACCTTACCAAACTAAGATGCCCCAACATGTTTTCGCAAGCTTCCACAGTAGGGACTGTATCGTAAACAGGACGATCAGCTTGAAGGATGAAAGAACTGCACAAATCCTGGCTTAGCTCCTTGACAGGCTTCGGAGCTGGGACACCAAAGGAATCGGTATCCACTATGCCCCAAGAGGGACGATAAGTCTTCAGGACAGGAACCGAATCATCGGTTTTCCTCTTCTTTTCAGACTGATTTCCACCCACAGCAAGAGATTCCTGAGGGATCGCCGCGACAATGCTACCGAAAGGTACTTCTACCCTTTCGGCTTGCATGGGCGTAACTTCCTGAACCACCAGAGAAGTCTCCACATCCGAAGGTACTAGAGCGGTACTAGTTTGAGAAGGGCTCCCAGATCCGCCAGCCAGCAAGGCCTTTCGTTCGGCCGCTCTTCTCCTCATATCCGCCGTTACAGACACTGAAAGGAAAACAATAGAGAAAGAATCATATATCAAAGAAAAAAAATGCAAGGGAGAAATAAAATGATCATATAAATACCCATCATATCCTTTAACCAGGATCCATCTCTGGTAATGGACAGTGAAAGTTTATTTTCAGGTTCTAAAGGAGTATTCAGCTTTCTGTATAAAAGTTTCTCTTCGTCTGAAAGAGTCTTCAGCTGAACCCTCTCGGCTGTATCAACCTCCCTCCATTCCGAAAACCTATGCAGACCAGGACCCGTAATATAACACCAATGGTTATGCGTCTTTTTGTTACTTGAGTTGGTAGCTGCCCAATCGGAACGACCCACTCTTCGGGTAATGTTATAAAAACCCGGAGATTTGGCATTTTTACGAAAATCATAATGATGCCAAAAGAGAACCGACAGAGTGGGGACATCGTGCTTCAAACATCGAAGCTGGAAAACATTCATGTGTATAAAGCTATTCGGATCTAGTTGGCCGATCGCTATGCCCATATTCCTCAAAAGAACTTTTATAAGGGGCAACAAGGGAAATCGAAGCCCACAAATAAAAGCGGTTTCCGATATACCAACGGCAATCTCTTCCGGTTCGTCATTCACCGATATGCCAGGGGTGTCGTATATGCGATCCGTGGGATCAGGCAAAAAGCAATGATAACCCTCGGGAAAATCGTATTTAGCCCTAAAAGTATCCAGGTCATCTTTCTTCAAAACCGAAGCCTGATTAGCGACAGGGTATTCGGTACCATCCCCAAAAAGTAAAGTAGGAGAATGGCCCACAGCGTGACCCGAAGGACCTGATTCAAGATTTTCCATTGGAATCTGAAAAAGAAAGATGAGTCGCCAGTCCAATACTCGGGGACAGAGAGATAAAAGCAAGAATAAACTAACTATGGCCGAAGAAAAATCCCCGAGTACCAATTGACCAACGACGACGGAAAGAAAGGAAAAAGGGGGTTTTGGTGAAAGAAGTTCTTAAGGGCACACCGCACTAAAGAAAATGAAAGAAGATACTCTAAAGGGATGTAACATCTCAGAAAACCCAAGGGTATTATCTAAAGAGATACAAGCACATAAAAAGAAATAAAACAGAAAAAGTACTTACTTGTTGAAAAGAGGTACGAAACTGGAGATTCTTAAAAAATGGATGGATTCGTTGATCACTCCGTGAATACGAAAACGGGTTTCCAGAAAATGAAATGGCACAAAGGGTGCTGGAATTTAAATATGCATAGCAACAATAAACGGACGAGATGAATAGACGGTTCAAAACCCTCGTCCCAGATGATGACACGTGGAGAACGGTTTTTAAAAGACAACTGTCACCTCAAAAGACGTGCCCTCAGGAAAATAGCACCGAACGTTCGGGTTGTTCGGTCTAAATGGTCTTCAGCCTCCATTAACATACCGACCGAAGCCCGGGGACATGTTAGAGGGCCTAGTATAATATATATTTGGGCTTCCAGCCGTTAGGCCCATCCAGGTGAAATAGCCCTATTAATCAGACGAAGACAGAGAAAAGTAACTATCGACCGTTGTGTTTGTAACGCTTCCTCCATAATTGAGAATCAAGAAGCCATCAATGGCGATTACCCCTAAAGGCAGTATAAATGGACAACAAACCTCAGGTGATAGACACACAATCACATACACCACAATAGACTGGTTTACATACGCTTTACGTTTACGTTCCCATCATTTTTACTGATTCTCACACCGGAGGTGAATCGGGGGGCCATTCCCTCGCATTCTTCTCCTTGCAGGAGCTTCTGAAACGTGTTCTTGGCATACCAGATACGGGCGAAGACGAGGCATAAATCGAGCTCCAACAATATGTGTCCTTTTTAAGCATTTAGCATTCAAGGCACTCATAATTTAAAATAGGTGAACCACTCAGATTAATTCACCTCTTAAATACTGGAAGAATTATGCTAGGCTACGGCCGAAGACGCATAAAATGAAGAATTATGCTAGGCTATGGCCGAAGATGTAACAGCCCCAAATCCGGGGTCATGAATTTGGGCCATCACGAACTAACTTCCATTCAAATTCAATATCTCTTGGGTTTTTTTTTTTTTTATAATTAATACTTATGCAATTGACCCCACAGTAATACACACACACACCAGTCATATGCTCAGAGAACAACATTCACCATAATAAGAGTTTAGAATTTAAAAAGTTATTACAACCCAGAATCATACTTCAGTACATTGTTGAGTGATGCTTCTACAAGAAGCATTTCAACAACCAAATTTATTACAATCCTTCAAACTTACACACTTAATATACATAAGCCCACTAAACCCCTTGCGATGGTCATCTACCTCGGGGATTGATGCTAACGAGCTCTCAGAAGGTCGCCTTTCCCTTACCCTCTTGCGGGGCGTTCTGCGTAGTATGGGCATACCTAGCTGTATATAGATAAGTAGCAAGAGTGAGCTATAATAGCTCAGCAAGATAATATTGAAAACTAGAATTTAAAATGTAACCAATTTATAAACTTTAAGGAAGAATAAAACTCTTATTTAATAATACATCATCCACTTACTATTATAAGAAAGAAATCTAAGGTAATACAGTATCAGTTTCTCTTCTTAAATATTATAACAACCAATATACCCTTTTTGTGTAATATTTTAAAATAACATAAATACTTGAATAAATCCCTCACTATCATCTTCTCATTTCCCTCCTGTACAGTAATTTTATAAATTAATATAAAATCAGTTTCTCTTCATCTATATCAATAATTCCATCTTTCATATCATTTTCCCTTTCCAGTATATCAATCTGACTTTATCATTTATTCCTTATTCACATATTGTAGGGGTTTTCACTGTTGCCGAATACGTGAGGCACGATGATCAGTCGCCCTCCGTATCCGTCCATTTTTACTACCGGTAGAAGGAGGAAGGTCTACCACTACATCCCCCTGGAGGAAGGTCTACCACTACATCCTCCTTCGGCAACTCTTGGGCCGATTTAAAATATTGATTGCTGGACTGTGCAGCACACAGCCTCTTACGTTTTTTTTTATTGATTGATTGCTGGACTGTGCAGCACACAGCCTCTTACGCTTTTTATTGCTATCCCCCTTTTTATAAGATCATTATTCAATTTATCAACACCATTTCACATTTCCATATGTCATTCACTTATCTCATTTTCATTCTCGCACATTACTTCTATAAAATATATGTATATAACATACACTAAAAAGAATGTTTATAATATAGCATTATAAACCATATAACCCTAGATAACAACTGATACCATTCTCTTTCATATCTCTTTTACCCTAGAGCATATTCGCTCCATTCGTAGTCATCTCTATATTCATATTTCAGAAAACATATTCATCTCTCTTTAACTTCCCATAATCAAGAAAATATATTCTTTGCAATATAGCAACAAAAGCATCACATATACATAAATACATTCCATGATATCATTATTATTCCGAAGATAAATAATTTTTAAAGTAGGGATAGAAGGATCTTGCCTCGATTTCTGTATCCTGACAGTAGGGCTGGTTCCTCCTCCGGAATTTCTATAAACACAAAAGGACCGTCATTAGAACACTACATCTCTTACTCACTATCCTTTTGTATAACAAAACCCTTTACACTTCAATGTATGTTTAACGTATTATTATTATTATCCCAAAGGCTCAAGAACTTAATCATTTATAAGCTCAATCGAAGTTTCAGGGGTTTTTACCACTTCCCCTAACAACCACACTCGACTGTAAAATTTCTTATAAATTTTAGAATTCGAATTTTAATGCAAGGTCAACTGGTATTAGTTCTTTGACCACACTACTACCATATCCCAAAATTTCGTGGCTTTTAAACATGTTAAAGTATGGTAACTATAACCTCAAATTTGGTACAATTACGATTTCTCGACTTTCGAACGTCTTTCACTAAAACTGACTTTTCTCCTAAACCGTACGTCAGATTTTAACGCACCTTATATCAAAACGATCTATGAACTAAGCTCTATCATTTCATGGTCACTAAGTGTGCTAGACAGTAAGGTACCGTACTGCATTGGTGTCCAAAAACAGGGCAGTTTGTAGTTCTAACGAAAATCGGACATTATAACGGCTATATTTTCATACTTTCCAAAATCAAACCCCTCCAAATCAATCATCCACCTTATACACCATCACATATACCATGTGGTCATCATACCAACCATGGATTTCCAAGTCCACAACACAATTTCCATACCATTCAAACACATATAAACAACTATAACCATAAGATTACATGATTTAGTACTACTTATCTTAGAAACCAACTAAAATCATCAAAACCCAAAGGATTCAAGCTAGGGTTTCAAGCTAATCATCAACTTTAAAGAGTATACTAACATGAATAACCTCACCAAGCTCTTATACTACCTTGGTATAGTCTAGATCATGCAAAGAAATCAAGAAAACAAGGTTAACACTTAGAAAACACTATTCATCATCAACTTTGGAGATTTTATTACCTTGCCAAATGATGTTAGTTTGCTATGAAACTTTGTGCTAGTCTTGATCTACCCTCCAAGATGCTCCATGATTTTTCTCTTGGTTTAATCTTGAAGAGAATTAGGGTTTTGGATTTTATTTTTATTTTTCTCTTCTTTTTCTCCTTGCTTGGCCGAATGGCTTCTTTTGGATGGGAGAGTGTTTGCTTTGCTTGTTTTTATCTTATCACATCCTAATCTTATTAATATAGCTTATCTTGGAAGCTTGGTTGCTAGTTAAAAGACTAATCTACCCTTAATAACAAGTTAGTGGAAGATGATGTCATTATTATGTCATAATAGCTCCTTTTTCTTGATTTTCTTTTCTAAGTTTTGTGCTACTAATTCTTATAATGATAATGTGGTATGTATCCCTGCTATATTACAAATCTTGATTGCTTAATCTCCATATTCGTCTAATTGTGGTTCGTTACGAATGTACCTCATTATCTCAGTGGTTTTGAGATCATTTAACAATCCAAATTCCATTGGTATTCTCTTAACTTAAAAATCCCTTGGCTCAATTCTAAATTCACTAATCCCTCAATATATAATTCTTATAATGTTTCCATGCTCCTTAGTGTCCAATAGAAGCTTATTCGAAATCAAAATCCTCAAAATTTCATGCTTCAGGAATTTCTGAAATCTAACGTCATTTCGAGTCACTTATTTTCAATGTACACTACTAATATGGTTTCTGTTTATTCATTTTCCATTTCCTTTATAGAGTACCTATATACCATTTCTCTAAATCCTCGAAATTTACTATTCATGTGACCACTGTAGCATTACTGAAGTTAGGGTTATTACAGAAGACGCATAAAATGAAGAATTATGCTAGGATACGGCCGAAGACGCATAAAATGAAAAAAAATATGCTAGGACGAAGCCCAAGATACATAAATTGCTAGGCTGAAGCCGAAGATGCATGGAAGAAAAAATATGCTAGGCCGAAGCCCAAGATGCATAAATTGCTAGGTTGAAGCCGAAGATGCATGGAAGAAAAAATATGCTAGGCCGAAGCCCAAGATACATAAATTGCTAGGCTGAAGTCGAAGATGCATGGAAGAAAAAATATGCTAGGCCGAAGCCCAAGATGCATAAATTGCTAGGCTGAAGCCGAAGATGCATGGAAGAAAAAATATGCTAGGCCGAAGCCCAAGATGCATAAATTGCTAGGCTGAAGCCCAAGATGCATGGAAGAAAAAATATGCTAGGCCGAAGCCCAAGATGCATAAATTGCTAGGCTGAAGCCGAAAATGCATGGAAGAAAAAATATGTTAGGCCGAAGCCGAAGATGCATGGAAGAAAAAATATGTTAGGCCGAAGCCCAAGATGCATAATATATGTTAGGCCGAAGCCGAAGATGCATAGAAGAAAAAATGCTAAGGCAAAACCCAAGATGCATAATATATGCTAGGCCAAAGCCGAAAATGCATAGAAGAAAAATGCTAAGGCAAAGCCCAAGATGCATAAATATGCTAGGCCGAAGCCCAAGATGCATAAATTGCTAGGCCGAAGCCGAAGATGCATGGAAGAAAAAATATGTTAGGCCGAAGCCCAAGATGCATAATATATGCTAGGCCGAAGCCGAAGATGCATAGAAGAAAAAATACTAAGGCAAAGCCCAAGATGCATAATATATGCTAGGCCAAAGCCGAAAATGCATAGAAGAAAAATGCTAAGGCAAAGCCCAAGATGCATAATATATGCTAGGCCGAAGCCGAAGATGTATAGAAGAAAAAATGCTAAGGCAAAGCCCAAGATGCATAATATATGCTGGGCCGAAGCCGAAGATGTATAGAACAAAAAATGCTAAGGCAAAGCCCAAGATGCATAATATATGCTAGGCCGAAGTCGAAGATGCATAGAAGAAAAAATGCTAAGGCAAAGCCCAAGATGCATAGTCATGCTAGGCTACGGCCGAAGATGCATACAATTAAAATTAACATGCTAGGCTACGGCCGAAGACGCATTGTCATGCTAGGCTACGGTCGAAGATGCATAAAGGCTAAAGAACCTCAAATCCGAAGAGATTAAGATGAGGTCGAACAAAGGAACTAGCCGAAAGAAAACAACATGCAAATTGAAAAAGCAGGAGTGGAGTTTAAAAAGGAACGAAACTTGAAGAAGGTGTGCCAAGTATTGGTCTTCGTCCGGAGGGATCTCCGAACAAAGTCCAGGGACATGTTGGAGGCCCACCTTCATTTTAGCCATCATGGGCATGTTCTCCACTTCCTTAGAGTAATGATACATATTCCCCACTTTTGTGCAACGGACCGAAATGTAACGGACAGAAATGTGGGACACTTCATTCCACCTTTTCCATCTCCCAATGATTCACAACAACACTATAAATAAGAAAGGAAGCTATTTGAGAAAGGGGAGGACAACTCAAGTATTTTCTAAACACAAACCCTCTACGTTTACCTATATCTCTCTAAAAGAACCGGAATACTTATTCTTACGCCGGAGGTGAATCGGGGGTTAAAACCCTCGCATTCTTCTTCTTTTGCAGGTCCAAACAAAGGATCCACCTGGCAGAAATCTTGTTCCAACAAGAATATTGACGGAAAAAAACGTAAAGAACAAACAAGAATTGTTGGGAGTTGACATTGCCGATGATTATTGTCCTCCATCGGGAATTTGCAGATGGATTGCCAACAGAATCCCTTATCATTTTGACCAGTGTTGTAAGGAAAATACAGCACCTTGTAGGGAAATGAGTCTTAGTAAATGAGTCATTTCGGATCTTGTACAAGTTTATTTAAATTTTATCTTTATAAAATGTCTTGAACATATTCTGGTTTTGCATCGTACTTTATACCGTCATCCTTTTTTTCTGATAAATTAAAAGCAAATTTCATTAATAACTTGAAAGAAGCAATTCCCCAACTGACCGGGTTGAAAAACAAATGAACGAGCTAAATAATTAACCGATTTATTTCCAGATTGTTTAAACAATTGAATACAAATATTCTTAAAATTAAAAATGACTTTCATGACCGTCCGAGCAATCCAGCCTACATCATTCGTGAAACCAGTAACTTCACTCACAATAACTTCGTGTTTTGTTGTGAAAGATGAGCATATGTCCTTGATTATATCTTTATACATAATATTAATAAAAAAAATTAAATGGATTGGTACTGTGATTTAAAACTCGAGTTATTTAACATTAACTAAAACAGAGTTAAAAAAAAAACACACATAACTTAACTAATAACTATATTGGTTTAAAAAAGGGTGGTGATCCTATATATCATAATTTGAAAGAAAATGATTCAAAATATCACAGCTCAAAAACTTTGCTTCAAATATCATTTCAAGACACAGTAGTTGCGTGTAGTGTTTTCATTTTTCTTTCTAAAAGCGCTACATCGTGTAGCGTTTTGGGGGTATTTTTTTTTAAAAGAAATGCTAAAGCGTTTCGCATTTTGGATTATTTCCTTCTCTTTTTTTTTGTAAACGCTAGATAATATAGCGTGAAAGAGAGAGAACGTTGTTTAATGTAGGGGTAAGCAACGGGTCCAACCCGACCCGAACCGAACCGGCCCCGAAAGAATCGAGAAGCGAAAAGAATAAATTTTCAGAACCGAACCGGACCCGAAATTGTGATGGAACTGAACCGGATCCGAACCGTGAATTACGGTTCGGTTCGGTTCCAACCCGAAAGAACCGAAATGTATATATATATATATATATATATATATATATATATATATATTAATTGTTAATATATAATTAATAATATATATATAATTAATAATATATAAATTTTTTAAACATATTAAAAATACTATATATTAATTAATAATATATAATTAATAGTTAATATAAATATATATTATTAATATATATTTAGTATATTATTTAAATGTGTAATATAATTTAATTTCGGTTCGGTTCGATTATTTCGGGTTTTAGATGTCAAGAACTTAACCGAGAACCGAACTTTTCTCAATTTCAAGAATCGAACCGGACCCGAATTATAGGAAAACCGAACCGGACCCGAAATTTCGGTTCGATTCGGTTCGGTTCCCGGTTCTAACCCGAAAATGCTCACTCCTAGTGTGATGTGGTGTTCTGATTGGAGGGAAACGCCAAACTATGTGGCGTTTTGTTTTTTTTTGTTTTGTTTTTGTTTATTTGCTTTTGTTTGTTTTTTTGTTTTATTTTGTTTTTGTTTTTTTCTAAATATATATTTACAAACAATATTAAAAAACTTATAATCAAATGGTCAATTAAAATTTTATTTTTTTAAATGATCAATTTTATTCGTCATTCCGTATATTTCTAAACCCAAAATATAACTGTTGAACCCCAAAAGTTAACTGTTGAAATCATAAGGAAATAAAGATAAAATTTAAAAAAATTAATTAAAAATTAGAATCCAGCGGCCTGATTCTAATTTAAAAAAATTAGAATCAAGATAAGTTAGGGTCTAGGGTTTAGGGTTGTAAACAACCCTAAACCCTAATTTCGTATACGTTTTATTCGTCGTTCTGAATATTTCTAAAACCCAAAATGGAAACGTTGAACCCCAAAATTAATTGTTGAACCCCTAAATTTAATTAATTTTTTTAATTTAAAAATTTTAATTAAAAAATTGAATCCGACGGCCTAATTTTTAAACGCTTTTAAAAATCAGGATAAGCTAGGATTTAGGGTCTAGGGTTTAGGGAAATTTAATTTTTTTTAATTTAAAATTTTTAATTAAAAAATTGAATCCGGCGGCCTGATTTTTAAAAGCTTTTAAAAATCAGGATAAGCTAGGATTTAGGGTCTACCCTAAACCCTAAGTTCGTATACGGTTTATTTATCGTTCTGAATATTTTTAAATCCCAAAATAGAAATATTAAACCCCAAAAATTAATTGTTGAACCCCTAAATTTAATTAAAATTGTATTTTTTAAATTTTTAAAAAACAACTTAAATTGATCATTTGTTTATAAATTTTTAATATTATTTACAAATATATATTTAGAGAAAAAAAAACAAGCCAAGTCAAACGCCACATAACGTGGTGTTCTACCCTCCAGAAACTCAAGAGACGCTAGCTTTAGCGTCTTAAACAAAAAAACAAACGCTACATAATGTAGCGTTTTGGAGTGATATATGGGCCAATTTTTTCATTTGTGATATTTTGGATCATTTGTCTTAAAATTGTGATATTGGGGGCCTTTATTCTTTAAAAAACGTAAAAATTTCAAATGATCCTGTAATAGTTTCTTAAAATAAATATTTAAATTGCATTTTAAATTTTAGATAATAAAAAATGGATAAAATATTGGACTTGCCAATAAATTTTAAGAAATCAATTTTTTTCAGATATAACATCAAAAACAAAAAAATTGTTTATAAATGGAAAAATTATTGAATAAAAATATATAAGATATTTCAAAAAATTAAATGATTTCATAATTATAAAAATATAAAATTGCATGCAAAAGATACAATAAAAAATTAAAAAAAATTAATTTATGTTAATAATATGTGTTTCATCGATTTCAATTGTTATTATTGTAGAAGAAGCAAAAAGGATGTAGTAAAAAATATTCGCTTTCTTTGTATTTGTGTTTGAAACAAAATTATTAATTGTCAATAAATAGATATAAAATTATTAAATTTTTATTACTAAATATTAATAGAAAATTGTCAATAAATTTAACATTTAAAAATTTGATAAATAATAAAATAATAGATAAATAATCGTTAATAAAATTTAATGACATGAAAGTTATATAATACCTCAAATGACATTTCAAATATGTGCTATTAGCATTTAGAATTATTTAAAGTTAAAATTGAATATTTACAACAAAACATAATTTATAACATTTTTTTGAAAAGAAAATTATATAAAAAATAAAATAAAAAATTTATTAAATTATATTTATAAATCATCCCGTGTGTAAAGCTAGTATATAATTATACGTTATATTTGGAAGCAATGATGCAATGTAGTGATATGCTGAATGATAAATCGCATCGTGCACTTTCATGATAATATAAATACATTAAAGTGTTAGATTAGCTTAGGTAAGGTGATTATACACAATCCAATCCTACATTCACCGACCATCAATGCAGAGCACATACATAATCAATTGATTAGTTAACAAGATTCAGCAAAACGCAGTCACACATTATTCAAGTATCACTTCTACTTCTATCAACATAAGTAAAACAAGAACACCAAACAATATTTGACGTGGAAACACCCACGCCCCAAACTCGTATTATTAATCCAATCATTAATCAATAATACATCAAAACAATAACACCTTAACGATATCCCAACCCCCGATACTTGAGCCAACAATGCTTAAGCATCTCTCAAACAATTAAGACTACATATCTTAAGCTTTCACATATCAAAACAAATACAAATGACTATGTATATATAGCCACCCAAAACTTAGCCACCAAGACTTACCATACTTGTTCTACAAGTCTTACCATACTTGTTATACAAGCATTCCAATTCTTGGCACCTAATTACCCAACTTATTGATCAACACATACCATATATAATAATTGTCTACCATACAATTATTATCTTACCCATATATATCTTGGACCACCCAAGCCCATAACATCATATTGGGTTGAAACCCAACAATCCTCCATTTCAACCCAATGTCCATATCGGATTGAACGGTAACCATCAAGCCATCGACGTCCAGTCGCCAATGCCTCTCCTCGAACAAGAATCTCGTCCTCTTGTTCTTCCAATCTTTGAGCGTCGCTAAAACCCGTATAGTGACCCTCCAAACCACCGTTCTTTATCATAACGATGTATCCATCTACAAAATCACGTGCATCAATCACCACGAGTGATCTTCCACATATTGAGTCACCCAATCCTTGCTTTCACAATCCTTCGAATTCCTGAAGAAAATCCGTAGTATCATTCAAACAGTTCACCTGGTTGATCAAGCCATTGAAACAATTGCGATGACCTCTTCCATCTTCTTCTATCTCGAGTCCGAACACAGGATTACTCCACGGTGCAAGCCAACCGGCAAACTGCACGTAACTTTGTCTCTACCCACTTTAGTAACAATCTCTGTAATAACCCTAACTTTAGCAAAGCTACAGTGATCACATGAATAGTAAATTTCGAGGATTTAGAGAAATGGTATATAAGTACTCCATAATGGAAACGGAAAATGAATAAACAGAAACCATATTAGTGTTGTACATTGAAAATAAGTGACTCGAAATGACGATAGATTCCAGAAATTCCTGAATATGGATTTTGAGGATTTTGATTTCGAATAAGCTTCTATTAGATATTAAGGAGCATGGAAATATTAAAGGAATTATATATTGAGGAATTAGAAGATTTAGGTTAAACCAAGAGATTATTAAGTTAAGAGAATACCAAAGGAAATTGGATTTGTGAATGATTTCAAAAACCACTGAGATAATGAGGTACATTCGAAACGAACCACAATTAGACGAGTATGGAAACCAAGCAACCAAGATTAGTAATATAACAAGGATACATACCACATTATGTTATTCAAGATTATTAACATTATAATTAGAAAATCAAAATGGGATTTATTTGATCATCAAAGTGATGTCATTATCCATTAACTTGTTTTTAAGGGTAAATTAGTCCTTTAGCATGGTTTTTAACCACAAAATATCTACAAGGCTTCCAAGACAATCTAGGATTAACAAGATTAACACAAGATTAGAACAAAAAGATCAAAAGAAACCTCTCCCCATCCATTTCACCCCATTCGGCAAAACAAGAAAAAAAGGAAGAAAAGAAAATTCAAAACCCTAGCTAGCATCCATATTAAATCAAGAGAAAAATCATGGAGCTTCTTGGAGGATAGATTAAGACTAGCACAAAGTTTCAAGGCCAACCATCATCATCTTCATAGGTAATAAAATCATGGAAGTTGCTTGATGAATAGTGATGAATAGTGTTTTCTAAGAACTAACTTGATTTTTATGGTTTCTTTAGTTGATTCAAGCTAGTATAAGGTTGATTAAGGATATATCAAGGATTGTTAAGTGTTGTCAAAGCTTCAAGAAGGTATAAACATGCTTGCCCTTTCTTATTTATGATGGATATTGAGTTGATTAGTGATTTAGTGGTGCAAATGTTAAGATTATGATGTTATATGTGTTTGTAAGTGATTAAAGTTTATTATGGAAGGAGTATGTGCTTGTAACCATGGTTGGTAAGATGATCACATGGTGTAGGTGATGGTGTATATGGTGGATGATTGATTTGGAGGAGTTTGATTTTGGAAAGTATGAAAATATAGCCGTTATAATGTCCGATTTTCGTTTAACCAGGTGGATGCCCTGTTTTTGGACACTACCCGTACGGTAGGTTACTGTCCAGACTCCCAAGTTACCATGAGATGATAGATCTTGGTTCATAGATCGTTTTGATATAAAGTGCATTAAAATCTGATGAACGGTTTAGGAGAAAAGTCAGTTTTACTGAAAGACGTTCGAAAATCGAGAAACCGTAATTGTGTTAACTTTGAGGCTATAACTACCATACTTAGACATTCTTAAAAATTATAAAATTTTGGGATATGGTAGTAGGGTAGTCAAAGAGGTATTACCAGTTGGTCTTATGGTAAAATTCGAAATCCATATTTTCTGGGAATTTTTACAGTTAAGTGTGGTCGTTAGGGGAAATGGTGAAAACCCCTGAAACTTCGATTGAGCTTATAAATGGTTAAGTTCTTAAACTTTTGGGGCAATAGTGATATGTTAAATGTTAACATATAATATAAGATTTATAAAAAGCCTCCCTCTAACACCTTAAGATTTTAGATGAGTTGGTTACTTAACATGGTATCAGAGCTTAGGCACGCAGAGGTCCCAGGTTCGACTCTCTGCGACCCCCAATATTCTCACAATTTATTTCGGACACGAAGGCAAATTTATGCCCCAAAGATGGGCGCCCGTGATCCACTCTCAACCCAAAAATTGGCTTTCGAGTGAGGGGGAGTGTTAACATATAATATAAGATCCATATAAGGCCTCCCTCTAACACCTTAAGGTTTTAGATGAGTTGGTTACTTAACATTAAACATATATTAGGAGTCAAGGGTGTTATGGTATAGAGATTAGGTTATTAAGTGGGATATATATATTAACGGTGATCTTTTCATTTCTATAGAGTCGGGAGACGAACTCAGGATTCCACAGGCTCGTTTTAGAGATTCATGCAAGATCTTTTCTATCCCTACTTGGAAATTATTTATCTTCAAAGAAACTTGATTTCATGGAATATATATATGTGATGCCATTGTTACTATATTGTTAGGAAATTATTTTCCTTGATTGTTGATATTAAAAGGAGAAGTAGACAAAGATGTATATGAATATGGATAGGGATATAAATATGAGATGGATATGGATATACATAGAAATGATTAAGCATGAAGTGAACATGCCTTATGATTAAGAGTAAATGAAAGAATGGTATCAGTTGTTATCTAGAGTAAATGAAAAAATGGTGTCATTTGTTATCTAGGATTATGTGGTTTATAATATTTTGCTAAGTTGTGATTTAATAAGTATTGTTTGATTATTATCTACTATTTTAAAAGTAGATGGAGCAATATATATATAAGGAAACTGGATTTCAGTGAATACAGAAAAGATGTCTGAGTCATAATTAGAGTATTATGGCATAAGCTTTAAGAGTGATGACATATGTGAATGTAAGTGGAAATGGAAATTGAAAGAAAAATGTGGAATGATGTTATAAGTGGAATAATGGTTATAAAAAGGAGGATGTAGCAGATAGAGCCTTCCTCCAGAATGTTATTACGACCCAAGAGTTGCCGAAGGAGGATGTAGCAGTTAGAGCCTTCCTCCAGGAGGATGTAGCAGTTAGAGCCTTCCTCCAGGGATGATGTTAGCAGTTAGAGCCATCATTCCTTCTACCGGTAGTAAACAGAGAGCAGATACGGTCAGGCGACTGATCATCGTCCTACGTATCTGGCGCCAGTAGATATTCCCAAAAGATTAAAGAAAGAATGGAAAATGGTGTCAGAATGAGATACTGAAAAAGGAAAAATAGTATTAAATTATGAAATTGTTGTTATAAATGGAAGAGAAACTGATTTTATATTATGGTATAAAATTGTTGGGTAAAAAAGAAATGGGAGGATTATAATGAGAGATATAGTTCAAATTTCTATGCTATCTTGAGATAATATATTGAGAGGAAGTGTGGATTATTATCTGAATGTAGAAGAGAAATTGATATTATATTGTTGTATCTTTCTTTTCTTATAATAGAAAGTGGATGATGTATTATTAAATAAGAATGTCATTTTTTTTCTTAAAGTCTATAATTGGTTTTCCGTTATATATGTATATATATATATTTAGATGTTTAAATTTTGTTTTTAGTGACAATATTATCTTGCTGAGCTATTATAGCTCACTCTTGCTACTTATCTATATACAGCTAGGTATGCCAATACTTCGCAGAACGCCCCGCAAGAGGGTAGGGGGAAGGCGACCTTCTGAGAGCACGCTAGCACCAATTTCTGAGGTAGCGTAGAGGCAGATGGGTCCTAAGAGCCTTATGTATAATTAAGTGTGTAAGCATGTACTAAACTTTTGATTGTTGAAATGCTTCATGTCGAAGTATTATTCAACAATGCATTTAAGGATGATTCTGGGTTTGTAATAACTGTTAACTCTAAACTTTTATTATGATGAATGTTGTTCTCTGAGCATATGACTGGTGTGTGTGTGTGTATTATTGAAGGGTCAATTGCATAAGTATTAATTGTAAAAAAAAAAAAAAAGACCCAAGGATTATTGATATTGAATGGAAATTGGTCCGTGACAGCCCGGATTCATGACCCCGGATTTGGGGCTGTCACAATCTCCTTATCAGCAAATCCTTTATTGTACTCCGCCATACCAATTGAACCTCGAACTTTCCCTCAACTTCATCCATCACGAACCTCGGCTTTGATACCACTTGTTATGTTAGGGGACTATACACAATCCGAGATTCACCAACCACCAATACAAAGCAGAGACACAACCAATCGATTAGTTGACAAAATCCACCAAAGCACGGTCACACATTATTCAAGTATCACTTCTACTTCTATCAACATAAGTAAAAGCAAAACAAGAACACCAAACAATATTTGACATGGAAACACCCACGCCCCAAACTCGTATTATTAATCCAATCAATAATCAATAATACATCAAAACAATAACACTTTAACGGTATCCTAACCCCCGATACTTGAGCCAGCAATGCTAGAGCATCTCCCAAACAATACTTAAGACTACATCGCTTAAGCTTTCACATATCAAAACAAATATAATATGACTATTTATATATAGCCACCCAAAACTTAGCCACCAAGACTTACCATACTTGTTCTACAAGTCTTACCATACTTGTTATACAAGCCTTCCAATTCTTGGCACCTAATTACCCAACTTAGTGATCAAGACATACCATATATAATAATTGTCTACCATACAATTATTATCTTACTCATATATATCTTGGACCACCCATGCCCATAACATCATATTGGGTTGAAACCCAACATAAAGGACGAGGACCAAGTGTTTGATAATATTGGATAAATATTTTGCGATTTTTACGATCCCAAGGTTCTGAGCAATGATTTGTTGAATACATTTCATAATTTTTTCTTTCTACGATATTTAGTTAGTTTTTTTTCCTACGATATAAAGTTGATTATTTAACATCTTTTAGAATTTGATTTTTAAAAAGTCTTGGATTTCAACTTCTCATATCTATTATCTATCTATTATCTATACTTAATATATAATAAGCAAACTAGGGGATAATTGGTAGTTTGGTTGTTTGGTTCAACCAATCGTTAAGAGAATAGTGACCGTTAGATATATTGTAAATAGATGATAACCGTTAGATTTAATAATGAGTATTATATATTTTAATCCATCTTCTAAAAATTCAAGGTTCGAATCCCGTCAACAACAAATTTTCATTAAGATTTTATATCCATAATAAATTATTATACTCTATTTTGTTTAATCATATAATTTTAAAATATTAAAAAGTAACTCGTACTTTGCACGAGCTATAAGCTAGTATAAATAATACTAGGATGCAAATATTAAAATGTAGTTCACTTGCAATAAAATGTCCTAAATCACTGACTAGTATTATTTTAATATTATTTATATGGAATATGCTAAGACTCGGTCGGAGTTAATAGCCCAACAAGGGATTTGGTGAGACAATTTATTTAACATAAAATTACTATTTTATCCTTGTGTTTTCTATTTT
The DNA here is from genome assembly GCA_037693485.1 of Kitagawia praeruptora. Taxonomy (NCBI): domain Eukaryota; kingdom Viridiplantae; phylum Streptophyta; class Magnoliopsida; order Apiales; family Apiaceae; genus Kitagawia; species Kitagawia praeruptora. Next base: position 709,242 of record CM075354.1, read on the forward strand.
TTGAAAAAAAAAATTGTTTGGGAACTAATTCATATGTGTTCTAAATCAGATATTTAATATGTGAATGCATGTGTATGACTTGAACGAAAAAAATGTTGTTGGGATTTATGGGTGATAGCTTAAAGACAACTTAACTAGATTTCATTATACTTAGTTTTTCACTAAGTAGAACACTGTCACAGCCAGAGTGTGTTCTTGTAATCAAATAAATTATTATCACGTAATAATTGTATCTCTTGGAAGAAGTTCATACATTTGTTCAAGCCTCAAGTTATATACATCAGGACGATAGCAAGAATAAATGTCACTGTCACAACATTGACAGGAAGGTTACAAGAAGACAGCATGTTGCAAGTCATGACAGCAGACTCTATCTGACAGCAACATTAGCGGAAGTATGAGACAACAACATTCTCACAGCTTGACAACAAGTCTGGAATTCCTGACAGCAACATTGGCGGGGATTCATACTGTCAACCGAAGAACATTCTCTTGACAACAGACTTGGAGGTTAAGGTTACTGTCTCACTGAATTATTTGAATTGGGGATTTAGTCAAACCCATGGCCGTGACAATTTAGATGTTCAAGAAATAGATTTGCTGCAACACTCCAAGGATTGTAGCAGACCTGCAAGACTACGACAGAAGCTTGAGAGATCACAAGACAAAGCTCGTCAATTCAAGAGTATGACAAATCTATATCTACTAGGATTGTATTAGCTTGAATAGGAAAGTATCTAGGTTGCTTTACATATAATGATAACTCTGTTTGTATAGCAATTTAGGAAAGTCACATTGGTGTGCAAATTGTAAGGAGCTGCCACTTGAAAATGACAACAGTGATAAGTGGATTTTATATCCACTTGGAACATTCTATATCGGCTTAAATTGATTGTTTTGGACTCAAGTTTATTATAGTTTTGATGTGTTTTGTGTAGATGTGCAGGCTTGCAAGAATGTCGATTATGGTGGATGCTTCTGTCATTTTTGGAGATTTAATTGATTAAAATTCGGATTTTCCGGGAAGGCTGCGCATCTTACACTGTTTTGGCCATATCTGGAGTTCTAGAAGTCCGTTTTCAGCGATCTTACTGCCCATGCAAAGCTTGGGAGATTTTCTACAACATGGAATAGGTTTTATACGAGCAAGTTGCGCGTGGTGGGGGCAGAAAGCACGACAAACAAAATGTTGGGAGCAGGGAAATTACTGTTTTGCCCTTTTCAAGTTCTAATTATATTTTGGGCAGTTTTTAGAACCTTAATTGAATTCTAATTGTATTAGAAAGTAATTTCTTGCTGGGCAGGAAATCTAGAGCCTATTTAAACACATCTTAGCATTGTAATTCGTATCAATCGCTTTACTATTGTAACACAGCTTAGATCTGCAAGGGAGAATAATGGAGAAGGGTTCAACGCTCGGTGACAAGCAAAGATCTAGATCTACTTCATCTCTTGAATACTTTGGATTATAGATTTGTTTTCTCAACTCTTCGTTTTAATAATATTATTGTTTCTTTTATTCATATCTTGTTATTTATCATGTTTTCATCAAATCCCATGATGATGAATGGTTCAATTATGAGCTAATCGTTGTCATGGGATTCTAACGGAGTTATCTATGTAGCTTAGTAGTTTGATTGCTTTAAAGATTACGTGTGGTAAATTCTTGATATCCTCGTATGGTTAATCTTAATGCTTTTAGATGCGTAGCTCACATCTAAATTGAATTGTTAATCTCTTGTGAAGCGAGAGTGGATCTTGAGATTTAGAACTTGCCATGCTAGCATAGGATAGGTTGATGTTTTAACATCATGATTTGTATCGTAAATAGAGATATTATGCTACCCTATGTGATCTTAATAGACAACTTGTTCTTCAACCGTTATGTTTTCAAATCTTATAGACATATAGGGTCTAAGCATAATTGGTGTCTATTCATCTTCTATCTCTTTTGTGGATGTATGTTTAGTTTGGTATTCGTATACTGAGAAGTAGCGTTTACTTGTTTCGTGTTGTCTGATCAGATATCAAAACCATCACGTGCATTGATTAAAGGCGTCAACTCTAAGTGAAGTAGATAATGAAGTTAGAGTCCCATGTTTTTATTCTCATAAGTAATTCGATTCCTATTCTTATTAGTTAATTTAAGTCTTAGTTTTATAATTTGCATATTAGATTAATTTAGATAATTAAAAATCCCAATTTGTTATTTGTCTTAGCAGTGAATTAAAACCATACATTGTTGCATAGGTACATCTACTGAATTAAAACCATAACCAGATCTATGTGGGAACGAACTCAACTTATATCTATATTACTTGTGACCACGTACACTTGCGTGATTTTGTGTTAACAAACAGCTCCACAACCCATGTGACAGAGATGATAGAGCAAATTAGTCTATATAAAGAATCGTCTCTCATTCTTTCTATATAACTCAAGAAACCAAAGCTGGAGAAAACATTATTTTCTCTAGGTTGTAGCAACACATTGCAAAATAAATAAAACATTTATTTTGTGAGAAATATCTTGAGTTATCACTTGTATTTGCATTTCTTCTACTGATAGGTTAAAATCTTTATTATTGTTGTTGAAGTAAAGATTTGAATTTATCAGTATTGCATTCAACCCCCCCTTCAAAACTTCGGACCAACAAATATTATAGCTCTTTTTCTCTGAAAGCTTGAACATACGTAGTTCGATTATTTAAAATAATATACAAAATAAATAAAATTAAATATACAATTATGTCAACAAAAGACTAGAATAAAAACAAGGGGTTTGGTGAGACAATTTATTCAACATCAAATTACTATTTTACCCTTGTGCTTTCTATTTTTTTTAGAAAAAATGTTGTTTGGGAGGATCGAACTTGGGTGTATCATGAAATTTGCACATTACTATACCACTATGGAAGTAATTCATATGTGTTGTAAATCATATATTTAATATTTGAATGCATGTGTATGACTTGAACGAAAAAAATATTATAGCTCTTTTTATCTGAAAGCTAGAACATACGTAGTTCGATTATTTAAAATAACATACAAACTAAATGAAATTAAATATACAATTACGTCAATAAAAGACTAGAATAAAAAAAGATGTATGGATATGTGGGCCATCATCTCATCTAATTGAGTATTTTTAAAAAATAATTAAAAAACCTAAATCCTCGATAAAATTTAAAATATACCACTATCAAAACAAATAAAAACTAAAAAGGGTAAATCTACTCCAAAAACTTTTATGTTTAAATTTGATTTAAAAATTAAAAAAAATTCAAATATAGGATCACACGTAATACCTAACCAAATTTAAAGTGTATTATTTACTACTTTTTACTACAAAATTATCGTAGTGGTATTAGAACCTACTCGGCTAGAGGTATATTATCGTTAACGAGTTTAATAAGTTTTAGGGATGGGAAAAAAATCCGATCCGACGGATACCCGATTCGAAAACCGATTTTTTATCCGATCCGAACCCGATATTTTGGATTTGGATATGGATATGGATTTAAATTTTAAACCCGAAAATTTTTGGATATGGATATGGATTTCATGAAACCCGATCCGAAACCCGATTCGAAACCCGAAACCCGATCAAAACCTGAGCCGAACCTGAAACCCGAAAAATACCCGACTTTTATGTATTATATTTTATATATTATATATTATATATAAATGTATATTATAGATACATATTATACATACACTATTTTATATATATATATATATATATATATATTATAAAAATGTATAATATAAATACATATTATACATACACGTATCTTTGAGACATAAGATATGGAAAGATCGAGAAAATAAATTGTCATGGATGTAGCGGTATTTTTTAACTTACTTACACAATTTTTTTATTTTTTTGTTAAGCAACTTATTTACACTATTTTTAATTTTGAATACCCGAAAAAAACCCGATCTGATCCGAAACCCGACGGATTTGGATTTGGATATTGAGTTTTGGATCCGAAACCCGATACGATCCGAAACCCAAAACCCGAAAATATTTGGATTTGGATTTTGCAAAACCCGAGCCGAACCCGACCCGTTCCCATCCCTAATAAGTTTGTTTATGGGTTTCACAAATAAGTTGTTTGAATAAAATAGAATGTTTGTAGAATCTAATCGATAGAATTATTGTGTTTGAGACCTTAAAACTAAGTTTTTTTTTTCAAATATGTAGGCTTCTATGCCTTACAATGAGTATTTATTCTCAATAAATCTTGAGCTGAGCGAGAATTGAATTCAGGACCTGGAACGACGATAGAATTATTGTTCTTGAGACCTTTAAAACTAAGTTAATAACTAATGTATACTAAATTTGCTAATTTTTTAAAACTGATTTCTAGTTGGTAATCGAGTCTTAGGATTGGCCTAATTTTCGAAAAATATTAGAAATTTGACCCATGTCATCAGAAGTCGATAAAAGATGATATGCTTATCCATCTTATTTTCCTTACCCATTATAAAATACAATTAAACACATTTATAATGCAACGACATCACTATATAAAAGAAACTTAGAATTATAAACAAACAAATTATAGAAATAATTAAAACATCACTTCAAATTACTGAAGCATTGAACTAAGCCTATAGCACACTAGGAAGATCATCCAAAAGCAAAATATGAGCACAATAAAATTTATAATTGAAAACATGTAATAACCCTAACTTTAGCAAAGCTACAGTGACCCCATGAATAGTAAATTTTGAGGATTTAGAGAAAAGGTATGTAGGTACTCTACACTTGAAACAGAAAATGAGTAAACAGAAACCATATTAGGGATATACCATGAAAATAAGTGACTCGAAATGACGATAGATTTCAGAAATTCCTGAATATGGATTTTGAGGATTTTGATTTCGAATAAGCTTCTATTGGATATTAAGGAGCATGGAGATATTTAAGGAAATTATATATTGAGGAATTAGTGAAATTAGATTAAACCAAGGAGTGATCAAGTCAAGGAAATGCCAAGGGAATTTAGGTTGTTAAACGAGTTTGGGAATGCTTGAGAACCGGGAGAGCAACTTCTGAGAAAAAGAGAATATACCAAGGATATTGGATCTAATACCTACTTGAGGATTAGAATCACCCTAACACACTAATATATGATGTGGGAGAGGATATTATATATCCGAGGAATTTACAAAGGAGAAACCACTGAGACGATCGCAGAAATCAATCGATGAATCAAATGACGAGAGAAATTTGAACGAAGCCCAAACTTTGGCCCAATACAAAACAAGGAGTTGATTTATTGATTTAATTAAGTGGCTTATGGTGAAAGCCAAGGGGCAAGGGCAAGAGTGGAAGAATTATGAAAATGCAAGGATAAGGTGGTAAAAACAAACCAAAAACCAAACAAATATCTATCAAACTTCTTGGATACACCTTGCACAAATCCCAAGGATCATACTCAGCCACCCCATCTGATCTTATCAACATTATTTAATCAAAACTTAGTTGAACAAGTGAAAGAAAGAAAGGAAAAAGCTCTCCATCTCATTTTCTTCAAAACTGCCAAACCAGAACACAACTCAAAGAAAAATTCATATCTCCATTTCTATACATGATAAAATCACCAAATTTGAACCACAACCTCTCCACTCCATGGGTATTATTCGCCCCAAATTTCATGAGAATCCAATTAGTATAGCCTAGTCAAATCCATGCTCAAAGTTGGACAACCCAATCTGTCCAGTTTCTATCCAGCGGAAAGATGGAGCTCAAAACCATAGCTAGGAAGCTTTTTTTTTGGTGATCTATAGCTCAAATCAAAGCTTATACAGAGTCCAAGATGTGGTAAAAATTTGAGAGCCAAAATCTTATTTTTCGATTTGTTATGATTTTTACAAAAGTTATGATGAATAGTAACCCTTAGAAACTAACTTTGTTTTTATGGTTTCTTTAGTTGATTCAAGCTAGTACAAGGTTGTTTAAGGGTATCCCAAGGATTAGTAAGTGTTGTTAAAGCTTCAAGGAAGGTATAATCTCTTCACCCCTCTTGAGTTTATGATGAATATTGGTGGTATTAGTGGTTAAGTAGTTATAAGTGATGAAATCATGATGTTATATGTGTTGTAAGTGATTAAAGTTGAATATGGAAGGAGTATGTGCTTGTAACCATGGTTGGTAAGATGACCACATGGTGTAGGTGATGGTGTATAAGGTGGATGATTGATTTGGAGGAGTTTGATTTTGGAAAGTATGAAAATATAGCCGTTATAATGTCCGATTTCCATTAGACCAGGAAACTGCCCTGTTTTGGACCCTATACCCGTACGGTACCTTACTGTCCAGACTCCCAAGTGACCATGAGATGATAGAGCTTAATTCATAGATCGTTTTGATATAAAGTGCGTTAAAATCTGATGAACGGTTTAGGAGAAAAGTCAGTTTTAGTGAAAGACGTTCGAAAACCGAGAAAATGTAAATGTGTTAACTTTGAGGCTATAACTACCATACTTAGACATTTTGAAAAATTATAAAACTTTGGGATATGGTAGTAGGGTAGTAAAAGAGGCATTATCAGTTGGCCTTATGGTAAAATTCGAGATTCATATTTTCTGAGAATTTTTACAGTTAAGTGTGGTTGTTAGGGGAAATGGTGAAAAACCCCTGAAACTTCGATTGAGTTTATAAATGGTTAAGTTCTTGAACCTTTGGGGTAATAGTGATACATTAAACATATATTAAAGTGTCAAGGGTAATGTTATACAAGAGTGTAGTGAGTAAGAGATGTGATATTCTAATGACAGTCCTTTTGTGTTTATAGAAACTCCGGAAGAGGGACGAGCCATACCGTCAGGATACCGAGATCGAGGCAAGATCTTTTCTATCCCTACTTGGAAATTATTTATCTTGAAAGAAACTTGATTTCATGAAATATATATATGTGATGCTATTGTTACTATATTGTTAAAAAATGGTTTTCCTTGATTATTGATGTAAAAAGGGAAGGTATATGAGTATGATATGAATATGGATATGAGTATGAGTATGAGATGGATATGAATATACATAGAGATGATTATGCATGAAGTGAACATGCCTTATGATTAAGGGAATATAAAGGAATGGTATCAGTTGTTATCTAAAGATATATAAAGGAATGGTATCAGTTATTATCTAGGGTTATATGATTTATAATATTATATTCTTTCTAAGTATTGTGATTTAATAAATATTATTGAATGGTATTTAATACTTTTGAGATAAATGGAATACTCTACGTATATAAAAGCATATTGATTTCATTGAATACAGAGGAGATGTCTGAGTCATAATCAAAGTATTATGACATATATAAATTTTTAAAGGTGATGATAAATGGAAATGGAAATGATATATGTGAAGGGAAATGTGAATGGAAATGTGAATGGAAATGGAAAATGTGAAATGCTATTTGATGATTTGAAAAAGGGGGATTGCAACAGTAAGCGTAAGAGGCTGTGTGGTAGTGGCACAGTCCAGCATCCAATATTTTATTTCGGCACGAAGATGCCAAGGGAGGATGTAGCAGGTAGCCTTCCTCCAGGGTTGATTACCAGGTAGGGATCATCCCTTCTACTAGTAGTAAACAGAGAGCGGATACGGTCAGGCGACTGATCATCGTCCTACGTATCTGGCGCCAGCAGAGATCCCCAAAACTTGAAAGAAAGAATTGAAAATGGTTTTCAGATTTTTATAACTGAAAACAGAAAAGTGATATGAAATGATGGAATTATTGTTACGAACGAAGAGAAACTGATTTTATATTAATTTATATGATTGTTGCATAAGAAGGAGATGAGAAGATTATAGTGAGAGATTTGTTCAAGTTTTTATATTATCTTGAAAGATTACATTGAAATGGTATATTGATGGTTATAGCATTCAAGAAGAGGGACTGATATTATATGATGTTAGAAGCGAGATTGATGGAATGATACTATATATTTCTCACGTACAAGGATAATTGGAAAGTGTATATACATATTGAATGGAAATAAAATTCTTCCATAATAACTGAAGTTTGCTTTTGTCTATATATATAACGGTTTATTTTCCTTTGATGTTAGTAGATAGAAATTATCTTGCTGAGCTATTTTGGCTCATTCTTGCTACTTATCTATATACAGCTAGGAATGCCAATACTTCGCAGAACGCCCCGCAAGAGGGTAGGGGGAAGGCGACCTTCTGAGAGCACGCTAGCATCGATTCCTGAGGTAGCGTAGAGGCAGACGGGTTCTGGGAGCTTATGTATAATTAAGGGTGTAAGAATGTAATAAACTTTTAATTGTTGGAACGCTTCATGTCGAAGTGTTATTCAACAATGTACTTAAGTATGATCCTGGTTTGTAATAACTGTTCAACTATTAACTTTATTATGGTAATGTTGTTCTCTGAGCATATGACTGGTGTGTGTGTGTGTTTATTATTGCGGGGTCAATGGCATAAGTATCAATTGTTAAAAAAAAAAAAAAAACTCAAGAGATATTGATACTGAATGGAAATTGGTCCGTGATGGCCCGGATTTATGACCCCGGATTTGGGGGCTGTCACAAAACACGTGCAAACATATATCGAAATTGAAATTAGTATAACCACCAAAGCACGATATATATCGAGGCGATTACAAAAACTGTAATAAATGTACAATTATCAAATATTCAAGTGTGATACATAATATCAACTTATACTTCCAAGTTAATAGTTAAACAACAATGCATAGAAGAATAGTTTACATAATCAGGACAAGCCAATCTATATTTGCAATGGTTGTCCTTGCTCATTCAGCTTTCTTTTCTCCCCTCTACCAGCAATTTTTTTTTGCAAGTCTGGAAATAAGAAATCTTTATGCAATACAAATTTGCTGGAAAGATAATTGGGATGTTGTGAAGGGACACCTCAAAATTGTAGTTATAATTAGAGTTCTTGCCTCACTGAAAGCATTTTTTTCAAAATTAATAAAGAGACAGAGTACTCACACTCTTTAAGACTTCACATATGTGCACTACACGAGCATTTACAAGTGCGTAATGTATAAATGTTTAGTCGTTAAGTTGCAATCTTTTTTCTTATTAATTGGATACTTTTTCTTAGAGAGCCTCTGCTTTAGCAATTTAGAGTGTTATAATGATTACTATATATATCAACAAAAACACAATCAATAGGTAATATCTTTAACTAAAAGTAAATGGGAAAAAGGCAATCGGATAATCACCATTAATTATATTATGTTATTATTTATTTTAATAATTAGGATAACCAAATCAAAAACCAAACCGACAAACTTTTAATCTTTCGGCTTTAATATAATAGTATAGATTATATATATCAACACAAACACAATAAAATATGATTTAAAGTGTAGGCCGGTGCAAGGCATGGTCGTACCACAATAACTGAATTCGACAATACACCATCTTGCGCATGCATGTGCCTTGCACGGGCTATAAAGCTACTTAAATAATAAATATTTAATTCCAATTAGGGGCTATGATCGTTTGGGTTAAATTGCATAATTCGCGTAAATTGATTTGAATCGAAATCAAAATATGGTTCGCGATTTCGGTTCATCTATTTTAAAAATCTGCGTGTTGTGGGTTGGTTCAGCTATTTTAAAAATCCTTCTTTGTTGCAACTAAATTGATCATCTGATTATCAATTAACATAAGTTACTAAACGAGTAAACGTAATCCTTTACGAGTGATTTACTTTGTTATGAAATATTGATTATTTTTTGATTAGTAAAAGAACTAAAATTTAAGTTGGAGAACTAAAATTTTTTGATTATCCTAATTTTACTAATCAAGTTATGTCGCGATCGCTAAACTTCGCTAATTCCAATCAACAAAAGCCGAGGTATTGTTGGATTAATTGATTTAAATTTTTTAAAAACCATTCGATTTGATTCCGGTTCCGATTTGATTACCAACAATACCTCGGCTTATTGATTATTACTTTGTTATGAAATATTGATTATTTTTTTATTAATAAAAGAACTAAAATTTAAGTTGGAAAACTAAATTTTTTTAATTATCCTAATTTTACAAATCAAGTTATGTCGCAATCGCTAAACTTCGCTAATTCCAATCAACAAAAGCTGAGGTATTGTTGGATTAATTGATTTAAATTTTTTAAAAATTCCGATTTGATTACCAACCCATTCCAGCAATAGATAGGGACATATGGTATTATTTTTGGAATTTCTTGATAGAGCAGTTTTATAATTTTTTTTGGGGTTTTTCAAAAATACTCATCCTTTAAATTATTTTTTTAATATAATACCACTTTTAAAATTATTTATAAAAATACCTTTTTTTAAAATTCTTTTTTTTAAAAATACGGTTTGCAACATGTGCAACCTTTGAAATCTCATTTATAATTCCAGGCGGCGCAGTCGTGTGAGTTGCAAATGAGGTTGCAAATGTTGCAACTAAAAACTGGAGATTGCAAAAGTTGCAAAGGTTGGAAATTATTCTGCTCCCCTATATAGCATATAAGATACTGAAAACTGAAAGCAGAAAGTTCAAGTTCCAATTTTCAGTTGTCATTTTCGATCAGATAAATTTCAAAAAACTGGTCGAAAAAGACAACTGAAAATTAGAATTTGCAATCGGAAATTCATTTGCAACATTTTCAACCTTTGCAACCAAAAATTAAAAGTTGCGGCTGGCGCCGCCCATATATACAAAAGGTTGGCATAGGTTGCAAATTTTATTTTGGAAAATAAAACTTAAAATATAGTATTTTTGTAAATAACTTTTAAAACGGTAGTATTTTTAAAAATAGTTTAAAAAAAATAGTATATGGAATAATTTCCCTTTTTTTTCTTGATAGTCTGCAAAGGATGTGTGTTCTTGAAAATGTTTTTAAAGACGAAATGTCGCAGAAACGAAACCATTTACACAGTGATCATAGATTTATGATTAACTTAATCCTTATTATAGTGACGTTGGTATTAAAGTTTTCCCACCATCTTAATCCTTGTTTCGAGGCTTTCGTATCTTTCAAAGTAAAAAGAAAAAATTACTAGGTCCCATCCATTTGTTTACATTTCTTTGTCATTTTCTAACACGCATTTTAAGATGAATTTTAATGATAGTTCCATAACTTATTTTTAAAATTTTCTTTTTTTATATAAAAATAGGATTGTTCTATTTTTATACAAAAAAAAAAGAAACTTTCAAAAATAAGTTATGAAACTATCCTTAAAATTTACCTTAAAATGTGTATCAATATCCCATTTTAAAATGATAACAAATGGACGGGACGGAGGGCGCAGATCCATTGTACAAGGATTGGTGTATGGTTCACACCATGGAGAAAGAAAAAGATTCATTGAGTTTCTTGAGTTGAGCCTACACTAGGCTTCTCGGAAATCGAGGCTTTTTCTATTACAAGAAACAAATAGCTAGAATGATTTCTATCATTTTCTCATCATTATTCAAATATCAAAAGTTGATTACTGTGAATAAGTAATACTCCTTCTGTCGTCTGGTTTTTAATATGTGTACTGCTAGGTGTAATATTGTTAAAATAAATGAAGTAGTGGGTGTAATAGTAATTTTATTGTTAAAATAAGTGAAGTAGTGAGTATAATAGTGTAAACCAAACCAAACATACCCAGTATATCCCGCTCAGGGCAGGGTCTGGGGACGGTAAGCTGTACGCAGACCATACCCCTACTTTTGACAGTAGGGAGACTGTTTCCGTGAAGACCCCCGGCTTAGTTAGGGATGGGCGTCGGGGCACTTCGGGGCCGGGGAGTGATATCCCCGCCCCCATCCCCGATTTCAAACCCGATCCCCGTCCCCGGCCCGATCCCCGTCGGGGACTATTTTTCATTCCCCGTCCCCGGCCCAAACGGGTAACGGGGATCCCCGCGGGGAATCGGGGAATTTTATTTAAAATAAAAAATAATTTTAAATAATTTTAAACACTAACTAATAAGCTCATATGCACTAAATTAAGATAAAAAAATATTACTTAAAGAAACAATTATAAATAACATGGAAATGAAGTTATTTAACTATTAGAAAGACAAACATATAAAATTTAAACATCATTTTGTTTCCAATATGAAGTATTGGAAATTCGTTTATATTAATATATGATTATTAATTTATATATATATATATGTGTGTGTGTGTATGTATGTATGTATTAAAGTGTGGTGAAATCGAGTCGGGTAGAGAAAATTGGGGCGGGGATCGGGGATCGGGCCGGGGACACATAAAAATTCGGCCCCGGCCCGCTCCCCATTTTTTTTTAAAAATTGTCCCCGCTCCCCGGCCCATACCCGAAAAAATCCCCGAATCCCCGCCCCATTCGATGCGGGGATCGGATCGGGATCGGGCGGGCCGGGATGAATGCCCATCCCTAGGCTTAGTGCAGTGGGTGTAATAGTGTAAAATATTGAAAAGGTTGAATGAAGTAGTGGATGTAAATATGTAATAATGTATTTTATTATTAAAAGTTACTTTTTTTAATAATGTAAAGAATTAATTGAATATCTCAAAAGGAAATTATAAAGAAATGGATGGCACGGGGAATAGGAACACTAGCTTGTACTAATGATTAGTACAGGATACTAAAGCATACAGTTAAAGATATCTAAATGCTCAATGGATGCTTTAGTTTGAACAGACTTGAAGGGTCACTGCGTTTAATAGTACTCCAGTAGCTTAAAAAATTATTGCTGTGTTAGTGACATAAAAGTGCAATGAGTTGTTATCTAGGGTGATGATTAAGAGCAAATAGCTTCAACTTTTCTCTTTAATGGCAAATAAGACAACATTTATTTATACAACAATTTACTCCAGCAAGCCAACTTCAAAATAGATAACCAAAGATGTTCAACTCAATGGTCAATTTTATCTACTGGTTTTACGAACAGTACTCCTTCGTCCCAAAAAACTTTCTCATTTTCTTTGGATACGTTTGTCAACGCACATTTTTAATCGTTAATATCTTTAATTTCGTATTAGTATTTAATATAAAAACTTCACTGTATTAAAATAATCATAAATATGAATCCAACAAAATCACTCATGACTATATTTGGTTTTATAGATTAGACGTAAATTAATAATTTGTCTCTTGTTTTCATACTGTTATGAACAGTACCGACATATCAAAGGGGAAAAACAATATGGCAGAGAGGGAGTACAATTTATCGATGCCAATTGCCAAACCCTTAACCAACCTTACTGGAAATAGTGGGATAAAGTTGGGCTCCAGAAAATGTAGAGTTGAACATAAACAGTGTTAACTAAACCATGTACATATGGCCAGATACAGGGTAACCATAAAAACAGAGTCTTCCCATATGGTTTAATGAACAGTAAGAAGCGAAATTTACTGAACACAAAGAATAAAAGAACACAAAGAATAAAAGAACACTTGAATTAGCAAAGTCTTTTCCAGTAAACATGGTACTGGAAAAAGCTAGTGTTAGAAGAATAAAAACCTAGAAAATGTTTCTAATGATTTTAATCATAAAGAATTACATGGGGTCATGATCATTCATCATATGAGATGCAACTACAACAGATGCATGATCACCAATCTATAATTTGTCCATCATATGATCTCCATTGCAGCCTTCTTCTGCCTCTTCATCGGTTTGAAGGGTCAGGTCTTTGGCGAGCAAAACCTGGCTGAATTGTTCAATTGATGACAGGGTCCGAACATGAACAAAAACCAAAAACATGGATAAGCAAGTCGCATTGATTGAAAATTGGGAACTCAAAATCATACTTATACAAGTAACAAAAAATTGTTTTGGAAGTCAGGAAAATCAAATTTTCATCTAGTGGAAGGGCCGTGGACAGTGGACTTATAGTGATTGGAAAGCTGATCTACTGACAGGGCTTAGAATTATCATAATGACGAATCTGCAAGACTCGACATTTATTGCCAACAGCTTAATTTTGTATTTCGACAAAGTTTGTGCAAATAAGTTCTATATTTTGACCAAATTAGTGACTTTGGTCTATTTCCACTCAGTTTCTTATTACAATAGAAAGTTGCAAGGACTGTAAGATACTTTTTTTTTTGTCCCCGTCCACAACAAACATTTGCTGTTTACTATTACACAACAAATGATCTCACAGCCGTTAGATCAACGATTCAATGGCTGGGATTAAAAAAAATCGACTACGTACCGTAGAAACTTTCCGCGGTACGGGGAAATTACAAAAATGCCCCCGCCCACGTACCGCAGAAAGTTTCCGCAGTACGGGACCCTGTTTCCTTATCCAGAACCGTGCTCAACCTTGTTCCTCACTTATGCACCACAGAAAAAATCCAGCCGACTGTTCTCTCTCTCTCCTCTAATCTCCAAATTTGTAGTTGCTTGTCTCTTCAATTTGAGGTAATATTTCTCTCTACAATTTTTGTTGTTTATTATGACGGATAAATTATTTCCTCGTATGTTTGGTTCGAAAAAAAAAGAAGATAATGAAAACAACAAAAAAAACTTGAAGATTCATTACATCTTGATGATTTAAGTATGGATGATGCTTTAGATGTAAGTAGTGATGAGCCTAGCACCCCCAAATTTGTTTATAATGATGAGTTCATTAATGTTGATGAATTTAGTGTTGAAGAAGAAGATGATTTAGATGGTGAAAATATGAATGAAAATGAGGATAATGTAGAGTGTGAAAATGTGTTTGAAAATGTGGATGGAAATGGCATTCCATATATGCATCAAGTGTTTCATACTTTGGAAGAAGCGGAAAATTGTTTTAGGGCATATGCCCTAAAAAATGGATTCGGTATTAAAATTCAATCAATCCAAAGGCGTTCTAAAAGTAGTGAAATATATAGTCGTTTGTATGTTTGTAAACTTGCCGGGAAGAGTGGTGAAAGTAGTAGTTCTAAACGGCGTAGAGAAATTCTTCCTAGGAGCGAATGCAAAGTACGGATGTATGTGAATTATTCGAAAAATTTAAGTCTTTGGGAGATAACTAGTCTCGAGTTAAATCACAATCACGTACTTGTCACTCCTAGCAAAATGAAGTTGATACAACGAGAAAAGCATGTGAATACCGCTACTCGTAGTTTAATTAAAACTCTTCGTGGCTCGGGAGTTCGTGATTACCAAGTAATGAATATTATCGGTAATATGCATGGAGGTAATGACAAAGTAGGGTTCGGTAGTCAACATGTTAGGAATGTGCTACGTGATGAACGGAAAAAAAGGTTTGAAAAATGTGATGTGCAAGCCGCATTAGACTTGTTATATAGATTGAATGAGGAAAGTGGTTCTAATTTTTTCATTAGAACACAAGTTGATGAAAAACACCGTTTGAAATGTCTTCTGTGGGTTGATCCTAGATGTTTAATGGCCTACCAAAATTTTGGTGATGTTGTGGCATTTGACACGACATATCAGACAAATAGATATGCCATGCCATTTGTCCCTTTTACTGGCGTTAACCATCATTATCACTCAGTGATATTTGGTTTTGCACTAATGCGAGATGAACACACAACAACTTTTGAGTGGGTTCTGAGTACTTGGCTTGAAGCTGTGGGGAATAAGCATCCAATGACTATAGTTACCGATCAAGATCAAGCCATGGCAAATGCTATTGCAAGTGTACTCCCGAATACTACCCATTTGTTGTGCTCGTGGCACATTAGTAACAAATTTCCGGAGAAATTAGCACATTATTATTCTAGCTTTCCGGACTTCAAAGTGGACTTTAACTATTGTATTTATAACTCGTTGACCGAATGTGAATTTGAGGCTAGATGGAAATCCTTGATGAAGAAATACGAGTTAGAAGAAAATAAATGGTTATAGGGGTTATATGAGTTGAAGGAAAAATGGATCATTGCATATACTAGGAATATTTTCTCAGCGGGTCAAAATACTACTTCAAGGAGTGAGGGGATGAATTCTTTCTTTGACAGTTATGTGAGTTCCGCCACGGGATTGAAAGAATTCATTGAAAATGCTCAAAAGGCATTGGCAAGACAATTTGTACGGGAGAAAGAAGAAGATTATGTCACATGTAACTTAAAGCGTCCGCTGAAAATGAATACCGCCTTGGAGATTCATGGTGCCAAAATTTATACCAAGACGATGTTTAGAAAATTTCAAGATGAATTGGTTGAATCGTTACAATATTTTGTTATGAAAGACAAAAATGCTTGTGAAGAAGGGGAGAAGGAAGGGGACGGAAGAACCTATTATTGTTTATGAAAGACGATGTTAACGAATTTGAAGATGTGTTTCCTGAAGATCTTCCTGGATTACCACCAGACAGAGTGATTGAGTTTGCTATCGAGTTAGCCCCGGGGATGGCGCCAGTTTCAAAGGCCCCATACCGATTAGCACCAGTGGAAATGAAAGAGCTAGCAAAGCAATTACAGGAATTGTTGGATAAGGGTATGATAAGACCCAGTGTGTCGCCTTGGGGCGCACCAGTATTGTTCGTTAAGAAAAAGGACGGGAGTATGAGGTTATGCATCGACTATCGAGAGTTGAACAAGCTAACCATAAAGAATAAGTACCCGTTGCCCAGAATTGATGATTTGTTTGACCAGCTAAGAGGAGCTGTGTATTTCTCCAAGATTGACTTGAGAACCGGATATCACCAGCTGAAGATTAAACCTGAAGATATTCCAAAGACTGCATTCCGTACTAGGTATGGACATTATGAGTTCTTGGTGATGTCATTCGGGTTGACCAACGCCCCAGCAGCTTTCATGGATTTAATGAATAGAGTGTTCAAGGAATATTTGGACCAGTTTGTTATAGTCTTTATTGATGATATTTTGATCTACTCAAAGACAGAGGAAGAACACGCTGAACATTTGAGGATAACCTTAGAGACGCTCCGGAAAGAGCAATTATATGCCAAATTCTCAAAGTGTGAGTTCTGGAAAAATGAAGTACAATTTTTAGGGCACGTAATCAACAAAGAAGGAGTGCTAGTTGACCCCTCCAAGATAGAGGCAGTTTCAAATTGGGAGCGACCAACCACTCCAACAGAGGTAAGGAGTTTCATAGGGTTAGCAGGATATTATAGACGATTTGTTCAAGATTTTGCAAAGATTGCAGCCCCGTTAACTCGACTTACCCGGAAAACTGAGAAATTTGAATGGACTGAAAAATGCGAGAAGAGTTTTCAAGAACTGAAGAAGAGGTTGGTAACGGCCCCAGTATTGGCATTGCCTGATGGAAAAGGAGATTTCGTGATTTACAGTGATGCTTCGCATAAAGGATTGGGATGCGTGCTTATGCAGCACGGCAAGGTAATAGCTTATGCGTCAAGACAATTGAAGGATTACGAGATCCGATACCCCACCCATGATCTGGAATTAGCAGCAATTGTTTTTGCCTTAAAAATTTGGAGGCACTACTTGTATGGAGAGAAGTGTGAGATTTACACTGACCATAAGAGCCTCAAGTACATTTTTACGCAGAAAGAGCTCAACATGCGCCAGAGAAGATGGCTAGAGCTAATCAAGGATTACGACTGTGAGATTCGTTACCACCCGGGCAAAGCCAATGTGGTGGCTGACGCCCTTAGTAGGAAAGAGAAGCTCAAAATGATAACTACAGAGGAAGAGTTGATAAAAGACTTTGAGAGGCTGGAAATTGAGATTAAGATACCTGAAGAAGGTCAAGAAAAGTTGATGGAAATTCGGATCCAGCCTCTACTGTTGGAAAAGATTAGATTATGCCAAGAACAAATGATGGAAGCAGAAAAGAACTCGACAGAGGAGTTAATGACTGGGGAAGAAATAAAGTGTGAAAAAGATAAGGGAGGAATCATGAGATATATGTGGAGGATATGGGTCCCAAACGATCAGGAACTCAAGGAAGAAATTCTATATGAGGCACACAACTCAGGATACTCAGTGCACCCCGGTAGCACCAAAATGTATAGAGATTTGAAAGAGTACTACTGGTGGCCCAACATGAAAAAGGACGTGGTAGAGTGGGTAAGCAGATGCTTGACTTGCCAGAAAGTGAAAGCAGAGCACCAAAGGCCTAGTGGACTTCTACACCCCTTGGAGATTCCCGAATGGAAATGGGAACATATAGCTATGGATTTCGTAGTAGGTTTACCAAGGACCAAAGCAAATCATGATGCCATATGGGTGATTATAGACCGACTAACAAAGTCAGCTCACTTCCTACCGATCAACGAAAGGTACACGGTTGATAGGCTTGTAGACATCTACCTCAAAGAAATAGTGGCGCGGCATGGAGTCCCAGTCGCCATAGTATCTGACAGAGATCCCAGATTTAACTCCAGGTTTTGGAGGAGCTTTCAGGAATGTGTGGGAACCAGGCTAAACATGAGTACAGCTTACCATCCCCAGATAGACGGGCAAAGTGAAAGGACCATCCAGACACTAGAAGATATGTTGAGAGTCTGTGCTATAGACTTTAAAGGAAATTGGGATGACCACTTGCCATTGATTGAGTTCTCCTACAACAATAGCTTTCATTCAAGCATAGGGATGCCGCCTTACGAGGCCCTTTATGGAAGGAAATGCCGATCTCCCTTATATTGGGATGAAGTTGGAGAGCGAAAGATGCTCGGGCCTGAGATGGTCCAACGGACTAAAGATGCAGTGGATCTAATAAGAGGACGGCTGGTAGCAGCCCAAGACCGACAAAAGAGATATGCCGACTTAGCTCGGAAGGGAAAAGAATATGAGGTGGGAGACCTAGTGTTCTTGAAAGTATCTCCTTGGAAGGGTTTAATGAGGTTTGGGAAGAAAGGGAAGCTGAGCCCTAGATATATTGGACCGTTTGAGATCTTAAGACGTATTGGGGAGCTAGCTTATGAACTGGCATTACCCCCAAACCTGCAGCAAGTGCACAATGTGTTCCATGTCTCAATGCTAAGGAAATATAACCCAGATGCCAAGCACATAGTGGAATATGAGCACGTGGACATGCAACCCGATTTGACCTACGTAGAGCAACCTGTGGAAATCATGGACAGAAAAGATCAAGTGCTCCGAAACAAGGTCATCAAGCTTGTCAGAGTTTTATGGCAGAATCACAACATAGAAGAATCAACCTGGGAGCTAGAAAGTGCAATGATGGACAAGTACCCCCATTTGTTTTCAAGCTGATTCCGGGACGGAATCCTTTTAAGGAGGGGAGACTGTAAGAACCCAGATTTTTGGTAGAATTTAAAACTTTTTATTATGTAATAATGTGGGAATGGATAGTGGTTATGACTGCGATGTAACGAAGATCTATTAAATGAATGGAACGGATTTGAATTCAATTATTTATATGGCATGCAGAATACTTTTGGTTGACGGCATAGATAAGAATAATCTATCTCCTAAGAATATAAGTATATTACTTCAAGTAAGATTATTCTTATGTCATCCAAATCAATATCTATTATAAGTCCAGCGGTTCCGTAAAAAGGTTAAGAAGCACCCGAGAGTGAACCAGGTTCATTTTCCTAATTATAGGAATTAAATAAAAATAAGTGATGAATAGTGATTTTGGTGGAATTTGGAATATTATTATAATAATGTTATACCCGGTATTCGGAACGGATTTCTGAGTTCGTATTAGTGATCCAGGAAGAATATAAGTGTATGTAAAAGCTGTCGGATTCAGAAAAAGAGCACTTTCATTTTCTCCGAGATTTCCCTGGACACTGCAAGACTTAAGGATTTATAAAAGGGAATTAAGGAATTTAAATTCAAGAAGTATTACGAAAGATGAGGAATAGTATTATAAATATTAAGAAGGTTTTCGGTAAAACCCTAACTAGAAACGAATGAGTTATTCCCTCGAACGATCAACGAATTAAGCAATAAACGGACAAGGAATCAAGCAGAGGAGGCAAGATGCATGCATGTGTGCAAGTGACAAATATCTAGAAACCATATAGTTACTTAAGTAACCAATACTTAGTGAATCAACTAAGTACTTAGAAAACAAACCACTTGGTTAAGCCTTAACCATCCAATCTTCAACACTTGTCATGGTAAATCCTCATCAAACAATGCACACTTTAATAAAGTAGCCTTAAGATGAGATATTATCATAACCATTTCACTTTATCAATTATTCAAGAAAGCAACCAAGCCAAGAACACCATCTCTTCCTTTTCATTACATTCGGCAAATGCCTTAATTCCAAATCCAAAGTCCAACTTCCCACCATTGATTGATCTTGAAACTTTTATGGTGAGTCCTATATTTCATAAAACTAATCTCCTCAAAATCCTAGCTTCAATCTCTTCTTTTTCCATTTTCAAAAAAATGATTTAAGAGGAGGGTGAATAGTGATTCTATGAACTAATCTTGTTTTTTCTTGTTTTTCATGGTTGATTTAGCAAGCTTAAGCACCTCTAAGGATCATACCAAGCATAGTGAGGCTAGATCATACTCCAAGGAAGGTATAGCAACTTGAAACCCTAGACTTTACCTTGAGATTTTGCATGCTCTTGATGGGTTTTAGTATAAGATGTGATATTAGCATGATTATAAGCTTGATTGTGATTTAGATTTGATAAATGTTAAAAATAGTTTAGATGAACGGAAAGGCATTGCTTGGCCTCAGTTCATGGTGATATATCATGTATATGTTGTTTGGGATGGATACCTTGATTATTGGAAGGTTTGGAATTTAGATATATGCGATTTATAGCCGTCGTAATGCCGAAATTTCGTTAACATTAAGAACACGAATTTGACAGAAGGTTTAACTCACTGATTAGCTTCGACTTTTGCCATGATTAGCTAGATTATGTTATGAGCTTCGTTTTGATATAAAGATCGCATGAAACGGACTTACGGTTTAGGAGTTATGATTAAATTCGTAAAAGGGGTTCGGAACCGTAATCAAAAGTTCGTAATTGAAATTGATTCCCTTTAATATTGCGAAATCAGTGGCGAATCTTGATAATTAAATAATAGAGATAAAAAGGAAGGTGTGGGAGAAGACCGCATGTCAAACGGATCGTTTTCCGATTTTATAAAAATGTTCGAATCTAGGTTAAGTACGAAAGTACCCCTAAGAGGTATACTTGGTTATAACTTCGGTAAACCACTTAGAAAACGATCGATAAATATCGAGGTCTAATCTTTCGACTTTAAAACTTATACGATTTAAATACTTACCATATGTAAGTATAAGGTCATGCCTTAGTAACGAACAAGTGTCGGGTAATAAAGGCAATAATAAGAGTGAATTAGAGGGGTATAACGAAACGACTTGAACACGTGTTTCGATTTAAGTTAAGTTTATACTTAACCTTTTGAAAGGTGTTAAGTGATTAATCCCGAATGCCTTGGCTATTTATAGATCATCAGGCTGACCCGGGACACGCTACCACTACCCCTACCCGTACTCGACTTCCAGGCAAGTTTTCGAACCTTTCTTTTTAAAGGCTGTTGTTGTGAATATATATATATGTATGTGTTTTCAGTATACATATGCCATAGCATGCATGCCTATTCTTGAATTATTTTGAAATGCTTGTTCCCTGAATTATTGTTGGCTTATAAGCTAGATAGTTATATATCAGTTATAAGCCGGAAATTGTTTAGACCCTTAATCAAAGGGCAGTGAATCTCATTCTTTGATTATAGACCGGGAGTCGATATTCCTTGATATATTGATATTATTTTCAAAGGAAAATAACTAAGTAAATATTTCCCTTTATTATTTGGCGAATATTATTGGAATATTCCCTTGAGATTATTTGATAAATATTATTCGAATTATCCCTCAGATGTTTATTTATTCGAGGAATATTATATGTTTAATATTCATCTAAAGTAGATTAAATATTCGAATATTATTTCGAACTCTCAGTTAAGTTATTTTATTAGAGAATATTCATTCTTATTTACTCGATAAATATTATTTTGAATATCCATTCGAGTTTATTTATTTAATGAATATTATTTTAATATTCATTCAAGCCTTATTTATTTAAATGAATATTAATTCGAATATTCATTCAATCTCTATTTATTTTATAAATATCATTTGAACATTGATTCAAACTCCAGTTATTAAATAAATATTACTTTGAATATTCCCTTGAGATAAGGAATATTACCTTCGACCTTTATTTAATTCGATTCAATTATCGAACATAATTTCAAATATTCATTCGATAATCATTTCTTCGATAAATATTATTAAGTTGAATATTCACTATTTATTCAATGAATATTGTCCCAGACATTAAGACGACAATTATTCCATCAATATGTATCCTTCTTGAGTTGAATATTCTCTATTGATTCAATAAATATTATCTCCAATGTCCATCTGACTGTTATTCCTTCAACAAACATAGTTATTAATCTGAATGTTCATTATTTGTTTAATGAATATTATTCTGAATATTTATTCAAAGATTATTCCGAGCAACCCTCTTTCAATATCTATGACTTAATAAATATGCTTGGAATATTTATTTAATTCTTCTAATTCGTTTCAAAGATACTTGGTTTCATTCACATAGTATCATCAACCCTCGAATATTATATAAATTATTTCAGAGTCTTATTAATATTATTATATTATCAAGGAAGGTTCTCGGTGATTCCATTCTCCCTTCGATTCTATTATAAGGGAACCTTACTTGAGGAATGTTATTTATCTTGTGTCTGCCCGGTCATAAATTATTCGTTCACTCGCAACTTGGTTGCTATCATTCATGGCATTACGTGTACCCACTCATTATTCGAGGGGAAAGAATGTTGGAACAAGTCATTATCCATTAACAAGCAGTAGCTTGGGAAATATTGGTAAATTTTCCTTTCCATTTAGATATGACTACCTGGTGGAGTCTTATCAACAAGTATTATACTTGGGGAAAGGGGGACAGACTTTATGTTTCAAAGTTATGGGTATGGAATGAACTAGGAGACGCGTAAGTGGCCGAGTGGCGCCGGTCCAGCAATAGCCCAACCGTTGGCTTAGGAGTTCCAGAGGGCGGTAAACAAGTAAACCCGTCGGAGCTACCTTCTACATGTAGAGAACGACTGATGAGATGAATGACATACGGCTGATCCCCGTAAACGTCAGGGCATCTGGCGCGGCAATGCTCCCGTATTAGTTCATCACTCAATGTTGGAAATTTTCTGCAACATCATCGTAGTTGGCAGAGTTGAAAAGTATTTCAAACTGGAATTGCAATATCATTCTGCAAGTTCCTATTTTTATGAAAATGATGCTATCTTGCTTATTTTGGCATAGCATATGCTTCCACAAAATATACATTTATTGAGTTACCTTGTAACTTCATCCTTTATATTAAATTGGCAATATTTTCTCTAATGCATGGCATATGATTTCAAACATATCTTTGAACTGTCTTATATATTACTGCACAGTTATATATTGTTGGTGGGCTGTTGCTCACCCTTGCTTATTTATTATGTCACAACAACAGCTAGGTCTCATGGCCCGCGTCAGGCGCACTCGGCGCAAGCAGGTTACCCGCCCCGCAGGGCTACCCGTTGATATCATCGCTGCCATTGCTGAGGTAGCATAGCTCAGCAGCCTTGATTTCCAGTTTACTTATATGTATCAATAATGATTAATCAACGGCTAAACTTTTAAACTTATGATGTTATCCTTTTGGCTTGTAATAACTTTTATTCGTAAACCAGTAATGCAAGACTTATTTCAATTTCATCTCTGGGACTATAACTGTGTGTGTGTGAGTGGTTATTATTGTGGGGTCACAGCAGGTGATTTATTTATTGTGGACTCAAGTAAAGTATTAATCATGGAAAATAAGACCGTAACGACCCGATCCCGGACCCCGGATCTGGGGGTGTTACAGAAATGGTATCAGAGAGAGAGTTATAAATCCCAAGAGATGATGCGATGCTATACAATAATAAATTCACTAAGATAATAAGAACTCTTGCCAAGTTCACCTAAAACCCTTATGGGAACTTTTAAGTATCATGATAGTAATATAATTCGTCATTGTGTAGGCGAGCGACATGTCGGATCCGGAGGAGTATGAGAGACAGCACGATGATGCGATCCAGGCCGCCGAGGGCTCGGCGATGGTAGATTCAGATGCTGATACTGATGTCATAGAGTCAGAGGATGAGGACCCTGAGGAGGTCCAGATTGATGCTGATACTGATGTTGTTGAGTCAGAGGAGGAGGTCCAGGCCGTAGGGGATGCTGAGTTAGTTGCTGAGGATGTTGATGATGAGGACCCTGAGGAGGACCAGCTTATACCTGGGGGTAGAGAGATTGGGGAGGACTTTTGGGTTGTGACTCAGATTAGGACTTTGGAGGAGGATACTGACATGACCGCGGATCAGGTGGTACCGGTAGATGAGGGAGATATAGACGAGCCAGTAGTTGGTGTTGTAGGGAGTTCTGGACTCCTTGTGCCATTCCTCTCTGACGAGAGAGCCCCTCCGCCACCACTACCTATGAGCCCATTGTCAGATGAGTTTGAGGCATTGACCCCAGAGCCACAGCAGGCAGAGGCTGCCCTTCCAGCAGATCCAGCCCCTCCACCCCATGGTCCGACAGGGGACGTCCCAGCATGTTTTCACCACTATGTTGTAGGCAGACTTACTTCTGAGGTAGCCGTGGCTGAGGCCAGGCTGGCAGAGTCCCGCAGAGAGCTAGCCGCAGAGAGAGAGGCCCGGTTGAGGCACCTGGGTGGTAGGCATGCCATAGCTGGAGATATGTATAGGCAGGTGACCGGCATAGAGCTGAGGGCCCGTGTGAGGGTGCGACGGTTACCCAGTGATGGGCATGGTATGGTATCCAGGGCTGATGCAGAGGAGATTTTCCGCCTCGCTATGAGGAGGGTTCTAGATTTGACCCGCCGTCGTGGCTGACTGCAGGGATAGTGATGTATTGGTCTAGTTGTCTAGTCTTGTACTGTCATAGTAGTGCCGATTTTTGGTAGGGATAGTTTCAGCTTGTAGATCCCTGTTGCAGACTAGACAGATAGACAGCTTATTTCACTTTTGACTAGTTGTTATTCGGATGGTTGTATTTCTTTTAAAACTGTTGTTGTATGTCGGATGTTGTACCGTTTGGTACTTGGTATATATTTATTTCCCTTTTCAGTCATTTCAGTCTTCTTATGACGCGATCACTAGTTTATTATATTATATCTGTCCGTACTGCTTTCGGCTAAAACTGCCATGATATATAGAACTGTGAGATCCTAAATCCATTTATGCATCGATATTGTGAGGAGAAACCTCTGAAATAGGTAAATAAACCTAATGTATATTGTCCAAATTTTCAGTAAAATGCCACCAAGAAGAATGGGTACTAGGGCTAACCCCCACGAATCTACTGACCAAGAAAGTCACAATCAACATGAGGAAAATTTTGAGTATAATGAAGAACAGGATCAGGACTATAATGAGCAGGAGGATTCCCATTATGGGATGGGAGATGAAACTTTCTATACTGCAGAGTTTGAAGAGGAAATAGAAGAAGGGGAAACTGAAGTCGAACATCAGGGGGAGAACCAGGGCGGAAACCCCATGGGACAATTTATGGATCTGCTCAGGCAGAATTTGAGCCAATACCCCCAACCACCCCAAGGAAACAACACCACTGTGGCCAATTCCTTTAGGGCCTTCAAGTCCCTCAAACCCCCAGAGTTTCACGGATCGGCTGACCCCGTAGAGGCAAGGGCCTGGGTCAAGGAAATGGAGAAATCTTTCGAGATTCTGAGTATTGAGGAAGCCCAAAAGACTGTCTTTGCTACCTACTTGCTAAAAGGAGAGGCCAACTATTGGTGGGAAGCTAAGAAGAATATGGAGACAGATGCTATAGTAACCTGGGATAGGTTTAAACAATTATTTCTTGAGAAGTACTTCCCGAAGTTTATGAAAACCCAGATGGAACTTAAGTTTTTGGAACTGAAGCAGAACAATATGACAGTGGCTGATTATGAAGCCAAGTTTACTGAGTTATCACGATTTGTACCAGAGTTTGTGGACACTGAAGAAAAGAAAGCTAACAGGTTTCAGCAAGGGCTGAAACAGTGGATTCAGAACAGAGTGGCCGTTTTAGAGATTAATGATTATGCCACCTTGGTACAAAAGGCAACCATTGTGGAAGCAGGGAGCGATCAGATACAAAGAGAGAGAGAGAAGGGGGGATTAAAGAGAAAGCATGCCAGCATGGGCGGAGGTTCCGCAGGGGGAAGGCCCCCGAATAGGTTCAACCGAGGAGCAGTTTCCCTACCTGGGAGGAATATTGGGTTTAAACCATCTGGGAGTGCAACTGTGAGCCAGGGCGGCCAACAAGCTGGAGTGTCCCGTTCCCATCATTCCAGACCTCCACTACCAGTATGTGCCACTTGTGGGAAGAGACATTCCGGGGTATGTACGCAGAAACAGACGGTCTGTTATAAGTGTGGGCGAGCAGGCCACTATGCCCATCAGTGTACCGCGATTGCTCCTACTGCCAGCAAAGGCACTACTTGTTTTCAGTGTGGTCGTCCAGGTCACATGAGGAGGGATTGCCCAATGAACAAACCAGCAGCCTCAGGGGCAAGCAGAGCTGCCTCCAACAGGCCACCAACTGCTAGAACTTTTAACATGACAGTGCAAGATGCCGTGAGGAACACGGATGTGATAGCAGGTACATTTTCCCTCAATTCAGTCAGTGCAAATGTTTTATTTGATTCTGGGGTAACTAAGTCTTTTATATCTAGAGATTTTGCACATAAATTGAAACTTAAAACTCAACCACTAAGGGAGTCTTTGCTAGTAGAGATAGCTAATCAGGAAGTCGTTCCAGTTAATCAGATTCACTCCGATTGTAAAATAGAAATAGGAGGGCGATTCTTCTGTGTTGACTTGATCCCTTTTAAGCTAGGGGAATTCGATGTTATTTTGGGAATGGACTGGTTATCTTGTAATAATGCGCAAATAGATTGTAAAGGGAAAAAGGTTAAGTTGAAAACCCCAGGAAATAAGGAAATAGTGTTTAAAGGGTTACGACAGACCCAAACCATTCTAACCATGGCACAGACCAAGAGACTTCTATGAAAAGGAAACGAAGCTTATTTAGCTTACGTTATCGACACCCAGAAAGAGGCGCCCAAGATACAAGACATTCCGGTGGTTAACGAATTTGAAGATGTGTTTCCTGAAGATCTTCCTGGATTACCACCAGACAGAGTGATTGAGTTTGCTATCGAGTTAGCCCCGGGGATGGCGCCAGTTTCAAAGGCCCCATACCTATTAGCACCAGTGGAAATGAAAGAGCTAGCAAAGCAATTACAGGAATTGTTGGATAAGGGTATGATAAGACCCAGTGTGTCGCCTTGGGGCGCACCAGTATTGTTCGTTAAGAAAAAGGACGGGAGTATGAGGTTATGCATCGACTATCGAGAGTTGAACAAGCTAACCATAAAGAATAAGTACCCGTTGCCCAGAATTGATGATTTGTTTGACCAGCTAAGAGGAGCTGTGTATTTCTCCAAGATTGACTTGAGAACCGGATATCACCAGCTGAAGATTAAACCTGAAGATATTCCAAAGACTGCATTCCGTACTAGGTATGGACATTATGAGTTCTTGGTGATGTCATTCGGGTTGACCAACGCCCCAGCAGCTTTCATGGATTTAATGAATAGAGTGTTCAAGGAATATTTGGACCAGTTTGTTATAGTCTTTATTGATGATATTTTGATCTACTCAAAGACAGAGGAAGAACACGCTGAACATTTGAGGATAACCTTAGAGACGCTCCGGAAAGAGCAATTATATGCCAAATTCTCAAAGTGTGAGTTCTAGAAAAATGAAGTACAATTTTTAGGGCACGTAATCAACAAAGAAGGAGTGCTAGTTGACCCCTCCAAGATAGAGGCAGTTTCAAATTGGGAGCGACCAACCACTCCAACAGAGGTAAGGAGTTTCATAGGGTTAGCAGGATATTATAGACGATTTGTTCAAGATTTTGCAAAGATTGCAGCCTCGTTAACTCGACTTACCCGGAAAACTGAGAAATTTGAATGGACTGAAAAATGCGAGAAGAGTTTTCAAGAACTGAAGAAGAGGTTGGTAACGGCCCCAGTATTGGCATTTCCTGATGGAAAAGGAGATTTCGTGATTTACAGTGATGCTTCGCATAAAGGATTGGGATGCGTGCTTATGCAGCACGGCAAGGTAATAGCTTATGCGTCAAGACAATTGAAGGATTACGAGATCCGATACCCCACCCATGATCTGGAATTAGCAGCAATTGTTTTTGCCTTAAAAATTTGGAGGCACTACTTGTATGGAGAGAAGTGTGAGATTTACACTGACCATAAGAGCCTCAAGTACATTTTTACGCAGAAAGAGCTCAACATGCGCCAGAGAAGATGGCTAGAGCTAATCAAGGATTACGACTGTGAGATTCGTTACCACCCGGGCAAAGCCAATGTGGTGGCTGACGCCCTTAGTAGGAAAGAGAAGCTCAAAATGATAACTACAGAGGAAGAGTTGATAAAAGACTTTGAGAGGCTGGAAATTGAGATTAAGATACCTGAAGAAGGTCAAGAAAAGTTGATGGAAATTCGGATCCAGCCTCTACTGTTGGAAAAGATTAGATTATGCCAAGAACAAATGATGGAAGCAGAAAAGAACTCGACAGAGGAGTTAATGACTGGGGAAGAAATAAAGTGTGAAAAAGATAAGGGAGGAATCATGAGATATATGTGGAGGATATGGGTCCCAAACGATCAGGAACTCAAGGAAGAAATTCTATATGAGGCACACAACTCAGGATACTCAGTGCACCCCGGTAGCACCAAAATGTATAGAGATTTGAAAGAGTACTACTGGTGGCCCAACATGAAAAAGGACGTGGTAGAGTGGGTAAGCAGATGCTTGACTTGCCAGAAAGTGAAAGCAGAGCACCAAAGGCCTAGTGGACTTCTACACCCCTTGGAGATTCCCGAATGGAAATGGGAACATATAGCTATGGATTTCGTAGTAGGTTTACCAAGGACCAAAGCAAATCATGATGCCATATGGGTGATTATAGACCGACTAACAAAGTCAGCTCACTTCCTACCGATCAACGAAAGGTACACGGTTGATAGGCTTGTAGACATCTACCTCAAAGAAATAGTGGCGCGGCATGGAGTCCCAGTCGCCATAGTATCTGACAGAGATCCCAGATTTAACTCCAGGTTTTGGAGGAGCTTTCAGGAATGTGTGGGAACCAGGCTAAACATGAGTACAGCTTACCATCCCCAGATAGACGGGCAAAGTGAAAGGACCATCCAGACACTAGAAGATATGTTGAGAGTCTGTGCTATAGACTTTAAAGGAAATTGGGATGACCACTTGCCATTGATTGAGTTCTCCTACAACAATAGCTTTCATTCAAGCATAGGGATGCCACCTTACGAGGCCCTTTATGGAAGGAAATGCCGATCTCCCTTATATTGGGATGAAGTTGGAGAGCGAAAGATGCTCGGGCCTGAGATGGTCCAACGGACTAAAGATGCAGTGGATCTAATAAGAGGACGGCTGGTAGCAGCCCAAGACCGACAAAAGAAATATGCCGACTTAGCTCGGAAGGGAAAAGAATATGAGGTGGGAGACCTAGTGTTCTTGAAAGTATCTCCTTGGAAGGGTTTAATGAGGTTTGGGAAGAAAGGGAAGCTGAGCCCTAGATATATTGGACCGTTTGAGATCTTAAGACGTATTGGGGAGCTAGCTTATGAACTGGCATTACCCCCAAACCTGCAGCAAGTGCACAATGTGTTCCATGTCTCAATGCTAAGGAAATATAACCCAGATGCCAAGCACATAGTGGAATATGAGCACGTGGACATGCAACCCGATTTGACCTACGTAGAGCAACCTGTGGAAATCATGGACAGAAAAGATCAAGTGCTCCGAAACAAGGTCATCAAGCTTGTCAGAGTTTTATGGCAGAATCACAACATAGAAGAATCAACCTGGGAGCTAGAAAGTGCAATGATGGACAAGTACCCCCATTTGTTTTCAAGCTGATTCCGGGACGGAATCCTTTTAAGGAGGGGAGACTGTAAGAACCCAGATTTTTGGTAGAATTTAAAACTTTTTATTATGTAATAATGTGGGAATGGATAGTGGTTATGACTGCGATGTAACGAAGATCTATTAAATGAATGGAACGGATTTGAATTCAATTATTTATATGGCATGCAGAATACTTTTGGTTGACGGCATAGATAAGAATAATCTATCTCCTAAGAATATAAGTATATTACTTCAAGTAAGATTATTCTTATGTCATCCAAATCAATATCTATTATAAGTCCAGCGGTTCCGTAAAAAGGTTAAGAAGCACCCGAGAGTGAACCAGGTTCATTTTCCTAATTATAGGAATTAAATAAAAATAAGTGATGAATAGTGATTTTGGTGGAATTTGGAATATTATTATAATAATGTTATACCCGGTATTCGGAACGGATTTCTGAGTTCGTATTAGTGATCCAGGAAGAATATAAGTGTATGTAAAAGCTGTCGGATTCAGAAAAAGAGCACTTTCATTTTCTCCGAGATTTCCCTGGACACTGCAAGACTTAAGGATTTATAAAAGGGAATTAAGGAATTTAAATTCAAGAAGTATTACGAAAGATGAGGAATAGTATTATAAATATTAAGAAGGTTTTCGGTAAAACCCTAACTAGAAACGAATGAGTTATTCCCTCGAACGATCAACGAATTAAGCAATAAACGGACAAGGAATCAAGCAGAGGAGGCAAGATGCATGCATGTGTGCAAGTGACAAATATCTAGAAACCATATAGTTACTTAAGTAACCAATACTTAGTGAATCAACTAAGTACTTAGAAAACAAACCACTTGGTTAAGCCTTAACCATCCAATCTTCAACACTTGTCATGGTAAATCCTCATCCAACAATGCACACTTTAATAAAGTAGCCTTAAGATGAGATATTATCATAACCATTTCACTTTATCAATTATTCAAGAAAGCAACCAAGCCAAGAACACCATCTCTTCCTTTTCATTACATTCGGCAAATGCCTTAATTCCAAATCCAAAGTCCAACTTCCCACCATTGATTGATCTTGAAACTTTTATGGTGAGTCCTATATTTCATAAAACTAATCTCCTCAAAATCCTAGCTTCAATCTCTTCTTTTTCCATTTTCAAAAAAATGATTTAAGAGGAGGGTGAATAGTGATTCTATGAACTAATCTTGTTTTTTCTTGTTTTTCATGGTTGATTTAGCAAGCTTAAGCACCTCTAAGGATCATACCAAGCATAGTGAGGCTAGATCATACTCCAAGGAAGGTATAGCAACTTGAAACCCTAGACTTTACCTTGAGATTTTGCATGCTCTTGATGGGTTTTAGTATAAGATGTGATATTAGCATGATTATAAGCTTGATTGTGATTTAGATTTGATAAATGTTAAAAATAGTTTAGATGAACGGAAAGGCATTGCTTGGCCTCAGTTCATGGTGATATATCATGTATATGTTGTTTGGGATGGATACCTTGATTATTGGAAGGTTTGGAATTTAGATATATGCGATTTATAGCCGTCGTAATGCCGAAATTTCGTTAACATTAAGAACACGAATTTGACAGAAGGTTTAACTCACTGATTAGCTTCGACTTTTGCCATGATTAGCTAGATTATGTTATGAGCTTCGTTTTGATATAAAGATCGCATGAAACGGACTTACGGTTTAGGAGTTATGATTAAATTCGTAAAAGGGGTTCGGAACCGTAATCAAAAGTTCGTAATTGAAATTGATTCCCTTTAATATTGCGAAATCAGTGGCGAATCTTGATAATTAAATAATAGAGATAAAAAGGAAGGTGTGGGAGAAGACCGCATGTCAAACGGATCGTTTTCCGATTTTATAAAAATGTTCGAATCTAGGTTAAGTACGAAAGTACCCCTAAGAGGTATACTTGGTTATAACTTCGGTAAACCACTTAGAAAACGATCGATAAATATCGAGGTCTAATCTTTCGACTTTAAAACTTATACGATTTAAATACTTACCATATGTAAGTATAAGGTCATGCCTTAGTAACGAACAAGTGTCGGGTAATAAAGGCAATAATAAGAGTGAATTAGAGGGGTATAACGAAACGACTTGAACACGTGTTTCGATTTAAGTTAAGTTTATACTTAACCTTTTGAAAGGTGTTAAGTGATTAATCCCGAATGCCTTGGCTATTTATAGATCATCAGGCTGACCCGGGACACGCTACCACTACCCCTACCCGTACTCGACTTCCAGGCAAGTTTTCGAACCTTTCTTTTTAAAGGCTGTTGTTGTGAATATATATATATGTATGTGTTTTCAGTATACATATGCCATAGCATGCATGCCTATTCTTGAATTATTTTGAAATGCTTGTTCCCTGAATTATTGTTGGCTTATAAGCTAGATAGTTATATATCAGTTATAAGCCGGAAATTGTTTAGACCCTTAATCAAAGGGCAGTGAATCTCATTCTTTGATTATAGACCGGGAGTCGATATTCCTTGATATATTGATATTATTTTCAAAGGAAAATAACTAAGTAAATATTTCCCTTTATTATTTGGCGAATATTATTGGAATATTCCCTTGAGATTATTTGATAAATATTATTCGAATTATCCCTCAGATGTTTATTTATTCGAGGAATATTATATGTTTAATATTCATCTAAAGTAGATTAAATATTCGAATATTATTTCGAACTCTCAGTTAAGTTATTTTATTAGAGAATATTCATTCTTATTTACTCGATAAATATTATTTTGAATATCCATTCGAGTTTATTTATTTAATGAATATTATTTTAATATTCATTCAAGCCTTATTTATTTAAATGAATATTAATTCGAATATTCATTCAATCTCTATTTATTTTATAAATATCATTTGAACATTGATTCAAACTCCAGTTATTAAATAAATATTACTTTGAATATTCCCTTGAGATAAGGAATATTACCTTCGACCTTTATTTAATTCGATTCAATTATCGAACATAATTTCAAATATTCATTCGATAATCATTTCTTCGATAAATATTATTAAGTTGAATATTCACTATTTATTCAATGAATATTGTCCCAGACATTAAGACGACAATTATTCCATCAATATGTATCCTTCTTGAGTTGAATATTCTCTATTGATTCAATAAATATTATCTCCAATGTCCATCTGACTGTTATTCCTTCAACAAACATAGTTATTAATCTGAATGTTCATTATTTGTTTAATGAATATTATTCTGAATATTTATTCAAAGATTATTCCGAGCAACCCTCTTTCAATATCTATGACTTAATAAATATGCTTGGAATATTTATTTAATTCTTCTAATTCGTTTCAAAGATACTTGGTTTCATTCACATAGTATCATCAACCCTCGAATATTATATAAATTATTTCAGAGTCTTATTAATATTATTATATTATCAAGGAAGGTTCTCGGTGATTCCATTCTCCCTTCGATTCTATTATAAGGGAACCTTACTTGAGGAATGTTATTTATCTTGTGACTGCCCGGTCATAAATTATTCGTTCACTCGCAACTTGGTTGCTATCATTCATGGCATTACGTGTACCCACTCATTATTCGAGGGGAAAGAATGTTGGAACAAGTCATTATCCATTAACAAGCAGTAGCTTGGGAAATATTGGTAAATTTTCCTTTCCATTTAGATATGACTACCTGGTGGAGTCTTATCAACAAGTATTATACTTGGGGAAAGGGGGACAGACTTTATGTTTCAAAGTTATGGGTATGGAATGAACTAGGAGACGCGTAAGTGGCCGAGTGGCGCCGGTCCAGCAATAGCCCAACCGTTGGCTTAGGAGTTCCAGAGGGCGGTAAACAAGTAAACCCGTCGGAGCTACCTTCTACATGTAGAGAACGACTGATGAGATGCATGACATACGGCTGATCCCCGTAAACGTCAGGGCATCTGGCGCGGCAATGCTCCCGTATTAGTTCATCACTCAATGTTGGAAATTTTCTGCAACATCATCGTAGTTGGCAGAGTTGAAAAGTATTTCAAACTGGAATTGCAATATCATTCTGCAAGTTCCTATTTTTATGAAAATGATGCTATCTTGCTTATTTTGGCATAGCATATGCTTCCACAAAATATACATTTATTGAGTTACCTTGTAACTTCATCCTTTATATTAAACTGGCAATATTTTCTCTAATGCATGGCATATGATTTCAAACATATCTTTGAACTGTCTTATATATTACTGCACAGTTATATATTGTTGGTGGGCTGTTGCTCACCCTTGCTTATTTATTATGTCACAACAACAGCTAGGTCTCATGGCCCGCGTCAGGCGCACTCGGCGCAAGCAGGTTACCCGCCCCGCAGGGCTACCCGTTGATATCATCGCTGCCATTGCTGAGGTAGCATAGCTCAGCAGCCTTGATTTCCAGTTTACTTATATGTATCAATAATGATTAATCAACGGCTAAACTTTTAAACTTATGATGTTATCCTTTTGGCTTGTAATAACTTTTATTCGTAAACCAGTAATGCAAGACTTATTTCAATTTCATCTCTGGGACTATAACTGTGTGTGTGTGAGTGGTTATTATTGTGGGGTCACAGCAGGTGATTTATTTATTGTGGACTCAAGTAAAGTATTAATCATGGAAAATAAGACCGTAACGACCCGATCCCGGACCCCGGATCTGGGGGTGTTACAACAATGCTCACAATGAGTATTTGTCACAGTAGCATTGCATCTAAGGAACGATATGACTATGTCGTCGAGGTGATGAATCGAGAAATACCAATTCTCGAGAGTATTCGAGTGGATGGAATTGAATCTCATGAAAGCAATGTAAATTCTCATGATGCAACACAAGATGATGAACCAATTTTTGATCCTATTGTTTCCCAAACAAAGGGGAGGAAAAAAACCATCCATTTTAAAAGTCCCGTAGAATCCCTTGGTAAAGGGAAGACCAAAAGAAAGTGCACACATTGTAATTTTGAAGGACATGACAAAAGAAATTGTCCTGAAAGACTGGAAGCTTTAAATGCTCAAATTGCTCAAAATGCTCTAAATGCTGAACATGCTCAAACTCAAAATGATCATTTGTAATTGCTATAAATCTCTACTCTATCCATTTTTTAAATTTACATTATGTCCTTCTCACATTCTCTAACAAAATAAATTTTATTGTCATGTGTAGGTAACATGGATGGTGGTGATGTTTCGGATGTTTCACATGTTAGTGATTCACTCTCGGCTTCTTCCGGGGCAAGTGAGTCATACATTAGTGATATATCGGACAATGCAGCAGATGAAATATGTCGCAATTTACCAGAATACTATGACATAATGGGGGAACCCATTGAGCCCCCACCGATTGTTGAGGAGGAGGATGACGAGTTATATTCTCCGGAGGAAGAGGCTTATAGGTCAAAAAATTGGACCGAAGCATGCCGTTGGATGAACACCGAAGAAATGATGGAGCGGGTAGCGTATAATGTGGAACCCTACTTTCTTCCTGTCTTGAACTTGGGCAAGGACACCGAAGGCAAGTGGCGGCTTTCCGATTGGGATGGTGGACTTTTTGAGTATTGTGACAACATTAGTGACATATATAAATTGAGGCCTCGGGAAGGTTGCACACGAGATCAAATGCGCGTC
Source organism: Kitagawia praeruptora (assembly GCA_037693485.1). Lineage (NCBI taxonomy): Eukaryota > Viridiplantae > Streptophyta > Magnoliopsida > Apiales > Apiaceae > Kitagawia > Kitagawia praeruptora. The sequence continues at coordinate 744,907 of CM075354.1, forward strand.
CAATATGTGAAGGGATGGGTTTCCCACGTAAAATATTCTCCTCATCCTCGTTGTTGGGCCACATTTAAGTTGTACGATGGATCGATGTCTATAAATGTCCTTCTTTGGGACGACACTAGCACGCACAAAGCCATTAGTAGTGGTGTAATTCGCGAGGGTTGTGTTGTTGTCTTGTATCATGTTGCCGCATTTGTTAATTTGGAGGCTCCTCCCGGCACACCTTCTCACCGTTTGTCTGCCGGCTTCTCTAATATATTAGGTTTGTTTGGTTAGGAGTTCATCACTCCATTCAAATGTAATATGCATTTACCCTTTTCGTATTTGTAATGAATTTATTAGAATTTTAATGAAATTTATGTAATTTATTATAATTTAATTGAAATTTACGTAATAAATTGCAAATCCACGTTATTAAAATGTTCGAAGGATTTTGGGGTGTGTTTCAAAAAGTTTTTAAGGTTTTAGAGGTGAAGTGCAAAAATAAAAAAAAAACATTTTTAATGAATAATTTAAGGAATTTTGAAAAATTTTAATTTCAACCAATTAATGAAATTTTTTCACAAATTTCACTTATTATAATAGTTTATGATTTTAGAAAGCATGCTCTATTTTTTTTAAAAAAAAATTGCACTAACTTCCAAAAATTAATGAATTTCAGCAGTTTGCAGTTTATGCAGTCAGTTTGCTCTGTTTTGCCTTTTTTTTCCAGCACGTACCGCGGAAAGTTTCTGCGGTACGTACCCGTACCGCGGAAAGTATCTGCGGTACGTCCTGCAAAAACAGGGCAAAACAGAGCAAACTAACTGCATAAAACCAAATAATTTTGGAAGTTAGTGCAGAAATGATTTTAAAAAATTACAGCACACTTTCTAAAATCTTAAAATGTTATAATAAGTGAATTTTGCGGGAAAAAATCATTAATTGGTTGAAATTAAAAAATCCATAAAATACATTTTTTAATTAATAATTTAAGGAATTTTGAATTTTTTTAAATTTCAACCAATTAATGAATTTTTTTCACAAAACTCACTTATTATAACATTTTAAGATTTTAGAAAGTGTGCTGTATTTTTTTAAAATAATTTCTGCATTAACTTCCAAAATCTTTTGGTTTTATGCAGTGAGTTTGCTCTGTTTTGCCCTGTTTTTGCAGCACGTACCGCAGAAACTTTCCGCGGTACGGGAACGTACCGCAGAAAGTTTCTGCGGTACGTGCTGTAAAAACAGGGCTCTGCATTTTGTAAACAGACCATCCCTGCAGACACCAAACCACCAAATCTGCAATACACTGCAGTCTATATTGCAGTCATACACAAAACCAAGGCCTTCCATATGATGCCAAGGAAGATGTAGTACAATCCAACTACATTACAACAAAGATCCAAGTAAATTCCAAGTTAACACAAAGTAAAAATTAAACTAAAATCCAATATAACTACTATGAAAACCCAACTAAAATACCAACAAAAGCAAAGTAAAATACCAATAAAATCCACCAAATTTACTAGTCAAATCGAACAAAGATACCGATAAAATCCGACTAAATGACTACTAAATTCCTTCTAATTTACTACTAAAAATCCAACTAAATTACAACTTAAAATCTAACTTAATAACAACTAAAATCAACGATAAACTAATCAACTAGTTGATGACTGTAACACCCCAGTCCCACATCGAGGAGATTTGGGGCTTTAGTTCAGTTTATAAGGCAAAGTACTACTACTAAGTGCACCAACAAATCATGATCTTTTGGGGGCCTGTGGTGGGCTTGTGGATTACCCAAGTTGGCTGCATTTGGGTCAGTTTGCTTTGACTTATTTCGGATTCGGAATTGGGACTCGACCCGATTTTCGAAAAAAGATTCGGGATTTGACCCGGGTTGTCTCATATGGTATCAGAGCCGACTCTCGAAAGCTTGATTCATCAAGTTGCCGGAGGTGGGGACACAAAGGCTGGTGGTATTATCCCACAATGGACAGAGGTCCAGAGGTGGGGACACGAAAGTAGCCGGTATTATCCCGCAATGGCTAGGGATGAACGATCTTGGACTAATGGGATTTTCGTTCGGCCTAACGAGGACGTCAGGAATTTAAGTGGGGGAGTTTGTAACACCCCAGTCCCACATCGAGGAGATTTGGGGCTTTAGTTCAGTTTATAAGGCAAAGTACTACTATTAAGTGCACCAACAAATCATGATCTTTTGGGGGCCTGTGGTGGGCTTGTGGATTACCCAAGTTGGCTGCATTTGGGTCAGTTTGCTTTGACTTATTTCGGATTCAGAATTGGGACTCGACCCGATTTTCGAAAAAAGATTCGGGATTTGACCCGGGTTGTCTCAGTAAGTAGGATTATTGTTGGCATTGGCATTATTATAGGCACTATTATTTTGAGTGCCTTTGCCTTTGTTATAGCTCGTTATCGGAAAATTACTCTTTTACTTAGGAGTATAATTTTGAGAGTAGTTTGGCCTTCCGTTAGAGTTGAAAACTCTTTGTTGGTTATTGGACTTTAGGAAGCCTTTTTCATATCTTTGAGCTTTGCTTTGAAACACACGACGAAGTTATCTTGTTAGTAAAGCAATTTCGCTTTCATCGAGATCTTGGAGTTCTTCGTTCAACTCCTCGTCGTTTCATTTTCATCGATTAATATAGCTTTTAATGTCATATTTTTCTTTTTATCTTCCACTTTGGGAATGACCTTATCCGGTAAATTATCCTCTTCGTATGCACGAAGGTTTCCGAATAAACTATCAATGTCATAATCATTTAGATTATGCATTTCTTTAATAGTTATAACTTTAACCTTCCAACTAGGAGGTAAAGATTTAAGAACACGTCGATTCTTTTCATTTCGGGAATACTTCTTTCCGAGTTGAGATAATTCATCGATAATACGAGTAAATCTTGTTTCCATATCGATGATATTTTCTCCTTCTTGGAGTTTAAAGTTCTCATATTCATGAATTAAAGTATCAATTCGAGTATCTTTTATATCAATGGTTCCTTCGTAGGTAACCACTAATTTGTTCCACATTTCTTCTACCGACTTGAAATTGTTTACTCGTTTATACTCTTTTTCGGCAAGTGCACTTGTGAGAACCATTTCCGCCTTTGTGGCAGTATTCATCATGTTTTCTTCGGCGAGAGTGTATTCACTAACCTTCTTTTCAACAATGACTCCGTCGATAGTTTCGGTAGGAATTACAACTCCGTCTTCTATGGCCATCCAAACTTTGACTCCTTGAGATCTAGCATAGATGCGAAACCTCGTTTTCCATGTTGCAAAGTTTGTGCCATCAAATAGAGGAGGACGAGAGCTAGATAGGCATTCACCACAACCGATGGTATTTAGATACGCCATGTCGGATCACTTTTTGTTGTGCCTGTAGATCTGCAAATCACTCAACAAACACGTTAAAAAGCACTACTTTGATACCAATTGTTAGGTCTCGTATGAGGGCTATATTAAGCTAGTAGGGGGTTGAATAGCTTAATTACCAATTAAATATTATTATGGTGTTTAAAAATATTTTTCCCTTTTTAAAATATTTTACCGAGTCGTTAGCAGTTTATAAGTACGAAAATAAAGGACAAGGGAAGAAGAATACCACACAGGAGATTTTATCCTGGTTCGCGATGGTGCAACCCCTAATGGATTCGCTCACCCCTACTCCAGTCCCCGAGCTCCTCTCCGGACTCGAGATTTTCCCTTAAAAATAAACTCGCTCCTTTAGTAGGCGGAGAAGCCTTTACAACCTTACAAATATTTGTCTTTGTACATAACTACCTGTTACCAGCTCAAAATAAATGCAAACAAATACAAGACTCGTCTTGGTGCGTAACTACTCGTTACCACCTCAAAGTCGTTGTAAACCTACACAACTTATCTTAGACAATAACTCCCCGCTATTTCTTCAAAGTTGATGTAGAACCTTTGGTGTAGACTATTGATTCTTGGCTTTTGTCGGTCTTGGGTCTTAGATGAAAGGTCTCGGGTCTTTCCTCTTCTTCACGGTGCGAAGACTACTAACTCCCCGTTAGTACGTCTAGGACTTGGGTCTTAGAACGAGAATCACCTCACTTCAACTTCACCTCACTACAAAAGTTAGACAAACAATATCTACGAAACAAATATGATTAATGATATAAAAGTTTGGATTAGTATGTTACGGCACTAGATCCAAAGGTAACTTTATTATTCGTAAACGAATATTAAGTTATATTGTATTCCTAAGTATACTTTCTTTGATATTAAATTATAATCAAAGTATACTTTTGATTAATCCAAATAAATATAAAAGTGGATGGAGTAATATTATGAGACCTTGTTAAAAGGTATAGTGCTTTAAGGCTTTGTGATGTATACTTCCTTTTGACTAATATAGTGTCAAAGTATACATATAACTTCTTGCACGAGCCACTACAAATACTAAACGTAAATCCAATAAAATAAGTGGCTAAAAGCGTGTGCTTATTAGAAGCTTATGTTGTACGAAGTATTTCTTTAAAGAATATCCCACGGAGCACTGTAGATGCTAGTTGGGAATTCGTAAAAATATTTAATCGTAACAACTTTGACTTATTGTCAAATATGTTTATATCAATACTCCATTAACATGAGATAAAAGTAGATCTCGGAGTTTTTTGATATTTAAAGTCCGTTAAGCTAATAGGCTTAAGGCTTTTTAAGATGTATACTTCCGAACGACTAAAAACAATGTCAAAGTATACTCTTCTTTAACTTCTTGCACTAGATTAGTTATAGCCACTTTAAAATAAAAAGTAAGTGCGGTAAATAAGTGGCTAAACTTGTGCTATAAGAAGTATTTGTTGAACGAAGAATTTCTTTAAAGAATATCCCACGGAGCACTAAAGATGCGCTAGTTGGGAATCCGTAAAAATACTTAATCATTTCAACCTTGACTTATTGTCGAATAATTTCTTGCTTTTTTATAAAGAGACTTTTGGAATCTTATAGATCCAATAATAGAGATTAATATGAAGTATAAAAGTTAAGCACAAATCTCAAATATAAATATGGTCGTTTAAGACACAAGGACGAAGCTAAAACTTACCACCTTTGAAAAACGATCGGAAAAGTTCGCCGGAAAAATTTGCCAGAGGTTCGGCTGGATTTTGGCACTTGGTCGAACTTGGCAGCCCTTCGGGAGGCCGGAAAGTGGTAGTAGATGAGCTTGCTTGGTGGGATAAAGCTTGATTTGGTGGAAATAAGCTTGTTGAACAAAAATCTTGAATATATGTATTTATATTTAAGAGAGAGAAGGTTTTTGAGATGAAGTAGATGAAGAGAGTGTTTGAATATTGAAAGAGAGTGTTTACTTCAAAAATTCCAGCAATTCTATGGCTCTTAGCTTGTGTTTGAAATGGGTGGATGAGGGGGGTATTTATAGATTAGGTTGGGTGGAAGGAATGATGGAGATTGAATGAAAAGGGAGTGGTTGGGATCATTTTCACTTGGATTGCCAACATGGAAAGTGGTTTGTGTTTCTTTGCAAGTGGATGCTAGAAAAAAAAATAACATCCCAGCACATTTGAATCTATATTATAATATACCACTCGTTCTAATTAACGAATAAATATGAACCAAGTATCGTTATTTTAAATACCCGATAAATACGAAAATACCCAATAAATAAATCTAAAATTATGGAGCACTTAGAAATATTATAAAATAATATTCTGGAAGGTTTGGTCAATTTTGGTCAATGTTGACTTGGTCAAACATGGTCAACTGTTGAATAATTGTCTCGATTTCCGTGCCCGGACCAAAATTCTCGAAAAATTATGAAACTTTAACCATGCATAGAAAATAGTATTTAAATGATCAATCTCAAGTTTCAAGTCATTCTAGCAAGTAGAAGTATTTTATTTGGATTTAAAACGATTAAATCAGCTTTCGGTTCCGCATAAAATACGATTGGTCTTTCCTTGAAAAAGATAACTCTTTTGACCAATGTTTTGACTAGAATAAATACTTAGAATATATTTCCTAATATATAAAATATTTTGAGAGTAGGAAATATTTTTGAGTGAATAAAGTAATTTTCTCCGAAATATAATATATTTGAGAGGAAGGAGAAAAATTACTTTAGATATTTCTGGCACGAGAGGAAACTATTCCTGAGGATAAAAAGTCTTTTCTTGGATGAGAAAACATTTTGAGTTTGAAGACAGAATAATTTTCGAATAAAAACTGATCGTTTTTTTTGAATTTAGCACGAGTTCTCTAAAGAATATTAAATCTCAAATATTCATTGTTCGAGCTTGTTGCCTTATTAATATCGCAACGGAGATCTAAAAATATCAAACCTAGATATTTCTTCTTCGGTCTTATTTCTTTAGTGTAGAGATATATTCCATAAAATATATTTTGAGCTCTTTCAACATCCGCTCCCAACTTCAAAGAGGATTTTTCAGCAAATTGGAATATCACTTATATTTTTAAAGTAAGGATGATAAATCTTTGCTAGAATTGACCATTTGACTTTTGACCGAATCAATTAAATATATGACCTAGTGGAGAGGATTCTACGTGTATTTAAATTTTATGTTAAATCGTACAAATACCAAAATAAATATTATATCGAAGATATCCTTTCACTATGGCTAACTATTGCAGAAAATGTTACTTGCTAGCTTTTTCTTTCGTTTAATTGGCTATTTCATAACTCAACTCGTGCTCAACTTGCAGTTGGGTAATTGAACTCAAAAAGCTTGTAGTCAACTCATCAAAGTAATTAAAATTTGCAATTGGACAACCGCCATCAACTCCATGTAACGTCCGTGACGGAAAACTGACGTGGTGTGCTGATGTGTTAAAAATTATACACATGGTGTGCTGATGTGTTAAATAATTTAAAACTAATTATTTTAAAAATTCTTAAATTATTTTAAAAACCATTAAATTATTTTAAAATTCTTTAACTCTTAAAAACTCTCAACCCACCTCTGTTTACCAACATCTCACCACTTCGACCATCCACAGCAGCCCTCTCCATCGAACCATTTCTATGATTTTTCTTATTAATCTACAAAATTAGGGTTCTTAGCCAAAAATTAGGGTTTTTCATTTCTGTGTTTTTTCGGATGATTTGTTGATGTGTATAGCTTCATATGGATGCAAGGAGTCCAATTGTGTGGTCAATTTCACTATTCATGATTAATCAATTCAGATAATTAGGGTTCTTAATCGAAATTAGGGGGTTTTTGATTTAGTGATTGTTTAGTGATTTTGAAGGTTCCAATAGCTTCCTAGAGTTGTGTATGATCGATTGATGTGTTCAATTTATGTGTTTATTTCCATTTTTGTAGAAATCGAGTTATGTATTATTTTCGAACTTTTGAATCGTTCGTTCATTGCTTGCGATGATTGTTCGTGTTAGAGGTGTTAGGGGTTAGTTTACCCATGTCCTAAGCTTTGTTTTAAGCTATTAAACGTTGTGGTTGGTTCGATTTTTCTGAGAATCGCGATTTCAGCCGGAGTTGGCTTCAAGCTCATCGGGAAATCGTGATTTATGGTCATTTTGGTCATTTCTGGCGTGTTCTTGTAGTGTGGTTGGTGCTCAATGCATGGACGACATTGGTGTTATGTTGGTTTGTTGTTTGTTTGGTGTGAAATCGAGGCTCATCGGAGCTCCAAAGGTTCGCCGAATTCTACGAAAATCCGGTAACCTCAAGAACTCCGGCAAGTTCTTGGTTTTGTGTTGTTATATTTTCTTTTTTTTTTTATTATTATTCAGCAGCTGTTGATCTGTTCTTAGTTGGTAATGTGAAAACAAAATGTATTTGTAATGGTAATCATTCATTTATAAAAGATAATTGTAATGAGTATATGTGGCAGCTGATTTGCCAAATGTGAGGAGAGAGAAAAGTTTATGTGGCAGCTTATGTGTACAAAATTAACGGACTTTCGTTAGAAATCAACAAAAGTTAACGGCGTGCAAGCTTTTAATAGTTTAATTATGAGATTATCAAACTGCAAGTTGAGCACGAGTTCAGTTATGAATTTGCAAATTAACCCCTTTTTCTTGTCCAATATAAACACAAAGTGGTGTGGCCAATCTATAATTCTATACTATCCTATAATAAGCGAAAGGGGGTCTAATTTGTAGTTTGGTTAACCCCTTTTTTGGTTATCCCCTATTTTTTGTTATCCCTCATTTACAACCGTTAGATTTTTAATTCAAATAGATCATGACCATTAAATGCAACAATACTAAACGTGATTATATACAGAGGTCTAAGGTTCGATTCCCAACAACAACGTATTAATTTATAATTAATACTAAAAGTAATTATATACAAAAATGTAAGGTTCGAATTCTTCCAATAAAATATTAAATTAATATTTATAATAATATACTATATTATAAACAAATTATAAAAAATTAAAAGTAACACGTTACCACGGGTTACAAGCTAGTTATATCCTATATATAATTGGTGTAAGGGAGTTCCTATGGTATGGTATGGTTTGGTCGTCAGGGATAAATCTGTCATTTCCAAGATATTATATTTTATATTTTAAATAAGATTAAACAAAAATTTAAAAAATTCTTAAATTGTACACCTTATTTCAAAAATTATGAATAGGGTTTTTAGACATGATCTAATTGGTATAAGGGAGTCCGTGGTTTGACGATGTGTCATTTAAGAAGTATTAATAATAATTATATTATTAAATAATAATAAGTGGAAATTAAAAATATTGTTAAATTGTACACCTTATTTCAAAAATTATGAATAGGATTTATAGTTTTTAATTTGAAATTTTTCAAAGAAAAATCAAAATTAAATATATAGAATATAATAAACTTATTAAGTGAAAAAGGTATAAAAGATAGTAACATTATTAAATTTTAAATTGGAAAAACATGAAATTTTAGGTAAAAGATATAATAACAATTAAAATAATAAAAATAAATGTTAATAAAATAAGTATAATTAATTTAGTGAAATTTTCAAACTTTATTTTACAATTTTCCCAAAAAAAATTGTAGAAATAAAAATTTTGTAAGAAAAATTAATAAATTATATTTACAAATTATGTATATTAAAAGCTACTAGTACATATAAACCAAACAAACCAAACCAAACATACCCAGTATATCCCGCTCAGAGCAGGGTCTGGGGAGGGTAAGTTGTACGCAGACCATGCCCCCGCTTTTTAAGGCAGGGAGGCTGTTTCCGTGAAGACCCTCGTCTACGTGCGCGACAGATACTGTGGGTGCTATATACACAGGAATGTAAATGGTACGAAAATGTTCAAAGCAATACCTGAGCCCATGGCGTTCTCCACATGGGACCTACCCGCCTGCTTGGAAAAATGTTACTAAGGTCCTGCTGCGCTCCGCTCTACCAGCTTGTGAGAATAGCTCCGGACGGGCCCCTGCATAATAAATCACAAGCAAACGACAACAGACCAAACGAACCGAGTCACACATACCCAGTTAACCTCACACAGAGAAATGACCGGTCCAATCTCCCTACAACTGCAAAACCGGCAAACAGAAGACAATAAAAACGTAAAATGCCAAGACAAAGCTGAACTTCTAAGATAAAGCTAACCGAGACAACCCAACTCTGAGGCTCTCCACAACCGAGCCACTCCCTAAAAGAGAATCCACCACTCTGATATGCCGCCTCCAAGAGCACCTGTCAGCTGTCATGGTCTTATCCAAGTTCAAGGCCTTCAGATCCATCCTAAGCTGCTCTTCCCACGACCTTCTCGGCCTGCCTCTCCTCCTCACCCCAACCACCGAAAGACTCTCGACCCTCCTCACTGGGGCTTGAGCCAACCTCCTACGGACGTGGCCGAACCATCTCAACCTCCCTTCCCTGACTTTCGCAGAAAGAGGCGCCACTTCAAGCTCGCTCCTAAACACCCCATTCGGGATTCTATCTAACATCGTGTGCCCACACGACCACCGCAACATCCTCATTTCAGCAGCTTCCAGCTTTCTTTCGAGGGTCTTCTTCGCCGCCCAACACTCAGAACCATAAAGCATCGCAGGTCGGATTGCCGCTCTATAGAATTTCCCTTTCAACTTTAGAGGGACCTTCTTGTCGCACATCACCCCTGACGCTGCCCTCCACCTTAACCACCCAGCCTTGATACGATGTTTGACATCGTCTTCAACCTCACCTTCCTTCTGGATGATCGAACCTAGATACTTGAACTTATCCGTACTAGGTACGATCTGATCTTGAATCTTAACCTCCACTCCTCCCTCGATCTCCTCACCACTGAAGTTACACCATAGATACTCGGTTTTAGATCGGCTCATACGTAGGCTTTGGGACTCCAAAGTAGATCTCCATAGTTCCAGCTTCTCGTTTACCTCCCCCCTCGACTTCGCCACTAACACGATATCATCAGCGAAGAGCATGCACCAAGGGACGGTATCTTGGATCCCTCGCGACATGACATCAAGGATAAGGGCGAAAAGAAGAGGACTTAGGGCTGACCCATGATGTAGCCCTATCTCAACAGGGAAAAAACGGGAGTCACCCACTGGGGTCCGGACGCAAGAACTAGCTTGGGAGTACATGTCTTGAATCGCCCTAACGTACGACGACGTCACTCTCCTCTCTTCAAGGCTCTTCCAAATAGCTTCACGGGGGATGCTATCATAGGCCTTCTCAAGATCAATGAACACCATATGAAGGTCTTTGCGTCGCTCCCTGAACTTCTCCATAAGGCGTCTGACGAGATGGATGGCCTCGGTCGTCGATCTCCCCGGCATAAAACCAAATTGATTCTCTGAGATTACAACTTCTCTTCTAATCCGACATTCAACCACTCTCTCCCAAAGTTTCATAGTATGACTGAGTAATTTAATACCCCGGTAGTTACTACAACTCTGGGCATCGCCTTTGTTCTTGAAAAAAGGGACCACGATACTACGCCTCCATTCGGTTGGCATCTTAGCACCCAAGAGGATATCATTGAACAAATCTGCTAGCCATTGAATGCCAACCTCACCTAGACAAAGCCACGCCTCGATTGGGATCTGATCCGGGCCAACCGCCTTCCCTCTGGCCATCTTAAGAAGGGCACCCTTGACTTCCTCCTTACTGATACGCTCACAGGACCCGATAGAAAGCACCGACGTAGGAGGGACCTCTTGCTCCTCACCAGTACCACTCCTCCTAGCCTCATTGAAAAGATTATGGAAATACGAACACCACCTCTCCTTGATAGCCTATTCATTTAATAACACCTGGCCTGAATCATCCTTAACAAACTTAACAGAACCCAGGTCGCGCCGCCCTCTCTCCCTAGCTTTAGCTAGTTTAAAGATATCGTTCGCTCCTTCCTTGGTATCTAGGCGCTTGTACATCCCCTCATAGGCTTCCTCTTTGGCTTTCGCCACGGCCTTTTTTGCCTCACGTCTCGCCACCTTGTACGCTTCCATCTTCAGACTCCTCTCCGCCCCTGCACTCATGTACAAAAGCTCTTTAAAGAGCGCAAGTTTAGCCTTAACTTTCTTTTGAACCTCCTCGTTCCACCACCACGACTCCTTATGACCACTGAACCTTCCTGAGGAAACCCCCACCACCTTCTCGCCCACACACCGAATAGCCTTCGCCACGTTGGTCCACCTACTGTTGGCATCTCCGCCATGCGCAAAACAACCTTCGTTGGCCAGAGACTCCCTGAATTCGGCCGCCTTCTCGCCCTTCAAGTCCTTCCAAAGAATTCTAGGTCTGAACTCTCTCGACCTGCGGACAACTCGACCCCCCATGACTAGATCCATGGCCAGCAGCCGGTGTTGAGATGCACACGCCTCACTCCGGAACACCTTGCAATCCACGCACGCCCTAGCATCCCGACTGCGCAAAAGTAGGTAATCGATTTGAGTGTTGTGCCCCCCACTACTAAAGGTGATGAGGTGCTCAGCCCTCTTCTGAAAAACAGAATTCACAATTACCAACTCCTGGGCAGTAGCAAACTCCAACAACGCGGACCCACCGACATTCCTTGCCCCGAAGCCAAAACCCCTATGAGCGCTGGGATAGCCATCTGCCCTCTCACCAATGTGACCATTGAAATCGCCACCCATCACTACAAATTGGTCATCAGGAATACTTCCGACCAACTCATCTAAACAGACCCAGAAAGCCTCCTTCTCTGAATCGCCCAAACCGGCTTGAGGGGCATACGCACACACCACGTTCACCACCTTCTCCCCAACCACGACCCTAACGGACACGATCCTGTCGCTGCTTCTCTTCACTTCCACGACGTTGTCTTTAAGATCCTTCGCCAACAGAATACCCACTCCGTTCCTGGAATTGGCAAGACATGAGTACCACAACTTATACCCGTTCGCTTCTCTAGAGTGAGCCCCCTTCCACCTAGTCTCTTGAATACACGCCACATCCACTCTCCGCTTCTTCAGCATGTCCACTAGCTCCAAAAATTTGCCAGTTAGAGTACCTACATTCAAACTGCCAACACGTAAGTTTCTCAGCTCCGCCAGTTCATCCTCCGCTAGCGATCTCTGGTCGCGATTTCTGGCCCCTCATCCCCATCCGATCTCTTTGCTTAATCCCAGCATCTCTCCTTCACCCCCCCTTCCTCAAGCTCGGTAGCCCTCGCCGCCGTTCAACCCTCATCCCCTTCAATTCTATCCGCCCCCTCCTCCGTTCCTTCAACCCTCCTCCGCTTTTCTTCCGGTCAGCAGCCACCTCCGTCCCTTCAACGCCAACGTTTCTTCCTATTCTCCTATCTCCAGTCCTCTCATCGTCTCCGCCCAGTCAATTATCTGTAGCCCCCCTTGTTATTCCCAGATTACACACTTGTATAATTGTAGAAGGGGGGGTTGAATACAATTCTTGATAGTTATAAAATTTCTGATAAAAACCACAGAAATCTATAAAGAAATAATTGCTGAATAGAAATAGTTCACAACCACATAAAAATCAGGTGGTTAAATGTACCACCTGAGACTTTTATTCGAAGAAAACCCTGTGATACAAATGTACACAGCTTCTGTGTTTACAACTCTTTGCTTCTAAAGATATTCAAGAAACCCTAAGCAAATATGTATGTTTTCTTACAATCTAAAGAGTTGCTATACTTGGTTATATATCCCAAGTTTACAAGTGCTACAGGAATAAGATAATATTAATCTAATTCAAGTTGACTTGCTACTCCACTCCAAATCCACATGTAGCCGAAAGGTTGTCCCTGTGAACAGATATGTCCCCTACACCTTTCTTGTATGTACTGTGTAAATGGAATGCTTCTTTCTTCTGTGTTTCCAAAGTATGGCTGCCATATTGCTTTTTATACCTACTATCAACCAATGTGATCTGTCAGTCAAACCTGTCCTTATCAACTGCTAATTCCCAGCTAGCATAGGATAAAGTGACAATGATTATCCGTTGATGTTGTGCCCACTTATCCGTTGATGGTAGTTTGAGCTGTATCCGTTGATCGAGTAGATTTGAGTTGTATCCGTTGATAGAGCCCTGTTCTCATCCGTTGATACATTTTCACTTAGACAGAATTACATAGCATAGCTTATTTACAATTGGCTACCCTATTCTGCCTATCCATTGATGGTCAACATGACTCTGAATAAAAACACTATCAACTAATAAATAGAGATATTGTAGTATGCTACAGAACCTCATCCGTTGATGAGCTACCTGTCAACGAATAGAGTTATAAGGTCTTATCCGTTGACAGTTACAAAACTTGACTTATACAATTTTGCTTGAATGTTAAGTTATCATCAACTACAACATATTCCTAACAATCTCCCCCAATTTATACTTGATGGCAATAAAGCATAAATTCAGAACCTTGATGATAACAAAACATTCCTAACGATATATACACACTACAGTATGCAAACATTGTATTAAGCTACAAAAATTAAAAATAGAAAGCTTTAAGAAACTTATCAGAGATGTGCTCCTTTAGATTGAGCATTAAGGATGTTTCCTCTCTCTGGTTGGCTGCACCCTTGACTTTTCTTCCTTGGCAGAGTTGGACTCAATTTGCACTTGAAGTTGCCTATAGAAGGTATCTTCTTCAACAACTTTTGGATTTAGCTTTAGTTGTAACCATCTTAGGTAATCAGAACTAGCCTTTGACAGTTGGTCTTCTAACCTGAAGAATCTCCTAGTGCCCTCATCATCCCTGAACTCCATCATCCAAAAGGGTTGAATGTGGATTTTCTGTCCATTATAAGGGATCTTCATTTTTTTTGGTAGACTTGAGGGTGAGTTCCATTCTCTCCTTATTTCTTCTATTCTGCTAATTATCTCCCTTCTGGCTATCTCAGAGAACCCTGTGTGTCTCTTGAATGCTGAGAACACTCTGGTCAGTGTATGATAATTCTCTCCAAGAACCTTCTTTAGTGGCCATGTCCTCTGACTTCCTCCCTTGTAGACAAACACTAATCTCTCAGGCTGATTCTTGTACTTGTCAATTCCTCTTACTTCTGACAGTTCATCCAAATATAGATTCATGCCAGAGTATTCTTCAATTTCTGCCTGATAGATAAAGTCTTCTTTGTTTTCCAAGATTGGTTGTTTGACAATAGCAGGTACCCTAGCAACTTGAACTGGTCCCTTTGAAAGTTGCTTCTTTGGAGCCCTTTTCTTCTGTTTTGGATTTAGCAAGAATGAAGGAACTTCAATTGAATCAAAATTCACTGGTTCCTCTTTAGGCCTTATGGGGTCACCATGAAAGTTTACAGTTGGGTCGATTACTGTTGCAGACATAGGTACTGGTGAACCAATTGTTTCTTTTTCTGGAGGGGGTTCTGGAGAAATAACCCTCTTGGTTTTAGCTTTCCTTCTTCTAGGTTTGATTTTGGGAACTTCCTCAGGTTCCTTCATTTCAACCTCTACCTCATCCATTAACTCTTGAGCTAGCCTGGCTTGCTTCTCTTCTGAGTTTTCATGTTGATTTTCTGTACTTGGATGGGCTTCCCTTTGGATTCTAGAGACTTCTTCTCTTTTAGCTTCCACAAATCAAGGATGACTGTTGGATATATTTAATACTTTTCCATTCCTCATGATTACAGCCATCCAATCTCTTACACTCTTATTTGTCTGAACTTTGAACTCCATGATTGTTTTTCCCATTAGCTTTTCTTCATCATTCTTGGGAAATGGGTAGTCCAATTGAAGCTTGTTCTTCCCATTTTCCTTTGGTGGTGAGTAGGCTCTGGTTTTGATAGCTGGTTCAAATTCTTTGACAAATGATGGCTCAGCATCATAAAATGTAGGAGCCACAACCCTTGGAGTGAGCACCTTCATGATTGTGGTTGATATTGTTGGAGCAGAAGATTGAGCATTAAGGAACAGAGATGATGCAATTTATTCATTGATCATCCTCTCTGTCCTTAGAATTCTTTCACTAGCCTCCTTGTTGATCTTTTCCAAAGCTTCTATCATGGCTTGCCTTTCACCATCTGAGATTTCTTCTAAGCTTTGAATCTCAGGCAAAGCCACTTGTTTCTTCACAGGGGAAGCCTTTATCTCAAACTCTGTTGGATTGACCACTACAATTGGCTGTTGCTCCCCCTCAATCTGTGCTATCTCACTACTAGTAGCTTGAAATTGGCCAGTAGATGTTGCAGCCTCTTCTGTGCTTGTTCCCATTTTCTCCATTTTCTCCCCCTTTTTGTTAGCATCAAGGGTTGGGGTTGAAGCTGCAAGTAGCATTTCCAGTAGTTGAGTTTGTTTTGATTGATTGGCAATGATGGTGTGCAATTGAGATTCCATACTATCCACTTTTGAGGAAAGAAGCTGAACAGACTTAGCCATGCTATCTTCTTTGAGAAGTTTGCTAGAAAGCACCTTCTGAGTGGTAGTAGGAGCTAGTGCCTCAATCCTGGCATCTAGTGCTATTTTCATATCTCTAATGGCAGACTGGACCTCCTCTTGTTGTGTTCTTTGAATAACAGATTGCATCTTTTGTAATTTCAGGGAGGCCATTACTTGCTCAAGAACAGTCTTTCTCTGTGGTTCTGCAGTTTGGTGCTCAGCCTTAGCAGATTGGTATTGCTTCATTATTTCCACATTGAGATTCCCAAGTTCAGTGGCATTGGAAAACATCCATCCTGGAGTGTCATCCTCATTTATTTCTTCACCATCTGAACTTTGACTGTCATCACTACCAAACTCTTCACTTCCAGCACTTGGAGACAGGGTTTGTAAAGCTTCTTTTGCTCTTTGAAGAGATTCTGAGGTGTGCACTAGGTGCATTGCCTTCTCTGCCTCCACATTGCCCTGTTGTGCCATGACTTGATAGGCAGAAACAGGATGAGTAAAGGTTTCAGGATCCAAAGAGATGGAGTCAATAACTGACTGATATTCTTGTCTAAATTCCATCTCTTTGGAAGCTTCATTAACCTCCATTAACTCACTTGCAATGGCTGATTCTTCCTGCCTTATTACTCCTGTAGTCCCTTCTCTCCTCTCATCTCTCTTTTCTTGCATCAGGGGCTCCCCCTGGCTCACACCTCTCATACCCTCACCTTCACCTACTAAGGTGGAACTCTCTAGCTCTCCTTCTGCCTGACCGGAAGAAATGGTCAGCCTCTCATTGATTTTCTCTCCTTTTGCCTGCTCACAAGGCAGCCTCTCACTCCCTTCCCTCATTCCTAAAAGTGTTTCAATTACTACAAACTCCTCCACAGTTGACATAGGAATGTCACATTTTGCAGTGGTAGAGAGAGTTGTCAACGGATAAGGAGTATCCGTTGGTGTAGTGGTTATTGCTGTCAACGGATAGTTGGTTGAAGACATATCCGTTGATGGAGAAACACTTGTCAACGGATGAAGGATATCCGTTGATGAAGGTAAACGAGTATCCGTTGAAGTGAAAACCAACACTGAATCTGTGGTGATTGATTTTAAGGAAGAGGCCACAGATAGTGTTGTGAATTCAGGAATGGAAGATTGATGGCCCAACAAATCATCTAAAAGATGATGACCACCAATTGTTGAGTGGGGCTTCTCCATGAATTTTAAAGATGGAGAATCAGGAATTGATGTAGATATCATATCCACATCCAGAGATGGAGTTGGTCATGGTGGATCAAAATGTGTATCGATTTGAAGGTTAAGATCAAGGGGCTGTGACTCCACATTTATTGAAGTCACATCAAACTGAATTTGAGAAGGTACAGTTTGCTGTACAGTGTGTGCACCCTGTGATTCCCCAATGGTTTTGGATTTTACTCTTCTATCATAGGTTTTTGAGTGAGAGCTATCTGTGTCCCTTGCCCTTTTGTGCTGTGTAGACCTGGCAATTTGACACGTGACACGTGAACACGACACGAAACGACACGAAAAATACGGTTTTGGGTTTTGATTTTTGGTACACGAAACACGAAAGTACACGAACACGAAATTACACGAAATATTTAGTGTCGGATATGGTTTTCATTTCGGGTACACGAAAGTACACGAAAGTACACGAAATAAAGATGTTTATAATTTACTAGTTATAGATTTTATGTATATATTAATATTATTTTTGTGTAAAAATATTATTTTTATAAAGATATATATTTTACACAAAAATATACATATTTACAAGTTTTTATAGAGTTGTATTTGAATTTATATATAGAAATATAAAATATTTTATGTATATTTCATATGAATATAATACTTACGAACAAATTTTAATTAAATTTTATTTTTAATTTTATATAATATATACACGAAACACGACACGAAACGACACGAATTCATTTCGGGTGGATACGGGTTTCACATTCAAGTACACGAATTCATTTCGGGTGGATATGGGTTTCACCTTCAAGTACACGAAACACGAAAGTACACGAAACGAAAGTACACGACACGACACGATTGCCAGGTCTAGTGCTGTGTTCCTGGAATGGAACTTAAATTAGTAGTCACACCCTGTTGAGAGGATGTAACTAGAAATTGGCTTGTAGGTTCATTAACAGTCTTTTGAGAGATTGAAATGTTGGTTGCACCTGCCTCACCTTCCTTATCCTTAGGGCTTCTTTGATATTCACCCTGTCCCTCACCACTCACTACCACCTTCACACTCCCCTCAAGAGTTTTGGTAGTTTTTGCAACAGGTGCCTTTTGAGAGACACCTGAGGTTTGTCTTTTAGATTGTGGTTTTGGAACTTTGGATTTGGTCACTTTGGTAGGAGCCTGTTTGGTCACAGCTACAGACTCCATTGTGACACTAGAAGGCAAAGAAATTTGGGGGTTGGAGATAGGAGTTTCAGGGTTGGAAACAGTTACCTGGACAATTGGTAGATATACCAATTGTACTTCTGCATTTAGGTTCATTCGAATCAAATCACTTAAGACTCTCTTCTCCTGAACAAAACAATTGAACTTGCTATCCGGGTTAGCAATGGATAGCTCATTCTCAGATACATGCAGTGCTAGGAGCATCAAAAATCTAGAAAAATAAACATTCTTGCTCCTAGTTTCCTTTTTACCTAATTTAGCTGCTATCTCATACATGACTAGTGTGCCAAAATTATAGAATTTATCAGTCAAAAGCATACATAGCATAACTAGCATGGAGTTGGTAACAGCATCAAAGTTACTAATTTTGCCAGAAAAAGTTTTAATGAAGGCATCACAGAGATAACTCCATTCCTTAACCATACCTTTCCTAACAATTTTCCCTAAGTTCTCAGTACTAAGGGTATAATTTATGGAATTAAGCATGGTAACAATTTCAGCATTACTGGGTACCTTCAGACAGTTATTCTCAGGCAATTTTAAACAAGCAGTTAACACATCAGAATTAACTACATAATTTTTACCCTTTAAAGAAAAAGCAAGTGTACCGTCTGTGCCATTGTACTCAGCAGATGCCCACACCTCTTCAATAACCTCATGGATTAGAGGAGTGGTGGCAGTCATAGCATATGACAGTTTGCATTTCTTCACGAAATTCATCATGGTGTGATATGCTTCTGGAGCGTTCACAGTATCAACAAGGGCCGCGAAATTGTTCTTCTCATAGGTAAACCCGGTGGAAGACATCATCTTAACAATAGGCGCCATTGAAGTGTTTGAGCTTTTGTTGCAGAGAGAGATTTAGTGAAGAAGATGCAGTTAACTAATGAGACTCTTGAAAATGAATAAAGGTGAAATGTGAGGGCACAAAACAGCCTTTTATATTTTCCAAGAATTAAAAATGAAATAATTAAAAGTAATTACCCCATTGGACAAAAGTAACTGTCAGATAATAAATGAAAAGAAAAGAAGTACAGCCGTGACTAATTATACACGTTTACCAACGTCTATAAAAAGAAATATGTATATCAACGGATAAAGATTGGACGGTTGAGAAAACAGTTTATCCATCGACGACGTGGACAGCCTGTTATCCGTTGACATACAAAAATCTAGTAATGTGTTTATACTACCAACGGATAAAAGGATATCCGTTGATAAGCAAATTTTGCCTTAAACAAAATTTCTGCTCAGAGTTATTCTGAGAGTTTTTAATTCTCAAGTAAATCAAAACACATTTCTAGCTGCAATACAGTATTAATAGATACCACTAGGAATTATGAAAAATTAAGCATACCTAGTTCACCTACCAACCTTGTGAATGAAGATTCATCAAGAGGCTTGGTGAAGATATCTGCAAGCTGCATTTCACTTGGCACAAAGTGCATTTCTACTGTACCATTCATCACATGCTCTCTGATGAAGTGGTATTTGATGTCAATATGCTTGGTTCTCGAATGTTGCACTGGATTTTCTGTGATGGCAATAGCACTAGTGTTGTCACAGAAAATTGGAATCTTCTCAACTTTTAGACCATAGTCAATAAGTTGATTTTTCATCCAAAGAATCTGTGCACAACAGCTTCCAGCTGCAATGTACTCAGCTTCGGCTGTAGAAGTGGAGACTGAGTTCTGTTTCTTACTGAACCATGACACAAGCCTATTCCCTAGAAACTGACAGGAGCCTGTAGTACTTTTCCTATCAATTCTGCAACCTGCATAGTCTGCATCTGAATAGCCAATTAGATCAAAACCAGAATCTCTTGGGTACCAAATGCCAAGGTTTGGTGTTCCCTTGAGATACCTGAAAATTCTCTTAATAGCAATCAAGTGAGACTCTCTAGGATCAGCTTGAAATCTAGCACAAAGACATGTGGAAAACATTATATCAGGTCTACTAGCTGTTAGATATAGAAGTGAGCCTACCATGCCTCTGTAGCTTGAGATGTCCACAGATTTTTCCTTAGTATTCAACTCAAGCTTAGTTGCAGTGGCCATAGGTGTTTTTGCAGAGGCACAATCCATTAAGTCAAATTTCTTTAAGAGATCATAAATATATTTTGTTTGACTTATGAAAATTCCCTCATTAACTTGCTTTACTTGTAAACCAAGAAAGTAAGTTAATTCACCCATCATGCTCATTTCATACCTACTTTGCATAAGTTTGGCAAACCTTTTGCAAAGCTTCTCATCTGTAGACCCAAAAATAATATCATCTACATAGATTTGAACAAGTATTGAAGAACCATTGACATTTCTATGAAATAAAGTTTTATCTACTGTACCTCTAGTGAAGTGATTTTCCAAAAGAAATTGAGATAAAGTGTCATACCAGGCTCTTGGTGCTTGCTTCAAACCATAAAGTGCTTTCAAGAGAAGATATACATAATCTGGAAATTCTGGATCTTCAAAGCCAGGAGGTTGATGGACATATACCTCTTCTTCCAGTTCCCCATTTAGAAAGGCACTTTTAACATCCATCTGATAGACTTTGAAGTTGGCATGTGCTGCATAGGCTAGGAAAATTCTGATGGCCTCAAGTCTTGCCACTGGAGCAAAAGTTTCATCAAAATCTATTCCTTCTTCTTGAGAATAGCCCTTTGCCACTAATCTAGCCTTATTCCTCACAATTATGCCATTTTCATCAGTCTTATTCTTGAGAACCCATTTGGTACCTATGATACCTCTATCATCAGGTTTGGGCACAAGCTTCCATACTTTATTTCTCTCAAATTGATTTAGCTCTTCTTGCATTGCTAAGACCCAATCTGGATCTAGAAGGGCATCCTCCACTTTCTTAGGTTCCTCTTGAGACAGGAAACTACTGTATAGGCATTCTTCTTGTGTGGCCCTCCTAGTTTGGACTCTTGAGTTTGAGTCACCAATGATTAACTCAAAAGGATGATCTCTGGTCCATTTTCTTGAAGGTGGAAGGTTTGATCTAGATGAGGTTGCTTCATCTATGTGAGCATGATCTTGTTGATTGGATATTGAGTTTTGACTTTGAGAAACTCCCCCTGAGTTTGTTGTCCTTGAGGAATTATGAAGTTGACTGTCAACAGATGCATCATTTTGTCTATCAACGGATGCTCCATTTTGCCTGTCGACGGATACATGAGAATGTCTGTCAACGGATGCATCTGATGATCTAGTATGACTGTCAACGGATGCTTCATTTCCAGTGTTAGCATCACTTCTAGTTGGACCAACAACTCTAGGTGAATTTCCAAGGTCATGATCTTCATTTTCCTCATCATCATCAATGTACATTCTTCCTTCTACCTCATTTTCAAATCTCAACTTTTCATGGAAGCCTTCATCATTCAGACCTAGAATCTTTTGATCATCAAACACAACATGTACAGATTCCATGACAATGTTGGTTCTTAGATTGTAGACTCTATAGGCTTTCCCTGCTGCATATCCAACAAAGATAGCTTCATCTGCCTTTGCTTCAAATTTGCCCAAGTTATCTCCATGATTCCTTAGCACAAAACACTTACATCCAAAGACATGAAGAAAAGCTAACGTTGGTTTCTTGTTGGTGAATAAGTGGTAAGGAGTCATTCCTCTAGCTTGATTGATCAAAGAAATATTCTGAGTGAAGCAGGCAGTGCTGACAGCTTCAGCCCAGAAATATGTTGGCAATCTTGATTCACTTAACATTGTTCTAGCTGCTTCAATGAGAGTTCTGTTTTTCCTTTCAACAACCCCATTTTGCTGAGGTGTTCTAGCAGCAGAAAACTCATGGACAATTCCATTCTCTTCACAGAAAATATTCATTGTGGAATTCTTGAATTCAGTGCCATTGTCACTCCTGATTCTTTGTACTTTTACTTCAGAACCATTATTTACTAGTCTGAGATGATTGATGATGATTTCACTTGCACAATCTTTGGAGTGCAGGAAGAAGGTCCATGTAAACTTAGAAAAATCATCCACAATCACCAGGCAGTATTTCTTCTTTGAAATGGACATGACATTTACTGGACCAAATAAGTCCATATGCAGCAATTGAAGGGGCTTAACAATGGACGACTCTGTCTTGCTCTTGAAGGATGATTTCTTTTGCTTCCCTAATTGGCAGGCATCACACAGTCCATCTTTGATGAACTCCAATTGAGGGATTCCTCTAGCAAGATCCTTTCTTACCAAATCATTCATTACTTTAAAATTCAAATGAGACAGCTTTTTATGCCATAGCCAACTCTCATCCTTGCTTGCTTTGCTGAAGAGACAAGTAATGGATTCTGAGCATACTGAGTTGAAGTCAGCTATGTAAACATTTCCTTTTCTAAAGCCTGTCAGAACCACATTGTTGTTTTCCTTGGTAGAAACAACACAGGCTTCTTTAGTGAACTTTACTTCATAGTCTTTGTCACAAATCTGACTAACACTCAGCAAATTGTGCTTCAAACCTTCAACTAAAGCCACTTCTTCAATGATGACATTGTCCTTTGTAATCAAGCCATATCCCTTAGTATATCCTTTGCTGTCATCTCCAAAGGCAATGCTAGGGCCAGCTTCCTCCTTGAACTCTGTGAGCAGGGTTGAATCTCCTGTCATATGCCTAGAACATCCACTGTCTAGGTACCATAGATTCCTCTTATTTCCCTGCACACAATCCAAAATACAAATCAAGTTGATTTTGGTACCCAAGTTTCCTTGGGTCCTTTCTTGTTAGCCTTTGGTTTTACACTCTTAGCAATCTTCACTTTGGGTGTAGATGTTTGAGTGATAGATTTTGACAGATGCTCATTTGCATAAATATTTGATGCATGCATTTGTGAAAAATTGGCATACATATTATCCATGCTGGGGTTGCTCCATGACATTAGTGGCATATTCACAGATTGAAAATAAGGATTAGGCACATATGGCATGTTCACATATGGATTTGAAAAACTAGCATTCTGATACAAACCAGGCATTGCAGGCATACTTGGCATAGATTGAGGTACATGAACAGGAGTCCTTTTAACAGACTTGCAATTAGAAGATAGGTGATTGACACTATTGCAATTACCACAAGTTTTCCTAGGAGCAAACTTGTCATGAGAATAATTGTTTTTCTTGTTAATGCCTATCTTACCATTTCTGTTCTTTTTCTTTTTACCCTCAGTCTCTACCTTTTCATTAACTGACTTACCAACAGCCTTTTTGTTAGGTAAATCACCTGCCTTAGCCTTCTCATTTGATTTGGCTTGGCTACTTTCACCAGAAACAAAGTTCTTGGCTACTGGACCATACTGATTGTTCAGTCTCTTGAGTTCCTTCTTACTAACAGACTTTTTGTTAGTCGACAGATACCTCTCATCCGTTGATGGTTCATCTGTCAACGGATGATCACTATCCGTTGATTCACAAATAGTCTCTAGATCCTCAAGGCAAGGTTCTAGCTCCTTTTTCTTCTGAGTCCAGGTATCCCTTATAAATGATTCTATTCCCTGGACTTCTATTATGTTTTGAGAAATATTCCTACAACTTTGAAATTTAGCAATTATCCCTTGTTCTTTTTCAAGCTGGTTTCTTAAGATCAATTCTCTTTTTAACATAGCTTCAAGTTCATTTTTAGCATCATTGCAATCAACTCTCATTTTCTCAAATTCTAGAAATTGAACTTCTAGAACTGCATTTCTATCACTTAAGAACTGATTAGATTCTTTAATCCTATTGTTCTCTTTAGTAAGTGATTTAAGAGTAACACTCAAGTGATATAGTTCAGTAGACATTTCATCTATAGCACTATTGCATTCCTCTTTGGTGAGCTCAGAGAGATTAGTAGAATATACCTGACTGCTAGCTGAACTTGCTTCCTGCTCAAAATCAGCCATTAATGCAAGGTTGACAAACTCAGCATCATCATCAGAATGATTTCCATCAGCAGCCCAGTCATACTCTTGGGTCATGAATGCCTTTCCTTTCTGTCTGAGAAGATCAAAATATTTATTCTTGTAGTCAACAGTTTCAGTTGACTTTCCCTTGTTCTCAGATCTAGGCTTCCTGCATTCACTTATCATGTGACCAGCAATACCACAATTGTAGCATTTAATTTTGGATTTATCCACATAATTGCTTGTAGAAAAATCCTTGTTAAATGGCTTGGCCACTCCAGAGTTTCTTCTGAATTTTAGCTTAGAGAATCTCCTAGATAGAAAGGCTAAATGCTCATCTATCTCATCCAATTCATCCTGCTGTAGGACACTCATTTCTTCAGACACCTTTTCCTTGCTTTTGCTTGATTCTGTTCTACCTTCACAAACCTCCCTGTTTGGTGTAGATTTAGC
Organism: Kitagawia praeruptora; assembly: GCA_037693485.1. Lineage (NCBI taxonomy): Eukaryota > Viridiplantae > Streptophyta > Magnoliopsida > Apiales > Apiaceae > Kitagawia > Kitagawia praeruptora. The sequence continues at coordinate 769,489 of CM075354.1, forward strand.
AGCTTCAGTCCTCTTTTCCTCCTTCTGCTCCAAGTTGGCAACAAGTGCAACTGACCCACTTTTCTTTTGGGCCTTCTCAATTTCTTCATCCTGCTCCATTTCTAGTTCATATGTCTTTAAAGTTCCATAGAGTCTTTCAAGAGTAAATGACTTGTACTCTTGAGTGTTTCTTAGAGAAACAGTCATAGGCTTTCACTCTTTGGGCAGTGATCTCAGAAATTTGAGATTAGAATCTTTCACCTGGTAGATTCTTCCATACAGTTTCAAGCCATTCAGTAGCTTTTGAAATCTACTAAATGTGTCATTCAATGTCTCTCCATTCTTGAAATGGAAGTGCTCATACTGTTGGATCAGTAGTTGCATCTTGTTTTCCCTTACCTGTTCTGTACCTTCACAAAGGGTTTGAACAATGTCCCATACTTCCTTGGCGGTAGTACAGTTGATAACATTGTCAACCATGTCTGTTTCTAAGCCATTAAACAGAATATTCATGGTCTTTTTATCTTTGTGAACTTCTGCAACATCCTAAGTGCTCCACTCAGAAACAGGTTTTGGGATATACGTGTCTGGTGCATCTGCAGCAAGACCAACTCTTGAAGCAGCCTTCATTGGAACATGAGGACCCTTCTCAATGCAGTCTATAAAACCTACATCAATAGACATGAGATGTAGACGCATTTTTACTTTCCAGTGAAAGTAATTTTCCCTATCAAGAACCGGTATCTTCACTTCATAATCCTTCTTAGACATGTTGGAAGTGTGTTGATCTTTAAACTTCAAATATATTAGAAGCTTGCTCTGATACCAATTGTTATTCCCAGATTACACACTTGTATAATTGTAGAAGGGGGGGTTGAATACAATTCTTGATAGTTATAAAATTTCTGATAAAAACCACAGAAATCTATAAAGAAATAATTGCTGAATAGAAATAGTTCACAACCACATAAAAATCAGGTGGTTAAATGTACCACCTGAGACTTTTATTCGAAGAAAACCCTGTGATACAAATGTACACAGCTTCTGTGTTTACAACTCTTTGCTTCTAAAGATATTCAAGAAACCCTAAGCAAATATGTATGTTTTCTTACAATCTAAAGAGTTGCTACACTTGGTTATATATCCCAAGTTTACAAGTGCTACAGGAATAAGATAATATTAATCTAATTGAAGTTGACTTGCTACTCCACTCCAAATCCACATGTAGCCGAAAGGTTGTCCTTGTGAACAGATATGTCCCCTGCACCTTCTTGTATGTACTGTGTAAATGGAATGCTTCTTTCTTCTGTGTTTCCAAAGTATGGCTGCCATATTGCTTTTTATACCTACTATCAACCCATGTGATCTGTCAGTCAAACCTGTCCTTATCAACTGCTAATTCCCAGCTAGCATAGGATAAAGTGACAATGATTATCCGTTGATGTTGTGCCCACTTATCCGTTGATGGTAGTTTGAGCTGTATCCGTTGATCGAGTAGATTTGAGTTGTATCCGTTGATAGAGCCCTGTTCTCATCCGTTGATACATTTTCACTTAGACAGAATTACATAGCATAGCTTATTTACAATTGGCTACCCTATTCTGCCTATCCATTGATGGTCAACATGACTCTGAATAAAAATACTATCAACTGATAAATAGAGATATTGCAGTATGCTACAGAACCTCATCCGTTGATGAGTTACCTGTCAACGAATAGAGTTATAAGGTCTTATCCGTTGACAGTTACAAAACTTGACTTATACAATTTTGCTTGAATGTTAAGTTATCATCAACTACAACATATTCCTAACACCCCTGTTCTTCCTCCCTTCTAGATCTCTTTTGTTCGTATATTTGTAATTGCTATTAGTCGGCTTCAAATTATTGTGGTATTAGTAGTATTTATTTTATAATTAGTATTATTATAAATATTGTATCTTTGTATTAGATCGTATAAATATCTATACATATTATTATTATTATTATTATTATTATTATTATTATTATTATTATTATTATTATTATTATTATTATTCTTGTCTTTCGTAGAAAAGCTACTAGTACATATATAATACTTTTATTGAAGATGCCCCTGAGGGTCAACCCCCACCCACCCGGTTTTCCATCGCGTCCACCCCACTCTCCTGAAGCGCGCTGATTATACAGTTACAGTTGGTGGTATCCCCCTATCTTGCTGGTTTCTCGTCGCCGTTCGGGGTTAGTCATTCAGATCTACCTAATCTTTTGATCATCTAATATATCTTTTTACATTTTGTTTATGTATATGATGATTATAAAGGATTCAATCCTTTCTTTCTCTGTGTTTTTCTTGTTTTTAATCTATCAAAGGGGGCTATAAATAAATAAATCAAAATTATGGAGGCTATGGATATAGTTGGCAGGGCTAAAGAGGATGCTTCGCTTCCTAAAGGTTTTATTCTGATTTCTTCTTATTATTTTTACTGTATGTTTGTATGTATGTATGTATGTATGTATGTATGTATTTTCTGATTTCTTGTGTCATCCTTTCCTTTGTAATTAATTGTTATGTCATCGTTTCAAACAAGACCATAATCTGCAAACTTTTAAGTACTTCCACTTCATTTTTAATCCGGATTAAGAAGTGGTCATCCTCCTCCTAAGAATTACTCTAGTAATTTACAAGTTTAAACACTTTGGTGTCCCTTTGCTTTCTGCACATGATGCAACCCAAACGCATTCTTGTTCACCTACAACAAGGATTGCTCACTTCTTGTTACATAATATGTAGTTTAGTATACATACCTAGGGTAAACAAATACTACTTCAACTTGTTTGTCATGGACATTTTGAATTAAATAAATAAGCTTTTCATTTTCATCATTGCTTAGAAGAGATCAATAGTCCTATGTGGATGATTCTTATTTGTGACTGTCCCAGTCAAAAAATGTTGTCAAGTGATTGTGTTTGTAAGTTTGCATTACTGCAGTTTACTTAAACTGTACATCTGTAACTAAGTATGTCCTGATGGCTAGACAATTGTGTTCAAAATTGATTCTCAAGCGCTGGTTTTCCTTACACAAGTTATAACTTTTAACAGCCACCATGACAAAAATCATCAAGGAAATGTTGCCTCCAGATGTCCGTGTTGCTAGAGATGCTCAAGACCTTCTCATTGAATGTTGTGTAGGTAAGAGGATTATTGGCAAGCACTTCTTTTCCCTCAATTATAACCTTTTGCATTTAATCTATATACCAAAAGTTATTTTGCAGTGGATAAATTTTTGTTCTTTGTAACACATAACATATTTATTTTGTACTTTATTTTATCCACTAATAAGTACCTACTTTGGTGATATGTAGCACGATATATATTTATCCCATTAAGTTTAAAATGAGTATTTTAGAATAGGTATATTTCTGCTACGAAATATATATATATATGGCTGTTTTGATACATCAGAGAATTTGTCCAGTCATACATTGCACCTGATTGCAATGCACTGTACTATCATAGTAATGTAGCTTTGTTTTTATGTCCTGTGCCTAATTCCTTTCCCTAACAAAATTAATCTTTCTTTTCCATGTCTACAGAGTTCATTAACCTAATCTCGTCAGAGTCAAATGAAGTTTGTAGCAGAGAAGATAAAAGAACAATTGCACCAGAGCATGTGCTAAAAGCCTTGGAGGTTATTAAATTAATTTTCTGTGTTTGTTGATAACATAATCTTCTTATTGTTGCTGTCTTTTGAAGGCAAATTATTTTATTGGCTATTTGGCTTTGCTATATAAATTTACTGCATGCATAAAGATTATTGAAAGCGAAAAACGATGTAGTAGTATTTACTGAAACAGCTTGAGCCAGGACTTGAGATGGATTTAATTTTTTAAAATTATATATTAATGCATGTAAATGTTTGTGTAGGTTTAGTGTTAATGATGAGTACTGAATACTGATACATCTGGATCTTGCTGCATGTTCTGTTTTCTCCGCCTTAGTAATAGATACTTGTGGTGCTTTTGTGATGTTAGGACATGAAGCATATTATTGATTACAAAATGCATGATATTTTCAGGTTCTTGGCTTTGGGGAATACATCGAAGATGTTTATTCTGCATATGAACAGCACAAAGTCGAGACTATGGTACTAGTTTATGTTTTACTATTACTTGTATCCTTTCATTAAATCTTTGGTACTTTCTTTTGTGATCACGCACTCACTGGGTGACAGTAAATGGCTTAGTATACTGCAAAAAACTATCCCAATGAATGTTCTTCTATGTATTTATTTTACTGACAGGATACTGTTAGAGGTGGAAAGTGGACTACTGGAGCAGAGATGACCGAGGAAGAAGCATTAGCAGAACAACAAAGAATGTTTGCCGAGGCACGTGCACGGATGAATGGCACTGCAGTGACTCCCAAACAACCAGAACCAGAGCCAAGTATGGATAGCTAGATTAGAAACATTTGACTTTTACTCGTGTACCAGTTCTTCACTAGCTATGTACGAGAACCCTTGTCTAGGTCATACGCATGCTTGTCTACTCCATTTTAAATTTTACTGGAAAATCATGTTTACATGTTTCTGTAATTACTAATGTGCTAGTCCATGTTTTCTACATTATGCTTTGTTAGTTTGTATTGATCTCAACTTTAAATTGTTAACTTGCTATTGAATTAGTTCTCGTTTGGTTAGGAGCCTTTGTACAGTTAATTTTGTTATCTTTCTTTTTATATATAGTGAACAAATAATATTCTTTGATGTTTACATCTCCGGGGCACAGATAAACAGTATGGTGCCATTCACCATGCTATACTGTTCGTTATCAAACCACATTATTCCGCATATCTTTTTGTTTGGCCTGTTGGGGTGTAGACATGCTTGGTGTGTCAATGCTACTAATTTGAGTAATCTATTACCAAGTCAACAGGTTTCATTAGTTTGTGCTGTTGAATATTTTTGTATTGGAGCTCTTGAGTGGCAGTTTTCAGGTTTATTCTATATATATTTACACCATGACTTTGGTGCACACTTTTCCTGGTGATAGAGGCGATGCATGACAAGTCTCCTAATGTGAAGGAGGGAGTACATGGCCGCAGGAGGGTCTGAATGTTGCTGAAACCATACATATTCTGTAGCACGCCTAAACACCAGAAGACAGTACACAAAAGTTCGTTTTTGAAGGATCCCCAGTATTCCTGTATTCATGATCTAATACATGTATATTTTTTTCGGATTCAGGCACTGGTTCAGGTCAAAAAGAGCTTGCCAGACCACTTCACTCCTTACCCCACAAGAAACTGAGAAAGTGAGGTAACATACTAACATATAACCTTGTCTCCCAGATACTTTCCTGAATTTTAAATCTCCTTCTAAACCAAACACACCCCCCCCCCCCCCCCCCAAAAAAAAGCCCTGTTGGTATAATTGTTGGGGGCAGTATTCTTTTGCTCTGCACAATAGGACTAGAAACAATATATGGGAAATGAGAGCTCACAAATATATAAATGAAAAAGTTTAGAATCTTACACTTTCTCTTTCTCTGGCAACCCCTCTTTTGATTATTGGCCTGCCCCTATGTTTTTCTTTATTAGAGAAACTCAATTATGGCCAAGAGTTCCCAAGACTTGAGCTCTAAGAGGCTCTTTCACTGTACTAAAAAGGTTAGTAATGAGGGTGAAGAAACTCCTTCAACCTTAAAGTCCTGTTCTAATATTAGTGAGGAGAAAAAATTGAAGGGTACATTACAGGTGCAGGATGCAGAATCTCGAATTTCACTGTCGTTTACGAGAAAAAAATTGCAAGCTAGAGCAGTATCTCGGATGCACCCAGTTATTAAAGCGCTTGCTAAGAATCGGATACACTTGCAGCAGGGCCTTGGACAGCGGGTGGTGGGCACCCTTTTTGGATAGCGCTGTGGACATGTGCATTTTGTGTTTCAAAAGGAACCAAACTCCACACCAGCCTTCTTGGTTGACCTTGTTACGCCAATAACCGGGCTGTTACGTGAGATGGCTTCTGGATTGGTTCGGATTGCACTTGAATGCAGCAAGGACGAGAATGAGGAGAAGAGAACGTGCCAATTAGTTGAAGAACCAACATGGAGGACTTTTTGTAACGGGAAGAGGAGTGGGTTTGCATCAAGGAAGGAATGTGGTCCAAAAGAGTGGAAGATCTTGAAAGCTCTTGGGCCTATTTCAATGGGGACAGGTGTTCTACCAGCTGCAAATGAAGGTGAAGGAGAAGGAATAATGTATATGAGGGCAAAGTTTGAAAGAGTTGTGGGTTCTAGAGATTCGGAGGCATTTTACATGATGAATCCCGATAGTAATGGAGCTCCTGAACTTAGTGTATACTTGCTTAGAGTCTAAGCAGTCATGGCATGAAATGTTTGTTTTCATCTTTTATGGTTACCTTTTCCTGAACCAAGGATTGAATGAGGTCTCTAATTATGCTTCTCTTATGTTCTACTCCCTTTATCCCACTCATTTTTTTTTTTGAATCACCTTTATCCCACTCATTGCTTTACAGTTCTTTTTCACTGCTTGGCACGCATTTTAAGATTCCTAAAAAATATAGTTCCATAACTTAAAATTTTCTTTTTCTGTATAAATATTTAACATACCTATTTTTATAAAAAAAATTTGAAAAATAAGTTATGGAACTATCCTTAAAATGCGGCATCCTTAAAATGCGTGTCACGTCCCCGTCCCCCACTGATAACAATAATGATAACAATTGGTTGTGTGCCACGTCCCCTAATGATGACAATAATGATACTCCCTTCATTTCATTTTAAGAGTCATTTTTTTTGACTAAGTTTGAATTTCAATTTAAGTGTTATTTTTACATTTTCAAAACAAGCAAATTTTCATTTTACCTACATACCCTTGTTTACAACTATAATTTTAAATGCACTCCTTCAAGTATTAGTATTAAATAGGGGTAGATAAAGAATAAAATTGGAAAATAAAATTATATTAATGATAAAAGAGCCTAATAATTACTAGTCTTAATAAGTGTGCATGGTCAAAAAACGACACTTAAAAAGAATTGGAGGGAATAACAATTGGGTGGGACTGAGAGAGTATTTTTTTATTCTTTGTTGCTAAGGTAATTACCAGAAATTGTAAATTTTATTTCAAAGTTGTATGGTTGATATATATGGGAAATATAACTTTTACATGTCCTATTAATTAGAGATCTGTTGTAAGTTGTACGTGTGTATGAGTAACACAGTGAGGCCATTAACACAGAAATTGTCGATGAAACCATTAACACAGTGATCATAGATTTTTGAGTTACATAATCCTTATTATAGTGACTGTGGTAGTAAAGTTTTCCCACCATCTTAATGATTGTACAAGGATTGGTGTGTGGATCACACCATGGAGAAAGAAAAAGATTCATTGAGGGTCTTGAGTTGGCTTTTTCTATTACAAGAAACAAATAACTAGAATGATTTCTATCATTTTCTCATCATTATTCAAAGATCAAAAGTTGATTGCTGTGAATTAATAATAGGGACAATAGCTTTGTACTAATGATTAGTACAAGATAAAGCATAAATAGTCACTAGATGCTTTAGTTTGAACAGACTTGAAGGGTCACTGTGTTTAATAGTACTAGCTTATAATATTAATGCTGTTGCAGATTAGTGACATATAACTACTCCCTCAGTCCCGGCCATTTCTTAACATTTCAAAATAGGATGTTCGGCACGCATTTTAAGGTAAATTTTAAGGATAGTTGCATAACTTATTTTTGAAATATTCTTTTTTTGTATAAAAATAGAACAATCCTATTTTTATACAAAAAAATAAAATTTCAAAAATAAGTTATGGAACTATACTTAAAATTCACCTTAAAATGCGTGCCAGAAAGTGACAAAAAAAGTGTTAAGAATTGGGTGGGACGGAGGGAGTATATAAGTGCAATGAGTTGTTACCTAGGGTGATGATTTAGAGCAAATAGCCAACTTCAAAGTAAATAACCAAAGATGTTCAACTCAATGGTCAATTTTATCTACTGGTTCTACAAACAATATAAATTATCAATGCCAATTGCCAAACCCTTAACCAATCTTACTGGAAATGAGTGGGATAAAGTTGGGCTCCAGAAAATGTAGAGTTTAACATAAACAGTGTTAACTAAACCATGTGCATATGGCCGGATACAGGGTAACCATAAAAACAGAGTCTTTATATATGGTTTAATGAACAGTAAGAAGCAGAAATTTACTGAACAAAGAATAAAAGAACTCTTGAATTAGCAAAGTCTTTTCCAGTAAACATGGTACTGGAGAAAGCTACTGTTAGAAGAATAAAAACCTAGAAAATGTGTCTAACGATTTTTATCATAAAGAATTACATGGGGTCATGATCATTCATCATATGAGATGCAGCTAGAACAGATGCATGATCACCAATCTATAGTTTGCCCATCATATGATCTCCTTCCCAGCTTTCTTCTGCCTCTTCATCGCTTCGAAGGGTCAGGTCTTTGGCGAGCAAAACCTGGCTGAATTGTTCAATTGATGACAAGGTCCGAACATGAACAAAAACCAAAAACATGGATAAGCAAGTCGCATTAACTGAAAATTAGGAACTCAAAATCATACTTATTCAAGTAACAAAAAATTGTTTGAGAAGTCGGGAAAATCAAATTTTCGCCTAGTGGAAGGGCCGTAGACCCATAGTGATTGGAAAGCTGCATGAATTTTTCCTGTATCGACTGACAGGGCTTAGAATTATAATAATGGCGAATCTACAAGACTCGACATTTTTTGCCAAAAGCTTAATTTTGTATTTCGACAAAGTTTATGCAAATAAGTTCTACAATTTGACCAAATTAGTGACTTTTGTCTATTTCCACTCAGTTTCTTATTACAACAGAAAGTTGCAAGGACTGTAAAGATGCATTTTAAGATCATGCAACCTTAATTAAGTTGTATTTCCTAGAGAATCCACAGGGTTTCTATTGTTTTCACATTAAGAACTGAATTCTTCTAGTTGTGTTAAACAATATACCAGTAACATCTATTTCTATTTCTAGTACTCTCCCTTTTACCACAGATTTGCTGGTTCCCTTAAATTATAATGTAAGCCGTATCTAGGACAAAAAATTGCTTAATATTATTAGAAATATTTGGAAATATGAACACAAGGCCATATAAATGAAAGAATAACTGAACTTTACCTGAAGAAGCATGGAGGGTGCAACTGAAGCTTCAGAAGCAACATGGCTCCTAGTTTTTCTTCCATTTAATGTGGTAACAGATGGGCTATTAGCTGTAGTTATATCCCAGAAACTCCGCTTTTTAGCTGCTGGAGCTGGCGATTGAAACCGATGACTTGGGCTTTTTAGTTCACCCTCAATTGCCTCCTTTGGCCTTAAGCTTGCTCTAGTCACTGTTCTCTTTGCCCCTTGCCCTCCCACCAGTCCTTCAGCTTTTTTGACACCTTTACAAGAAAGATCACGAATAAAGGCATCTTTTCGCTTTATCTGCAATGCATGATCCTTCTTAATTCTCTCAATTTCTGCCTCTAATGCCTTCACAGTCTGCTTAAGATCTTTCACTGTCTCCTCACCTCCTATCTTTCTCTTGGATTCGGGTGTAAAACAATTCCCAGCCAAAAATGATGGCCGGTTTTTCTGTTTCTCATTGGCTTTGCAAGAAGGTCGCGGAGGGGTTAGAAGTGAAGAACCTGTAGAAGGTGCAGGAGAGGAATTTGCTGCCAAGGATTGTGCTTGCACTGCTAACAACTTCTGCTGCTGCTTAGCCAATTGAACCCTCAGTTCCCGGTTCTCTTTTTGCAACTCAAGTAACAACTTAGCCTGGTCTGGTTCAGATTCAGGTACTTGAAGTATTTCCTCATTTGCATCACATGCCTGCAATTGTCCAAGAAGGAAACATCTCATCAATACAACAATAATTACTTGTAAAGTTATAATGTACCAAAATTGTGACAAATCAACAAATACCCCTTTACAATATGTGTGCTAGACTACTTAATTGCTACCTGGGTGTATTTGATGTTCAGCATTAAATTAGAGGAAATAACTTCTCTCATGAAATACTTGAAAGAATCAATGTAAACTATTCATAAGCTTCAAGTAAAACCTTGGTGCGGATCTCCTTGGCTCGATCAGCCCAATGAAGAGTGTTTTGTGTTTCGCCAAATGAGAGATTGCTTGGGCTGATGTTGGCAATCATCACAGTGTTACAAGCTCCACCTAGCGAGTCCTTGAGAAGTTGGGTAAGCTTGGAGTTACGGTAAGGGATGTGTTTCTTTCCCTCGACAAGTGCATTGATGCAGCTACTCAGTGCAAGGAGGGACCTATTAATGTTGGCACCCTCAAGTGACCTAATTGTTCTCTGATCAGTAGCTAAAGCTCTCTCTGAGCCCGCGAGATCAATAAGTGATAACTTTCCAACTCGGCTTACAACATTATTGGCAGTATCCATAACTCGATATTCAACTACAACCTGATGTAACATAAAAAAAGTATTTTTAAATGTCTTAACATCTTCAGCTTAAATGAGAAAGTATATTTTAGAACCAAGAATCTGCAATTTACTAAAGAGAATTAAAATTTACCTGCAGAATGGCATGAGAACGTGAGGATGTTTCATTGGCCCGAGTTGGTTCAGTTGTCCGATTATGGTTTCCTTGTTGGAGTAATGTCATTACCTGTCATTAATCAAACTAGAGTATAAATCTTGATTGTGTGATCAATTGAACTTACAGAACTCATATAGCCTTAAATTTAAGAGGGTAGAGTTACTTCATCTGTTGAGTAAGCTCTGTACTGAGTAAGACCTGCTGCCACGATCCCCTGAAACATTTTAGACATTTTTAATTTACTATTAGACGTATTACAAGGGGACTGGTACTATATTAAATTTCAATAACCTACAAACATATGACATTGTACCAATGTATACTCAGGTTCACGAATAAAGTACCAATTTATGGTGGAAGCTTAATTTGAAGTATTATCATGCAATTTGTTAAACACTAATTAGAGATCTGGACCTGCTTATCTTCTCTCAGGACTAGAGGTCGTCCTGGCGAAAGCAAATCTCGGACAGTTTCATTGTAGACCTCAAGATAAGACAGATGAACCACGTGGTTACCATCATAACTCCTCTGTCTAACCTTGTTGAAAAGATCTTTGATTGCTAAAACCATCACACCTGGATTCTCCAATGTACCCAGCATTGTGTATGTTTTCCCAGCTCCAGTGGCACCATAGCAGAAGACTGACCCATTCCTCCCCTGTAAAATCGCTTCCACAAGCTCTGCTGTCCTGAAATGTTAAATTCCAATCTTTTGAGTTCCTTCTTGCTGAAAATAGTACTAGTCATAAAATACAACACAAAAATTCATCGCCACGCGAAAAAAATTCAATTTTTCCAAAAGCTCAATAGCATAGATATAAAGTTACATATGGCAAAAATCATCAAAAGCCAAAATCTAAACAAAGAGACTATATTAAATATCTCTTCTGTTTTAGTATTATTAGTCTGTCTTCTTTCTAACATTTTGCTCTCTTATGTATTTTCATATAAACATCAAATAAGGCAATAATATAAAATTCCAGATATAGTAACATAGGCTAACAAATACCATAAAAGTTCCCCTGCCCTCACCAGAACATATATAATGCCTCTGAATTCGGACTAGAATAGCTAGTTTTTAACAACAAAACTGGTTTTTTTTAATATATATAAGATAACAAATCTGCGCATATACTACGCATACATTGTGCATTGCTTAATCAATTACTTTGGCACTACATTTACTTCTTAAAAGGAAATGAGGACTTGAAGCTAAACAAGTAATGAAAAAAGGAATTTGTAGTTCTAAACTACTACATCAGCAGACATCATTTTAATTCAGCTCGAACAATTAATGTCAATATAAAGACAACAATTTTACGGAACTCACGATGTAGAATAAACTTGATGCTGAGTAGATGTATCAGGAAATGATGCATCAAAGGTGAAATGTCTGCCCCGAAGCCTCTTTAGTCTAAGATAATCCTTGTCGTTTGCAAATTCAGTCAAGTAAATATCTCTGTTGTTAACAATTCGAACACAACACCTTGATCCAGCATCTCTCTCCTTCTTCCCCATAGGCCTAAGCCTCACAAATACAAGAATTCTACTACCCCTGGATCCCAATTTCTCCGAAACAGTCTCCAAATCTTGCAGATTTGTAATCCCTAATCCACCTCCCCCAAAACCTCTAGGCTCAGACTGTGGCACCCCCAAGGATAATTTCCTTGCTACTGTGTTGGGCATAGAGGCCTTTCTTGGACACGAAAACCCCACAATCGTTTCGCCGACTAGATTCGGCTTTGGTAAAACATAGGTGTTTGTAACTAACGAATTAGGCATTGAATTTTCTTTCATCACACGGGGGGGTTTCTCTTTGGGATCTAGATTTGTCACATCAAATCTTGGATTATCTTGAATTGTAACACCAGTATACGAAGCTCTTTTTTGCTGTTCATACAAAAGGGTCAAAGCCTTCATCTTTTCCTTCAATCCATAATGTGGGTTTCTCAAATGATGACTTGAAGAATTGCAATCTTCTTGATCTGGGTGTGTTTTCATTTGAGACCTTGTTGAAACAGGCATTTTGTTTTGTAAAACCCTACAATCCAAACATGCCCTCCTTATCAATTTCTTGGAAACCCAGCCCAGTTAAAAAAAAAAAACAAGCTGATATTTTTGCCGTGAAATTCAAGATACAAAAATGAATATTTATACTGTATGTATGTATCAGTTGCAAACTGGGTCTTGACTGAATAGTAGTAGTAGTAGTAGTAAAATGACAAGATTTTGTGTTTGAATTGGGAAATCAAGACAGTGAGAGCATGTGTTTGAGTTGTTTGGCCTGGGAGAAATCTGAGCCGTCCCCTAGTTGAATAAAATGGACGGGTTAGATTATATTATATTCAGAGTAGAGTTTTTTGAATGGGAGTTATAAGCACACCACTTGTATTGCTAGATGAACTCTACCTATTTTGTGGTGTACGTACAATTATTCAAATAATGCTTGTAGTATTTGTTTCAAGATAGAGCGTACAAAGTAAAATCTAGTTTGGCAATAAGAATAAGTGTTCTCAAATTTTGTAACGGTCGAAACGTATGACACCCCAACCAATCCATAAAGATAAAGATACTTTTAAACAAGAGTTATGGGACCCCATTATTACAGATGATGATTATATTTTTTTAAGTAACCTTGTTTTTAGATATATTTTTATAAATTTTTGATATCGAAATAGTATGTGTTTAATTTTTGTTTAAAATTAAACAAAAATTAATTTTTCATCATTTTGTTTAATTTTTCATCATTTTTTATATCGAAATATTTTTGTTTAATTTTTCATCATTTTGTTTAATTTTTGTGCCAGGAACGAATATTTCGTATTCAAAATGTATTGAAAATACAATATTCAGGTCTCGGGATAGTGAATTTTTTACATTAAAAAATTTTTATCATCGAACAAAAAATATGCACATTGCTTCTAAACATTTAAACAATAAAAATTTAATATCTTAAAAAAAATGTCCTATCCAATAAAAATCCACCACATGACAAAAATTAATCCTTAAACATAGCCCTAAGGGCTGTTGTTAACAGGACCCTAATTAAAATTACAAACATACCTGAACGAGAGTTGTCATAAGAGAATAAAATTGTAAGAGCATCTCCAATAATGGTTGCCAAGAGGTTGTCAATATTACCAACAAGTTGTCAATCAAAGTTGCCAAAAATTGGCAACTTCCCCATTTAATTAAAACACATACAATTCCCCAAAAATGTATTTAACTTTATCCTTTTTTATATCTCCCATATTTTAAATGTATTTATAAGATAATATAAAATTTATGTATGGGATCACATTGACAACTTTTAAAGTTGCCAATTATTAGAGTAGATTTGTAACAAAAGTTGCCAACAATGAGATGGAGGATAGAAGAAATAAAAAAGTAATATATGTGATGATGTGGTAGAAGTTGGCAACTATGTTGACAAATTCTATTGGATGCTCTAATGGACTTTAAGATCATTCGTACAGCCATACTTCAAATAATAGTAATGAAACTTAAGCCCGTTTTGGCAACAACGGCTTAAAGCTAAAAAAGGTTTTAAGTCATTTTTGCCCTATTTGTGTATATCGGCTTTAAGTTAAAAAATTGTTTTAAGTCATAAGTTCCATTTAGGTACTTTTGACTTATGACTTATGAAGTTTTTTTTTTTTTCACGATTCTTGTAAAGCTTAAATATTATGAATTTAAATTTTTTTTTAAAGTCAAATTTCACTTTAAGTCAAAACTATTAAAACCCCATTTAACTTTAAGTAAAATTACCCAAACACATTCATTCAGCTTAAAGTAAACAACTTTACTTTCTCCTTTAAATTAAAAACACCTCCATTAAGTCAAAAGTAACTTATTTTAAGCAATGTCAAACACCTTCTTAAACACATCAACAAAACTCACCTGCAAAATTGCAAAAAAATAGTATTGAATAATTAACCCCATAAAATATTTCATCTATCTATCTATAATGATGCTGTTTGGTGGAACATTTTTTTAAAATAAGTCAACTTATTTTAAGATAAAATTAGAGGGGCCGTTTGACTTACCTTAAAATGAGTAACTTATGACTTATAAGCATAAGTGTCATATAAGTGATAAGTATATCAGAAATTATAAGTCAGTAGAGTGTTTTGTAAATCAGAACTTATAAATCAGTAAAGTGTTTGGTAAATCAGAACTTATAAGTTAACTTTTTTTAATTATTTTTTTAAATATGTGTTTTTTAGTATATATCAATGGATATCAATGGATAGATGTCGATGAGTAGAGAAATTTGATATATACATATTAATTTTTTAATGAACGGATCAAAAGATATATGATTTTGAAGATTTGAAGGATTGCGTATATCGAGAATAAGTTATAAGCATAAGTTGAATGTTAAGGATTCCTAACATAACTTATCAACATATAAGTTATAAGTTGAGCTAAAACTTAAATAGGCAAACACCCCCCGTAAGCTCTTATTGACTTATGAGCTACCAAATTTAAGTTAAAACAAACACCCACAGAGATTCCTAACTTTTTCCTGAAAAAAGTTAAATTTTTTTTTTTAAAAAAGACTTATAGAATCTCAAACATACATTAAATATTTGTAAAAAAAATATCAAAATATGAAATTTTTACCCAAAAATAAGTCTATAAAAACTTTTAAAAAAATCCAGCCAAACAGACCCTATATACTAGTCTTTTTTCCTGCGCTTGCGCACACAAGCATTGTACTTTTTTTTTTTTATTATAACTAAAATTTTAATTTAAATATTTTTAATTATTTATTTTTTTGACTATAACATGAACTAAAAATTTACGGTATAATTTGAGTCTTTATATTAAATTATTAGTAGATAATCAAAAATATATAACTTTTAACATTAGTATACTGAATTACAATATTTAATATTAAAATTAGCAAAAATATTTTCAAAAAACACAATTTCGTAAAATAAGTTGCATTCCAAGTCTCGTAAGATAAGTTGATCAATATTCCCACGTCCTTTATCTATACTATCTATTCTATTATATTAAAATCGAAACATTAAAAGTTTGGTTGGTTGGTTGGTTGGTACCTGTTGAATTTACCTAATTACCCTTCACCCAATTAATATTAATATTATTAATATTAATATTATCAATTACACTTTTTAATTTTTATTACCCACCTTACCCCCATTACATTCACATTCAGACATTCCTTTGGTAGAACACCCTCCAACATTAGCAACTACGAATAATATTTCACATGTGGGAAGCAATTTTAGGATTGGCCAGCCTTTTCAGTTCTTATTTAACCTGTCAAATAAGTTTTTTTAGGATAAATTCCAAAAAGGAGAACAACAGTAATTATAATTTGTTTTTCAATTAGATAAAATATAAAAGATATTATATTTTATCTGAAAAATGAAATTACTTAGTTATTAAAAAAATGTAACATGTTTAACCTGAAAAAGGAAATTTATTAGTAAAGTAAAAATTTTTGTTAAATAAAATATAAAAGAAGATTTTTAAAAGGTAATACGTGACATAATTGAAAAAAGAGATATTTTAGTTAGAGAAAAGAGACTATTATATTAAAGCCGAAACATTGAAACTTTTGGTTTACGGTTTGGTTATCCTATTTATTAAAATAAAAGTTTTGGTCTTCGGTTTGGTTATCCTATTTATTAAAATAAATAATAACATAATATAATTAATGGTAACTAACCGATTGCCTTTTTCACATTTACTTTTAGTTGAATATATTGCCTTTTATAAACACCTAAAAAATCAATCGCATCATATCTTTCAATCATTAATATTTTCTTTCTAATTAAAACATGCTACCATTTTGATTTAAAACTAATCTTATAATCATTAATATATACCCGAAAATATCACACCATATTTTTTCATTATTAATAAAATATATTAAAAATCCGTATACATTATTTATATTAGGGAAACATTAGTATAAACCGTAAACATGAGTATATTAAATTATATTAACTTAAAATAAAAAATATTAAAAATAAAGATTATATAAAAACATAATTGTAATATTTAATAAAATTTATAACATAATAAAGGAAACCCGTGCATCGCATGGGCATTGAAAGTTTGTTGGTTCGATTTTCAGCACGGTCATCCTAATTATTAAAATAAATAGTAAAATAATATAATTAATGATAATTAGCTGATTGCTTTTTTTTAATTAAAAGGGGTTTACTTTTAATTGATTGATGATATTACCTTTTATAAACACCTAAAATATCGTATCTTCCAATCAATAATATTTCTTTCTAAATAAAACACATTAACTTTTATTTTAAAATATAATCTTACAATAATTAATATATACCCAAAAGTATAACACTATATCGTCTAATTACTAACAAAGTATAATAGAAATCTGTACACAACGAATAATGACCGTTAGATTTTTAGTAAAAAATCAAAACCATAAGATCTAATAAGATATATTATATGTTTAAATTAATTTACTAAAATTTCAAGGTTCGAATTCGACCTATTTTTTTAACCGTCAACGACATATTTAACTTAAAATTCTATAATATAAATTTTAAATCATGCATATCATTAACTAAATTTATATAAATTAATATAAAATAATATTAAAATAATTTTTATAAAATAATGATTATATAAAAACATAATTATAGCATAAAAAAATTATAACATATTAAAAGAAACCCGTGCATCGCACGGGTTATAAGCTAGTACTATTATTATAAGCGAAACAGGGTATAATTGGTTGGTTGGTCAGTTGGTTAACACCTTCCCAAAAAGTTTGTTAACACCTTCCAAAAATGAAAAAATAAATTAAAATGCATATAAAATTTTATTTTACTTAATAACAAATTCTTTTAATTACACTCCAATTAATATTCAATTACATACTCTTTTAGTTATATTTAAATTAAAATTCTTCACCTACACCCAACTTTTTTAGACTTTCAATTACTTGGAAATCAAATATTTTCAAAATCAATTTAAATAATTTTAATATCACATATTTATTGACAAATTTACAACAAATTTATACTATCTATACTTTTATACTATACTATTATAAGCAAAACAGGGTATAATTGATTGTTTGGTTGGTTAACACCTTTACAAAAAGTTTGTTCAATGTAGCTACTGACAGATGGCTAAGATCCAAGGAAGATTTCTGTATAAATAGAGATCTAAGCAATAGCCAGGTGCAACATCTCAAAGTATGTGATTTGTTTAAGGACAATACCAGAACCTGGGATGAGGATAAAGTGAGATTTCTTTGCTGCGGAGAAGATGCTGAGGCCATATTAAGTACCAGAATTTCACACAGTGATACGAGGGACAGAGCTGTCTGGATCCATTCAAGCAATGGGAAGTATACAGTGAAACAAGGGTATTATCAGTGGTGTCATAATCATCCCTCTAATGAAGAAATTCAGCAATCAGTAGGGTGGAGTAAAATTTGGAGACTTGAGGTACCTCACAAGATCAAAACGTTTTTGTGGAGGTTTTGTAGGAATACGCTTCCTGTTAGAATTCGGTTAAGGGGTCGAGGAGTTCCAGTGCCAATTGGATGCCATCTGTGTGTAGGTGAAGTAGAACACCTCAGACATGTATTCTTTGAATGCAAATTTGCAAAGGAATGCTGGCAGCTGACGGGGTTGAGGTATGATCTGTGGGAGATGGAAAATAGCCATGAATGGTTGCTGGATACTCTGGCCACTGGCTCGAGTGAGGACTTGGTTAAAATTGCCACGGCTCTCTGGGGGATCTGGTTTGCTCGGAATAAGAGGATCTTTGAAAACAGGCATATGACACCCTCTGCAACAATGAACTGTAGTGCTAGACAGTTCTCAGAATGGAAGCTAGCGAACAGGAAGCAAGAGAGTGCAAATGGGGTGAGCAGGAATAGACCAAGGAATGTCACTGTATGGGAACATCCTACACAAAATAGTCTAAAACTGAATGTTGATGCTTCAGTAGTAGCAGGCCAGCAATCGTACTCTATAGGTATGGTTATCCGTAATCATCAGGGGGAGTTCATCAAGGGGAAGGTGATGCATTGTGCAGGTATGGTTCCTGTGGTAGAGGCTGAAGCAGCAGGTATAGCAGAAGCAATGGAATGGGCTCACAAGGAGACATCGGGGGAGGTGGTGATTGAGAGTGATTCCCTGATTAACATTAATGCTATGGAAAGTAGCCAGGAAAACTTGCTTGAAGTAGGTGACATTCTGGAAAAATGTAAGGCTACCTTACAAGATAACGAGCGATTTAAGGTTAGGTTTGTTAGAAGACAAGCGAATCAAGTTGCGCATAGAATAGCTAGAATTCCATGTGAACTTAATAGCTTCATTGTTTTCTTGTCTCCTCCAAGTATGTTGTTGGAGACGCTTTTGTCCGATAGTTTGAAGTTTTAATGAATATCCTTTATTTCAAAAAAAAAAAAAACACTTTCCAAAAATGAAAAAATAAATTAAAATGCATATAAAATTTAATTTTACTTAATAAGAAATTCTTTTAATTACACTCCAACTAATATTGAATTACATACTCTTTTAGTTATATTTAAATTAAAATTATTCACTTACACCCAACTTTTTTAGACTTTCAATTACTTGGGAATCAAATATTTTCAAAATCAATTTAAATAATTTTAATATCATATATTTATTTAAAAAAATTACAACAAATTATAAATCAACAAAATGAAAAAAAAAACTAAAACTATATAATAAACAATAAAAATTTCACACAATTACAAATTAATATTAAATTATATTTTAGACAAATATTACATTAGGGATTATTACGGGATCACAATTTAAATATGATAATATCAACAAAAATTTGAATGTAAGTATATACGATAATTCCATTTATATTTATATTATTATGATAAAATATAGTAATAATTCGAAAAAAATATCATGTAATTAAACGATTATTATTTAATAATATATATTATGCCAATATTATATTAATTAATGTATATGAGATATTTAATAATTAAAATATAAATAAAATGTTATTTAAATTAAAAAAAACCGTGCATCACATATTATAAAGAAAACAAGGTATATTTGGTTAGTTGTTTGGTTAAGGCGTAACACCTTCCTAAAAATAACAAGTAAAAAAATGTATTAAAAATATTAATTTATTTATTATTAACAACAAAATTTAACATTAAGACATAAAATTATATTTTTAAAAAATTTAAAAATGTGATAAAAATTCCAAATTTAGTTAAATTATATACAATTTAATAAAAATAAAAAATAACATGTTTTATAAAATTATAAAGGTTTTCATTTATATTCCTATTAGAATAATCGTCCTCACACACTTCTTACTACGATTCTTCCCTCTACGATTTTAGGTTATACAAAATAATTTTAAAAAATATCTATTGAATTCTTAAGATATTATTTACTAATGAGGCACAAAAATATATTTAAAAATAAAATAAAAAATGTGCTAAAATTCCAAACTCAGTTAAATAATATATAATTCATTGAAAATAAAAAATCACATGTTTTATAGAATTATAAACATTTCAATTATAACCTGATTAGAATCATCGTCCGTAATGTCTATTGAATTCTTAAGATATTTAACAATAAATTTAAAAATTACATTAAATTAATGATATCTAAAATAAATTAAAATTTTACATTAAATCAAATAATTAAAATATTAATTCACAATAATAATATATGATAGCCCGTGCTTTTGCACGGGTTATAGACTAGTATATATTATATGCCAACAAGGCTTTCTTTCATGCCTATTTAGTAATTTACTAATTTGCCCTTTCATTTAGTAATTTACTAATTTGTCCTTTCATCCTATTAATATTAAAAAAAATGTTTGTCATGGGAATTGAACCCTTGACCTTTATGTAGAGAAAGGATTGTTTTCACATCTCCAACCACTAAACCAAAGAAGTTTTTAGAACTTTTTAGTAACTCATTAAATACATACTCCAAGAACTTATTTGTTATAATGTTCAATATTTGCCGAATTGTTCATCGGACTAATCGGAGCTTTACTGAGCAAAGTTCAAGTTTTAAATTACTCGATTATTGAGGTTCGCGAGACTAATCGAACTTTTAATATTTAAAATTTATAAATATTATAAATATCATTCAATGTAAATATTCAATATTTTATAAAATTCATAGATTTTATTCATCCTTTATTATATATATTATATGCCAACCAGGCCTTTCAAGCCTATTTAATAATTTACTAATTTGTCCTTCCATTTAGTAATTTACTAATTTATCCTTCCATCATATTAATATTAGAAAATTGTTTATCATGGGAATTGAACCCATGACCATTATGCATTACACCAAAGAAGTTTTTAGAACTTTTTAGTAACTCATTATATACATACTCCAAGAACTCATTTGTTATAATGTTCAATATTTGCCGAATTGTTCATCGGACTAATCGAAGCTTTACCGAGCAAAGTTTAAATTACTCGATTCTTGGGATTCGCGAGACTAATCGGATTTTTAATATTTAAAATTTACAAATATTATAAATATCTTTCAATGTAAATATTCAATATTTTATAAAATTCATATATTTTATCACAATGTTATGTAACACAAAATAAAATTATTGCAAATGAGATCTGAACTTCATATTATATATTAGATAAACATTTAGATAAAACACATAGTTAGGTCAAAAATATTTATTAAAAAATAGATTATAAATATTCTTTTAAAAATAATAGATTTAAAATGTCTAACTGTATTATTGAATAATGATACTTAGTAGATAATATATCACAATGTACATAAATACAAACTAAAATTTTAGCTAATTTTAATATAAATTACAAGAATATTAAATCATTGTCACATGACCACTTCCACGCCACCACTACCACGATCACGACATGCACCACTACCAAAATTACCAAAATTTTGTCTGTAACAAGATGAACACCACCACTTACACCACCAAAATCACAAGGAATTCAACTAAAGTTACCAAAACTTAAACGTAAATCACTAAAAAATTCAAACGCAAATTACAAGAATATTCCAAATTTAGAATTGTGTAAATATTCAAAATAGTTGGTAATGGTGTTGACGGTAGTAAATTGAGTAAATATATCATCGATCGACGTTACAAACTTAGATGTATTGAGCGAGGGATGAATAAATTAGTGGAGGTGTGGTCAGGAATGCGACTGGAATTCGTGACAAACATGTTCATCAGTTACTTTCGGAGTGGTGGTCGATTTGGTGACAACAAAAGATCACATAGTGATGATGGTATATACACACACACTCCCTCTCTCTCACCCATTCACACATTATACATATGTGTGTGTATATCATGGACGATGATGACAAATGGAATGAGGTGGTCATGATAACAGTGGTGTAAAGCAAGTGATGGTGTCTAAGATCGCCGAAAATGAAAGGGGCATATATAAAAGTGGATGTTGGTGAAGGTTGAGATGTAAATTAGATTTGAATGTGTGGTTATGATTAGTTTTTTATTCTCATATCTATAAAAGTCTTATTTAGCACTTAGCTATATATAAACACGTGAGTCTACTGACTCGTGATTAAAATTTTAAATTACGCAGTGTTTAATTATACCAAGTTATGTTTTTTAAATTGTTAGATGTGATTGTATTGTTATAATCATAAATGAAATTTAGGTAAAAAATTTGAATTATTATGAGTATCCATAAAAAAAATACCACACTAATGATGTATAGTGTTTCAAAAGGCGGTGTAAAACAAGTGATGGTGTCTAAGATCGCCGAAAATGGAGGAGGCATAGGAGTGGATGTTGGTGAAGGTTGAGATGTAAATTAGATTTGAATGTGTGGTTATGATTAGTTATTGATTCTCATATCTATAAAAATCTTATTTAGCACTTAGCTATATATAAACACGTGAATCTACTGACTTGTGATTATATTTTTAAATTAAGTAGTGTTTAATCATACCAAGTTATGTTTTTTAAATTGTTAAATGTGATTGTATTGTTATAATCATATATGAATTTTAGGTAAAAAATTTGAGTTATTATTAGTATCCATAAAAATACCACACTAATGATTTATAGTGTTTTAAAAAATATAAATATTATATTTAAAAAAATCAAAACAACAACATTTTATGAATTAAAATGTTGCTCGTGCTTTGCATGGGCTTTCATGCTAGTTCATCCTAAAAGGCCTTGCATGCCCCATTGAACCAGAGTTCATTTGCTGGGTTTTGCCTAGGAAACAAGCCTTAGAATTCTCAGGAAACGATCTTCATTAGGCACATGATCGCTCCTCAATGATCGCTCCTCAATGTATAACTTTACCCATTACCAAAAAAATAAAATTTATTAGTACTTGTTAAATCTATCACAATGATACTAATACCATTTAATAAACTTTTGCATTGTCATAAATAATCACTTATCAATGAAATACAGTTGTTAACACTTATTGAATATATATATATATATATATATATATATATATATCATGGATACAGTTATAGTTTAACAAATTTAAATGTTTGTTTACCCATAGGACATAACCCGTATGTGTCCCCAATTCAAAGTCAAATGAAATAAGTCTTAAATTATTTTGGATATTTTTCCTCCAAAAGATGCCAAGGAATCTGTCCGGAATCATATTAAAGCATTTGCAGTTTTTTAAGCTTTACAATAGTATCATTAACCTACAATTTTAAATTTCTAATATGACATAAATACATGAAGAACACGTCCTATCACTTGGTATTAGGTTAGTATTATCAAGAAAAAATGATCGTATTTAGAAAATATTGATATAGAATTCATGACATGACTGAAAGATCAGCATATCTTTTAGGAGTCTGAAGCTGTCTATTGTGAATTTCCGTACTCTTTTAGGGCATAATGAATTATACTCTTTTTTTTTGTGATTGGAAAGGTAACCTATATTTTTGCTCTAAACCACAATTATAAAAACAACCTAACAACCCATAGCAACTTTGTTATCCCAATACATCATATGTTATCCGTGTGATCATTTTATTCCTATAAATCCAGGATACTCCAAGAGTGGCCCTGGTTAAGTAATGCCTCTGTCACTGTATTTGTCACTGTACTAAGGCATCGCTAATATTTGTTGTCTTACTTCATTGTTAACATTCTTTACTATAGTTGACCTACTTGAATTCCTAGATTTTTTCTTAATTTAGTATAATATGTAATAGTATACTGATTTTTCATCAAGATTGCAAGACTTGAGTGCTAATCAGAAAAGCTCAAAGCATAGACAGAAACCATAACACCAGCCCCCACTACAAGAAACAACCTTTCAACGACAAACATTTTTAGCGACGCAAATTTGGTAGCAAAAACTATCTATTAGCGATGGATACCCTATTAGTCGCTGAATTACAATTAGTGATCGTAGTCGGTAGCTAATCGGTCGGTGAAAGAATTTTCCAGGAAAAAATTGGCGCCTTTTTTTAGCGACCTAATTATATCTGCGATCGAATGTGGTAGCCACATAAGCAACCATTCCGCGATTGGCATCGGTTGTTAATCAGTCATAAAAAAAATTAACCTTGTTGGTCGCTAATCGATCGTTAATTGATGCATGCACTGTTTGAAAATGCTTACTGGTCCTGTGCCATATTTGTCGAACCTTCATCCTGCACCAACCAAGCACCAACTTCTTCAATTTCATGATCTATCTCATGAGGTTGTAGCTGAAGATAAGCTTTTTTATCTATGAGATCAAAACTTATACACCCCTACTCCACTCTAGTTCGTGTATTAAAGTGTTTGAAATCTAGTGGTTGTATTGATTGTAAGTAATGTTACACACGGTATTGTGTGACGTTTGGTTACCATCTGTTACAAACGGTATTTATAACTTATATCCCTACTCCACTCCAATTCGTGTATTAAAGTGTTTAAAGTCTAGTGGTTGTATTGATTGTAAGTAATGTTACACACGGTAGTGTGTGACGTTTGGTTACCGTCTGTTACACACGGTATTTATAACTTAATTATAAATATATAAGTTATATAAGATTTCTAAATTAATCATAGGACATTTTTATAATTATTACATAAAAAAAGGTATATTAATAAAGTACATCATGAATTTGGGATATGTTATACAAATTCCCTTGTTTTTATTTAGAAAAATAAAAAGGAAGAAATGAAATATATATATATATATAGGCTAGCGTTCAAATAGAAACCAACCTTGGAATAGAAACTAGAAACCTACACTAAATAAATTATATTTCATTTATTTTAATGGCCCCGCTAGGGGCACCTTCACAAAAACTTATAATTTTTTTGGCTATATTTCATGTTTTTTTGTTGAATAGAGCCAATAATTTTAAACGTTTTTTGTATTGGGGTACCCCTAATTTGGTCATTAGATTAGCTTGAAATATTTAATTTAGGTTTAGTTTCTAGTTTTTATTCTAAGTTAGTTTCTATTAGAACAAGACCATATATATATATATATCTGTGTGTGTGTGTGTGTGTGTGTGTGTGTGTGTATGTACGTATCTAAGTAAGGTGGAAGGGTAAAACATGAAATATTTGAAGAAAAAGGATTAAGCTACAAAACTATTTTGACAAAATATAGGTAAGCTGAGAGGGGCGTTCCAAATGTAGAACGGGAGAAGAAATTAAGCTCAAAAGCAATAGACCCCAAAACCCTTTGTCAAGATATACACACAATAAGAAGGTTGGTGCACGCTATTTATTTTCTCTTTAAATAATTTAACATCTACATGGAGACGCATGTAAATATTTTTTTTTCTTTTTTGACCTAGTTACATTATGTATAATCTATTTTTTTTGTTATATCAAGTATTTAAAATGATAAAAGAAAATTGTAGAGTTTGCTCAATTGATTAAAATATTTTTTATAATTTAATCTATCCAATATTCTAGAAATAATATATATGAACCAACATTTCATTTACTAAAAAAAGAGGATGAGACAAAAAAAGAAAAGAAAGATGGTTTTCCTTATAAGATTTTTAAACAAAACTCAGAATCAACTATAGCACAGTTGGTTAAGTCTTGAGTTTGAGAGTAGAATGTTAGTGGTTTTGAATCCTAACACAAACATAATTTCACATGATTATTAAAGGATGACATTTTTGAAATTTTTTAAAAATAAGGACAAAACCGCAACTACACACCCATTAAAATGGCAATCTTTGCCCTTGTGTTGAAGTTTAAACATCTTGATTTAGCCTCCTCAAACTATAGAGTCTGTTCCAGACCATACATTTATTTTAGTTAAGAAAGGATACCATTACGTGTCTATGAGTTTTAAAAAATAAGGATAAAATCGTAACTTCACACCCATTAAAATGACAATCTTTGCCTTTGTGTTGAAGTTTGAAGGCCTTGATTTAGCCTCCTCAAATTATAGAGTCTGTTCCACACCATACATATATATTAGTTACGAAAGAATACCATTACGTGACTATGAGATTCCAATTAAATTCCTTCATACCTGAATGCAGACTTTTGCAACATCAACTCTGGGAACAAGTTTGCTCTCTTCTGAAGAAGCCATCATTCTTTCCAACAAGAAATTCCCATAAACCACCTTCTTTATCTTAAAATCGTCTCGTTCTAAATTATTACAAAAGTTTCAAGCCACGCTGTAACAGCCCCAAATCCGGGGTCTGGGATTTAGAGTAGTCACGATCCATTTACTCCTTGTCTTACCTGTATTACTCACACTACACATATTTCAATGGCTTATGACCCCACAATATATCTCTCTCTCACACACACACACACACAGGTTAGAGTCTCAGAAACGATACTATACAACAACTGCGGAATAAACAACTTTATTACAATACCCAATTGTCTTACAAAATCTGTTATTGAAACAATATATAGGAAATGTTACAATTTCAACTCTGACTTCTGATGATTACAATCTTCTCCTACCATTCATATCTATACATAATTTAAATGCAGCCAGCTGCAGCCTGATCCGACTGGTTCGTACTACTCTTCGGGATCACTGGTGCCCATGACGTCCTGCTTCACTGCTCTATAATATATATAAAACAATAGCAAGAGTGAGCAAATAGCTCAGAAAGGTAATGAAAACATGGCATTACTCTGCCTATGACTTAACCCAGAATAAGGCGGGTATAAGACAATAATTGTCAAAATATCTCTTTACCGAAAGTATTCCCTTATCAGAATATATTCCAAAAACAATACTATTGTAGTACTGCAAATATCATTTCATAATATCTCTGCAAACTTTTATTATACTATAGAACCAAGTTCTAGTATATTATAAAAGGATGAGGTTTCAAAGTAAACCAATATAATCTTTCTGTAGGAAAGAAATATCTGCTATATAAGTATAAGCAGAGTATCAACATATAACTTAAAAGATGAAGTTATGAGGTGATTCAATATAAACAACCCCCTTACCATAACCCCGGTTATGTAAGGTAACCACAGAGTCATTTAAAAGATGACGTTACAAGGTAACTCAAAATATATCTTTCTTAGAAATATCTGCTATGCCAGAATAAGCGAGATATCATCATTTATCATGAAAGAGGAACTTGCAGGAAAATATTGCAATTCCAGTTTTAAGCATTTTTCAACCCTGCCACACAGATAGTGTTGCAGAAAATTTCCAATATTGAAAGATGAACTAATACGGGAGAATTGCCGTGCCAGATGCCCTAACGTTTACGATGATCAGTCGTATGTCATGCATCTCATCAGTCGTTCTCTACATGTAGAAGGTAGCTCCGACGGATTTACTTGTCTACCGCCCTCTGGAACTCCTAAGCCAACGGTTGGGCTATTGCTGGGTCGGCGCCACTCGACCAGTTACGCGTCTCCTAGTTCAATTGACATCCATAACTCTGAAACATAAAGTTTGTCCCCCTTTCCCCAAGTATAATACTTGTTGATAAGACTCCACAAAGTAGTCGTATCTAGTTGAAAAGGAAAATTCACCAATATTTCCCAAGCTGATGCTTGTTAATGGATATAAACTTGTTCCATCAATCTTACCCCTCGAGCGTTGAGGAGGTAACCAAAAGACTCATATCGATGTTTGAATGAATCAAGATGTGAGTGACAAAATAGTTTAACAAGTATATGACCGGGCAGTCAAATAAATAACAGCTCTCAAGTGAGGTCCCCTTATATGATTCTGGAAGTTTGAGCGAGTATTTTAATCTTCTTATAAGAAAGATTTAAATAAAATAGAGTTTTGGGGACCTCCCCTTGATAAAATAGTCATAAAAGACTCCGAAATACTTTACATAATATCTGAAGGGGAAAGATAATCTTTGAATAATATAAATCATTTTTAAAAAGAATATAAAAGAATTAAATAAATATTCCAAGAATATTTATTAAATCAATAATAATTACGGAATATTATTACATCATAATATTGCTCGTAAGTAATCCTCCAATGAATATATAGAATTATTTACTAAGTAATTCTCTTCTTAAATAAATATTCAAAATACTGTTCATTAAATAAATAAATCCTCAATGAATATTCAAGATGATCTTCATTAAATAAATAACTCATATAAATATTTAAATAATATTCCCTAAGTAAATAGAACCTCAAATGAATATTTTAAAAAAAAATATTCATCAAGTACATAAAATCTTAAATGAATATTTGGAAGTAATATCCATTTAATAAATAAAAATTTCAATGAATATCAAAGTAATTATTCATTAAATGTCCAAACTCTAAATGATTATTCGAAACTAATATTCATTTAAATAATTTAAGCTCAAATGAATGTTAAAATAATATTCGGTAAATAAATAAACTCGAATGAATATTCAAAATAATATTCATATAGTATTTCTCGATTGAGATAATGTTCAAATAACATTCCTCGAATAATTTCCAAGTAATTAATACTTTATGGAAATATAAATAATGTTCATAAATAACAATCCTCAAAATGAATACTAATCTATCGCTGGAATCCCTCCGGGTTTCCACGACTATCTCTATATCTCAAAATACCGACTCCCGGTCTATATTTAAAGAATGAATATCATACGCCCTTCACTAAGGGTCTTAACACAACAATCCGGCTTATAACTGATAATTCATATCTAGTCTATAGGCCAATATTAATTCAGGTAACAAGTAATCCAATATACTTTGAAACAAGTATGCATGCTATGGCATATGTAAACAGAATCATATATATATATATATATATATTATCACAACAACAGCTTCAAAGTTTTGAAGACTTGCCTGATGCTCGAGAAGTGGTAGGGTCTCGTGACAATGTCAAACAATCTAGACAAAGTCAAAAGAAAATGTACGATTAATCCCCTAGATGATTCACTTATAATTCAATGCTTAAACACGTAAGCAATACACAACGAAGGCGTTACTAGCTCGCTTTAGGCTCGTACTATGTCCATGTCAATTGACAAATACTTAAGTCGAAGATTTGTTTTAGAATTTGGATCTCATTCGCCCGCTTCACTAAGCGGTTTACAAAGTTATAATCGAGTGTTCCTTTAAGGGGTTCCTTCACACTTAACCTTGATTCAAACATTTTTATAAAATCCAAAAATAATCTTTTTGACACGAGGTCTTCTCTCATATCTTTATTATGACCTCTTGTATTTAATTACCAAGATTCTCAACCGAATTTATCACTTTAAAGGGGTTCAATTGAAGTTACAAATTCATACGTACGTTTACGAACTGCTTTTACGAATTTTACGATTTATCCTAAACAGTAAGTCTGAATGCTACGATTATCATGTCAAAACGATCCTCGTAACATGAGTCAACTATTCATGGCAGGAGATGCTACTGGTCAGTTGGTCTCTTAGCACGAAAATGGCATACAAATCATGGTACTGTAAAATCGGACATTATAACGGCTATGTTTACACATTTTCCAAAGTTTTCGCATAACCGCGATTCAATCAAGCACTACACCCCATCCATTCTATCATATGAACACATCATTACAAGTCTAACATCACATAATCACCATCTCATGGATCATCATCCAACTAATCAACAACCATCAACTAAAATCATAGATCTTAACATACATAACCTACTAACACTAAAATCATCCATAAAAACATATAATACTCAAAGTAGCTCTAGGGTTTATGAACTTTATACCTTCCTTTGAAGTATGCAAACACTTAACAAGCCTTGTTTGATCCTTGTAATACCTTAACCAAGCTCTAGATCAACCAAAGATTCAAGAAAACAAAGTTAGTTTCTAAGATGCACTATTCATCGTCAATCTTGTCAAAATCATATAAAATCGAAAACTAAGAGTTTGGTTCTAAAATTTTTACCACACCTTCTACACTTCAAGGTATTTCTTTGGAGCTATAGAACACAAGAATCCAACGATGGGAGCTAGGGTTTTGAGCCCCATCTTGCTACTGTTCAGAACCTGGACAGTTTTTGTCCTCCAACTTTAAGCATGGATTTGACTAGGCTATACTACTTGGATTTCCATGAAATTTGGAAAGAATCTTGCCCATGGAGTGGAGAATCTATGGTTAAAATTTGGTGATTTTATCATGTATAGAAATGGAGATATGAATTTTTCTTTGATCTTTGTTCCTGCTGGGCAGTTTTGGAGTGTTTGGTGTTTTGCTTTGTTTTCTCTTGTTCTTGCTTGCTTTATGGCCAATAATGTTAACATCTTGTAATATATATCTAATGTCTTTGGATGCATCTCTTCAAGATGTGTTTTCATGCTTTGATTGGTCCTTTTTAAAATATCTTACCCTCACAATTACACTTACGTACTCATCTCTTGCCTTTTAGCACTTAAGTCCCTGGGTAAACTGCAAGTAGGTGCTTAGATATTTCTATAAAGGTGTGATGTCATCTTCCACTATCTTTGGTGGATGCATCCTATCTTGTTCGTTTGTTTCTTTGTTCGGTTATTGGTCAATTTCGCTGATCGTTCGAAGAATAACTAAGTAGTTTCACCTCTAGGATTTACCGGGGAATTTCTCGATATTCATAATACCTTCCTCAATCCTTAATATAATCCTCGTGATGATCATGTAGGATATTTAATCTTGATATGAACTTAATCCGTAATCTAGGATTCGTTCGCTTTATTGATCAATCTCGTTATAATGTTTTAGCGGTTTCTAGAACGTTTATTTCACTGTCTCAGTAGTTTCCGACCTTCATTCTTAAATCAAATATAATAACATCCCAAAATATCAAATCTTCAAAGTTAATATCTCAATTCTTGGATTATAATAATATATAATCCACTGTCCGGTCAAATATTATACCGAAAAAGAATTTGGAATTTCTGAATTCCGATCGTCTCTGCATTCACTTATTTCCTCCGCTTATTACTAATATGACTTTGAAACATCCATATCACGTCCCGTACATAGGGTGGCGTGAAAAGTTTTCCAACTTACAAAATCACTATTCATCCACCGAATTACTATGCACGTACAGGAAACACTATGCACGTACGGGAAACACTATGCACGTATGGGAAATACTATGCATGTATGAGAAACACTATGCACGTACTCATTTCCCTTCAAGGATCCATTAGCTCCTTCCTGGACGGTAGATTATTCTTATCTAGGTCCTCAACCATCGAATTACTATATTCTGACAATATACCAATGAATCAGGATCATTGTCCAAAGCAATATACATTCATTACAATCATTGTTCTTTGGAACCACCATTCATTAGTGCTCTTTAACCACAATAAGAAAAGTTTTAATTCTACCCAAAATTCGGGTTATCACACACGCTAAGGTAGACAAAAGCAGGAAATTGAAAAAATTACCAATATGTTTATATAGCCAAGCAATAATCTAATTAATACAGGAAGATAACAAAATAGGGTGTTGGTCCCATATATCACAATTTGAAAGCAAATGGCCCCAAATATCACAACCTAAATTGTTGGCCCCAAATATCACTCCATAACACCACTTCGTCTAGCGTTTACCTTTTTTTTACTGAAAACGCTATTTCGTTTAGCGTTTACCTTTTTTTTTTGTTAAAACGCTACTTAAGAGTTTGTTACCTTTTTTTTATTTGTTGAAAACACTACTTAACAGTTTGTACGTTATAGCCCTGGGGAACGTTACATTATGTAGCGTTTTGGTGTTTTACCTTTTTTTTAATTTTTTTTCTCCTAAATATATACGGTTTATTCATCGTTCTGAATATTTCTAAACCCCAAAGATTAACCGTTGAATAAAATTAAAAATTTTATTAAAAAAATTTGAATCCGACACCTTAATTTTTAAACGCTAACGCGTTTAAAAATCAGGATAAGTTAGGGATTAGGGTCTAGGGTTTATGATTGTTTATAAACAACCCTAAACCCTAAGTTCATATATGGTTTATTCATCGTTCTGAATATTTCTAAGACCCAAAATGGAAGCGTTGAACCCTTAAAGTTAATTGTTGAACCCCTAAAATTAATTAAAATTGTATTTTTTAAATTTAAAAATTTTAATTAAAAAATTGAATCCAGCTTCCTGATTTTAAAACGCTAATGCGTTTAAAAATCAGGATTAGTTTGGGTTTAGGATTGTAAACAACCCTAAACCCTAAGTTCGTATATAGTTTATTCATTCCGAATATTTCTAAAACTCAAAATGGAAACGTTGAACCCCAAAAGTTAATTGTTGAACTCCTAAATTAAATTAAAATTGTATTTTTTTAATTTTAAAAATATAATTTTAATTGAAATTTTGATTAAAAGTTTTTTATTATTGTTTGCAAATATATTTTTTAAAAAAAACAAAAAAAAATGAAAAACACCCCAAACGCCACATGAAGTGGCGTCTTCCCCCCACCCCAAACGCTAATTAATAATGTGTTTCCTACCTCCCCATTCCCCTTTCCCTGAAAACGAGAGACGGACTAGCGTTTTAAAAAACAAAATTGAAACGCTACATTATATTATGTCTATTATAGTGATATTTGGGGTCAATGTTTTGAATTGTGATATTTGGGGTCATTTGCTTTCAAATTATGATATTGGGGGCCTTTATTCAACAAAACACAACCATAAAACAAATATTATATGAGGGGCATTGTAGTTATTTTTAATAAATAAATATTTATATTTATAACTTAATTATAATTATATAAGTTATATAAAATTTCAAAATTAATCATAAGACATTTATACTATATTATAAAATAGGAAACATTAAAAGTTATGGTACGATACGGTACGATACAGTACTTACCATATTTAATTGTTTTACTTTATTACCATTAATTATTTTACTTATTAAAAAACAAAATACAATCTTTTCACAAAATATCACAAAAAGCCCTTCCCAACACTTCCCCTAAATAATAACTAACCAACTACCTTTTTTAGCTATTACCTTTTCTAACTTATTTTCTAACTAAAATATCTCATTTTCTTCTAAATAATGACTAACCAATTATCTTTTTCAGCTATTACCTTTTCAAACTTTACCTTTATAACTTTTTCTAACTATAATCTCTTCTTCCCAAAAATATGATCGTTTTAATTAATGAAATAAACTAATAATATTACAATTACTAATAACTAACTGATTATCTTTTCCAGCTAAAAGATAATATCTTTTCTAACTAAAATATCTCATTTTCTCTTGAATAATAACTAACCAATTACCTTTTTCAGCTATTATCTTTTCTAACTTTTCTAACTAAAATCTTTTCTTTCAAAAAATATAGTTGTTCTAATTAATTAAATAAACTAATAATATTATATTTACAAATAACTAACTGAAATATCTCATTTTCAAACCTGATTTTTTTTTACTTAATTATCCTTACTTAAATCTATATTATCTATACTATATTATAATAGCCGAAACATTATAAATTTGGTCGGTGTTGAGTATTGAATACAGTAAAAGAATACAGAGGGGGGGTGAATGGATTCTTGAACTTTTTCTCATTCTTGAATCTGTGTAGCAAGATATGTGTTTGTGTGTGCAAATGTGTAGGTGCAGATAAAGAACAATACAAGACACAATATCACTTTAATCTAATATTTTATTAGATAAATATTTGCTACAATATTTGAATACAAATGGTAGTATTCTCAGCTTCGTTTTCCTCAGAGAGATATGCTCTTACAATGTGTATGAAAAACTTCTTTTGCTAAAGAAGTGAGATTGTATTCTTATAGAACATGAATACAACTCACGTACTACAAATAAGGCTACAGGATAAATTACTTTCTTGTATGTCTATCCTTTTTGAGTAAACATCCAAACGGCTACAGATTTGACTTTGCAAAGCTCTGTTCAGATCCACTTCTTTAGCCCTTTGTCTCTTCTACATCTCTCCAAGCTTCCTTGTAGGCTTTCCAGAGCACGTTACAGATTATGGTCCATAAAGTGCATTGGCTTGTTGCAGGTTTCTGACTTGTACAATTTCTTCAGTATTTTGTCTCCAAGAATGTATTCGAGAAGTGGCTAAGTGATTGATTCGAGAACTAGGATTAGATAACTCTGAGTTCTCGAATACTGTATGATTGACATATCGAATCACTTCTCGAATAACACTTTTCTCCAGGGTTCCTTGAGTTGTCGAATAGAACAATTGACTTGTCGAATCCCTAAGATGTCGAATAGCTTTCCGAGTCTTTGAGATATCGAATGGAACTATGACTTGTTGACTCTTTGAGAACTCGAATACCACTTTGACTTGTTGACTTCTTGAGTTCTCGAATAGAGTATTAGTGTTAGATATTGATTCAAGTGATGATCAGGATCTGGGCATTACTGATCAGATACTGATGCTGACGTCATCAGTAATACAACGTCAGTATTGGACTATTATCAGGATTAGAAGCTGGTCAGTATTTCGTGAAGATTCTCATCAGACCAGAGATCAATGAAGATTAATGAAGATTGATATGTCGGTTCCTAGATTATAGGAATGCAGCTATCATACAAGATATGCATTCAGAGATATATGTAATTGATTTAGAATATCTTGTAATTGATAGTGTAACTGTGTACTCTATATAAACACAGTTTAGGTTTTACATTATAGTAATCGCTTACACGATTTATCTTGTAACCTAGCAGCTCTTAAGAACATAAGAATTTCTTAGGAGAGTTTTGTAACAGTTTTATATCAGAATTAATAAAGCTGTTATTGATTCATACTTGTGTTATTTGTTTAAGTCGAAAATCTTATACAATTGTATTCAACCCCCCTTCTACAATTGTTATTTACTGGGCAATAATTGGTATCAGAGCAAAACTGATTAATATTAATCAGAAACGATCTTAAGATGTCGACAAGCAAGTATGAAAGCATCAAAATTCCAATTCTCAAGAAAACTGAGTATCCAACATGGAAAGTGAAAATGATGATGTATCTGGAAGCAACTGATCCCGACTATCTTGATAGGATCAATGATGGACCATTTCTTCCAACAAGACTAGTTGCAAGAACAAAGACTGTTGCTGAACACTATGTCATTAAGGCAAAGAGTGAGTGGATGATAGAGGAAAAGGCTCAAGTACTCAAAGATGCAAAGGTAAAAAATATTTTGCATAACAGTCTTGATAATGTCATGTCTAACAGGGTAATAGCATGCAAGACTGCAAAGGAAATTTGGGATACTTTGGAAACTCAATGCCAAGGTACTGAATCTATCAAAAGAAACAGAAGGGCTCTGTTGATTCAGGAGTATGAGCAGTTCGATGCTAAATCTGATGAAAGCCTTACTGATATGTATGATAGATTCTTGACTTTACTGAATAATCTATCACTAGTTGGCAAAGAGTATGATCCAGAGGACTCAAATACCAAGTTTCTCAGAGCTCTAACTGAGGAGTGGGATACTCAAGCTTCAATCATAAGGCATCAATATGATTTGAAGATGCTGTCTCTTGATGAAGTCTATGGGATGTTAAGAACCCATGATCTTGAGGTTCAACAGAGGAAGAACAAGAAAAATGTCAAAGCAAAATCTGTTGCTTTAAATGTTGAATCAAAATCAAAGGAAAAAGCTGAGGAGGTTTCTAACAGAAAGAGTAGAGTGGAAGAGTCAATTCCTGATGACTCATCATCAAATACTGATACTGAGTCTGATCCTGATACTGATGATGACTCTACTGATTCTGATATGATGGAAATGGTTGCTATGATAGTCAAGGGCTTCAAGAAGATGAAGTTCAGAAAGGCTAGGAAGCAAGGGAAATTTCAGAAGAAAACCTTCAATGCTGATAAAGACAAGTACAAGAAGAAAGAAGGTAAAAGCAGCAAATTTGACAAGTCAAAAATCAGATGCTATAACTGTGATGGAATGGGTCATTTTGCAACTGAGTGCAAGAAGACCAAAACCAAAGCTCTCATTTCTTCAAGCAAGGATTGGATGGACTCATCATCTGACTCTGAAGAAGAGAAAGTGAATTATGCTTTGATGGCTAAAACTGATGAGACTTCTGCTGGTGAAAATAAGGTATCTGAAATTTTGTTTGATTTTGATACTAATAATGTCTCTGAGCTAAGATCTTTTTTAAAATCTCTGCATATTAGTTTTAGGAGTCAATCTCTTGAAAATACTAGAATAAAATCTGAAATGGCAGAGGTTGTTAAGAGAAATGATCATCTAGAAGCTGAGTTAATTTTCTTGCAGGAAGTTCAAGCAGAATGTGATAATGCTAAACACATGAAACTTGAAACAGAGTTTAAATGTAATGAACTTGAAATGCAACTTAAAGAGGCAAATGAAAAACTCAGAATCTGGACACATTCTGGAACAAAAACTCATGAAATTATTACTGATAAAAACTGGAAAGAGTGTCTAGGTTATAAGCCAGAGAATGAGAAAAAGGACAAAGAAAAGGTTGTTTCATCTAATCCAGGAAGAGTTGTAGTTGATGACTCAACAAATCCAAAAACCTACAGATATGTTACAAACAGTACTAAAACCAAATTAAAACCTGTTAATTATGTGTATCCAGAAATTCCCAAATCTACTTCAGAAAAGGGATCCACTTCTACACATCATTCTGAGTCTAGAACTGTCAAAAACAAAAATGTAGGTCTTTTGTCCAAGAAACAATTAAGGGATAGAATCTGTGACATAACAGATAGGAAGAGAGTTCCAACTGTCAAACGGAACAGGAATGGTATAGTTGGAATAAACAAGGAGAATAATTATAAGTATATTCCAAATGCACCAAGAAAAGTATGCTTTAACTGTGGTAACTCTAATCATCTTGCTATTGATTGCAGGAGGAGTAAAAAGAAGCCAACTGTAGTTCCTAAGTCTGACATTAGGAATAAATCAGTATTTTATAAACCACAGAATCCTTGTTTCCATTGTGGCAGTAAATGGCATTCTATTTATACATGTGAAGAATACCATAATTTGTACTATAATTATTATGAGCCTTTGCCTAAGTTCAATAAAAGTGAAAATTTTGGAAAAACAAAGAACTTGGATACTAATCATGCATCTGTTAAGAAAAAGATTAATTCTGATGGACTTAATCCTGATGAAGGTGTCCTTACAAGAAAATCTTCTGCTGCTAAAAATGTTAAGTTGCATGAAAAGAGAACCCAACAAGTGTGGGTTCTTAAAACTTCTAACTGAGTTCTTTGTGATTCTGATTGCAGGGTAAAAAGAAAAATGTGTTAGTCATGGATAGTGGATGCTCTGTGCACATGACTGGAGACAAAACCTTGCTATCAGAATTTGAGGAGAAGGCTGGCCCAACTGTGTCTTATGGAGATGGCAACATTGGACAAACTTTGGGATATGGCAGTATTGTAATTGGAAATGTCATCATTGAAAAAGTAGCTCTGGTGAAAGGACTCAAGCACAATCTGTTAAGTGTTAGTCAAATCACAGACAGAGGTTATCGTGTCAATTTCAATGATACTCATTTTGAAGTTATCAGCAAATCTTCAGGAAAGGTTGCATTAACTGGTCAAAGACATGGTAACATTTATGAAGCCAACATTAACACCAATACTGAAAATTTAACTACATGCCTCATCAGTAAAGCTTCTGTAGATGAAAGTTGGAATTGGCATAAGAAGCTTTCTCATCTCAACTTCAACAATATAAATGAGTTGGTTAAGAAAGACTTGGTAAGAGGATTACCAAAGGCACTATATACTCCTGATGGACTCTGTGATGCTTGTCAGAAGGCTAAACAGAGAAGGACATCATTCAAGAGTAAATCTGAATCCTCAATTGATGAACCATATCACATGCTTCACCTTGACTTGTTTGGACCAGTGAATATTATGTCCATCAGTAAGAAAATGTATACTCTAGTTGTTATGCTAAATTCACGCAAGCGCACGTAGTCACAAGTAATACAATTAAAGTTCGTTCCACAGAGATCTTGGTTAAGTTTTACTCAGAAAATATGTCTATGCAATAATGTATGGTTTTAATTCACTGCTAAGAAAAATAACAAATATGGTTTGATTAACTAAATTAAACTAAGATGCGAATTATAAAACTAAGAATTAAACAATTAACGAGAATTAAAATCGGATTACTTATATGAGAATAAACATGGAATCCTAGTTTCATCAGCTACTTCACTTAGAGTTGCAGCCTTTAATCACTATGTGCAATGGTTTTGATATCTGATCGGACAACACGAAACAAGTATACGCTACCTGTCAGCATACGCATACCAAACTAAACATACATCCACAAAAGAGATAGAAGATGAATAGACACCAATTATGCTTAGACCCTATATGTCTATAGAATTTGAAAACATAACGGTTGAAGAACAAGTTATCCATAAAGATCACATAGGGCAGTATAAGTATTTTCATCTCACACCACAACCATATTGATAAACAATTATGAACCTATGCTAGCATGGCAAGTTCTAAATCTCAAGATCCACTTTCACTTCACAAGAGATTAACAAATTAGATGTTCGCGACGCATCTATCTATTAAGCATAACCATACGAGGATATCAATTATACACCACACACAAATCTTTAAGGCATGCAAACTACTAAGCTACATAGATAAATCCACTAGGATCCCATGACAACGATTAGCCCATAATTGAACCGTTCATCGTCATGGGATTTGATGAAGACATGGTAATTAACAATATATAAAAGAAAGGAATAATGATATTAATAGGAAAAGAGTTGAGAAACAAATCTATGATTCAACGTATACAAAAGATGAAGTAGGTCGAGATCCGTGCTTGTCACCGAGCTTGAATCCTTTTCCACTTTTCTCCCTTGCACAACTAACTTACAAAATAATAATGCTATGATATCTATTTTACAAGGCTAAGATGTGTTTATATAAGCCTACATATCTTGCCCAACAAGAAAATAACCTAAAAATACAATTGGAAATAGGTTTGGGTGTCAA
The DNA here is from genome assembly GCA_037693485.1 of Kitagawia praeruptora. NCBI lineage: Eukaryota > Viridiplantae > Streptophyta > Magnoliopsida > Apiales > Apiaceae > Kitagawia > Kitagawia praeruptora. The sequence goes on from CM075354.1 coordinate 808,498, forward strand.
CAATATAGCTAAAATTCGAAATAGGGCAAAAAGGGAATTTTTTTTTCAGCAAAACTGCCGCACCAGCGTAGCCTGCGCTCCAAGCTGCGCAGCCTGCGCTCCTCCCCCTGTCCAGGTACTGTGCAGGCGCAGCCTGCGCTCTGTAGAGCGCTGCCAGCGCTCCTCTGGCTGGTGGTGGCTCGTTTTCTGCAGTTTTCTTCGTTTTTTCGTCCGTTTCCTTCCATTCCTTTTGCATTCACTTCCCGTCTCTTCGTGCCAATGTCTTGAACACTCTTGGTAATTAATTTTAAGTCATCATTCTTCATTCCTTAGCATAATCAACTCCAAAATCAACGGAAAATTCACCCTTAATCGATATTTCTCCAAACCTACACAATCAAACAAAATACATAAAAAAAATACCACAAACTTGAGTCCAAGTACACCAATTTAAGCCGATATGGAACGTTCCAAGTGGATATAAAATCCACTTATCACACCCCCAAACTTAAACCGATGCTTGTCCTCAAGCATAAACAATTACAACTAGCTAACTAACTAACTAGTACCACTTCCGTAGGTGATCACGGTTGCATTTGGCATATGCAACAAGCCCTTTAAACCCCTAGGCAGCCCTAGTGGACGAGTAAGGTCTCGTGAGGGCCTATAGCGAATGTACCCACAAAATCCATTTAACCTAATGCAATGCAATGCATGAATGCAACTAATATGAAAAAATGCAACGATCCCTTTCAAACTCACCAAAACCAACTAACAAGTAAATATCTCAAAGAATGCAACAATCCAAGCAGAGCTCGACTAAATCCCCGTATACTAACAAATACATGAACAGAAACGTGCGTGTGTGCGATGCTCATCAGAAATACTCCCAAAACTAGGTCAAAAATCATACATGCTTTCCGTCAAGACAATCACAGGGTTATAACTAGAATAGACTGTAGACACTTCATAACCTAGGAACACCTCCACCCTTATCCAAGGTAGACAGAAACTCATGCTTTATTACTATACTACGACACTACATATACAATACGCATGCTTATTTAACCGTGCAATGAATGAGACCCCAAAAGGCTTATACAATAATACCCATGTAGCGAGTGTTAGGTCAGCAATCCCAAACCACAAGGCTTTAGGTTACTAGGACTAAGTCCCCTCAGACTTAATTACTCGAGTATTAAAGAGCTCACTCTGGTTAATTTTGCATTAACAAACAACAATTGACTCTCTTTTTTCTTTTTTTTTTTCATCTTTTTTGTTCTCTTTTTTTTTTCTTTTTTTTTTCTTCTTCTTTTCGCAATCTGGAATGAGCCTTTCTCATTTCCAACCCTAGACTACTCATATAAATATGAGCCGGCTACTAGCCATTTGACACCTAGCCTTTATTGACAAATATTAACAACTAACATGAAATTCCTGTTTTCCCCCAAACTTAGATTTTAATGTTCCTACGCTATAAAGGGAATAACGAAAATTCTAAAAATAAACAAGTGATTAAATCTCAAAACATCCAACATGCATGACTCCAACCTAACCCCAAAAGCACCCCAATGAGACTGTGCAATTAGTTTTGTTCCCGTAACATGCAAGTCAATTTCATAGAAACTATAAATCAGCCCTCTACTCATCATCATCACACCCAAATCAACATCCACCTATCAATCAGAATCAGCTCGTCCTAAGGGATCATGAAATATGCATGCCAAGATAATGCAACTAATATGAACTCACATGGTAAAAAAAACAAAAATAACAGAATGCCCTATATGAAACACACATAAATATTACGAACATAACAATCATGCATGAACTATCACTATAATGCAAACATGATATCCTATATGAATACAATATACAACATCAACTACAACTACTAACCCCCCATATTACCCCCAAACTAAAAATATTCAATGTTCGCATTGAATGGAAAGTAATACAAGGGATAGTAGAAAACATACCTAAATAAAATTGCCGAAAAGCGTGGGTTGCCTCCCACGAAGCGCTTCTTTAACGTCAATAGCTTGACGTTACTTCCAAGCCTCCATTAAGGATGATAATAGTTGGCCTGGTCATCTCTTCGCGAGACTTCATCGTCATCACGGCGGCACACTTTCTGCCCCTTAACCTCGTTTGGCCTATTCGTGTAACAACTATGTCCTATTCCAATGCCTTCATCTATTGACCCAAAATCTGTCAATTTGTAGAACAACACACATTCGCGGGCTTCGCTTGAATATAATGGAGGAGGGTAAATGTAAGTTGCTGAAGCCTTTGGTTCCTCAAAGAGAACTTCCTCCATTGGCTCTAATGCGCTACCTCCATCTTTAAATTCTGAGACAAGTAGAAGACCTGCATCTTTCTCATGTTCATCAGCCTCTTGGTTCGCACATACCCATTCTTGAAATTTCTGTAGCCCAACAGTGTCTTCTTGATTCGCACATAACAATTCTTGAAATTTGCGTAGCTCATCAGTGTCTGTCTCAAATAGTGCCCTTTCCAAATCATCCACCTCACTAGCTTGATCAAATTCCTCACATGGCTTATGAACACTCTCCTCCTCTTGGAATTCATTTTCTTCAATTAAGCATGCAGTACCTTGCTCCAAGTCACCAATATTTTCTAGAATTGCTTCTGGTATGAATTGCTGATTCTCTTGTTCCAAGACTCTCACAGCTTGAGCAACTAGAATCTCCAAAGATTTAAGAGACTCCTCACTACTCTTTACAAACATCATAACCTCATCCCTAACATTAACCTCATCTGACTGAAAAGTAGGAGTAGGTTGCTGATGTTGAAACTCTTCACTTCCATAGTAATATGACATATCTGGAACATCTTGCTGGTACTGTTGAGGATGGTATTGAAAATATGGTTGCTCCTCATAAGTGACATATGGATCAACTCCTTCGTAGTAACAATATTGTGATGGATCATGAACGCCAAAATACTGCTCACATGGCTGAGGCTGTTGAATACCACCTTGGTTGCTCCAGCACTGATACGTCTCATGTGCGCCCGCACATAGCTCACAAACACTAGCCACCTGCTGAACTCCATAGTAAAAATCCATCTTTTTCTGACAAGTACCTGAAACACCAACGAACTACAAGAATAGATGAGAAAAAAACAATCTGAGTCAGTGAACTCTAACGACCACTATTGACAAGCACATAAACCAAAAATAAAACACCAATGATCCCCGGCAGCGGCGCCAAAAACTTGTTATGCTAAATTCACGCAAGCGCACGTAGTCACAAGTAATACAATTAAAGTTCATTCCACAGAGATCTTGGTTAAGTTTTACTCAGAAAATATGTCTATGCAATAATGTATGGTTTTAATTCACTGCTAAGAAAAATAACAAATATGGTTTGATTAACTAAATTAAACTAAGATGCGAATTATAAAACTAAGAATTAAACAATTAACGAGAATTAAAATCGGATTACTTATATGAGAATAAACATGGAATCCTAGTTTCATCAGCTACTTCACTTAGAGTTGCAGCCTTTAATCACTATGTGCAATGGTTTTGATATCTGATCGGACAACACGAAACAAGTATACGCTACCTGTCAGCATACGCATACCAAACTAAACATACATCCACAAAAGAGATAGAAGATGAATAGACACCAATTATGCTTAGACCCTATATGTCTATAGAATTTGAAAACATAACGGTTGAAGAACAAGTTATCCATAAAGATCACATAGGGCAGTATAAGTATTTTCATCTCACACCACAACCATATTGATAAACAATTATGAACCTATGCTAGCATGGCAAGTTCTAAATCTCAAGATCCACTTTCACTTCACAAGAGATTAACAAATTAGATGTTCGCGACGCATCTATCTATTAAGCATAACCATACGAGGATATCAATTATACACCACACACAAATCTTTAAGGCATGCAAACTACTAAGCTACATAGATAAATCCACTAGGATCCCATGACAACGATTAGCCCATAATTGAACCGTTCATCGTCATGGGATTTGATGAAGACATGGTAATTAACAATATATAAAAGAAAGGAATAATGATATTAATAGGAAAAGAGTTGAGAAACAAATCTATGATTCAACGTATACAAAAGATGAAGTAGGTCGAGATCCGTGCTTGTCACCGAGCTTGAATCCTTTTCCACTTTTCTCCCTTGCACAACTAACTTACAAAATAATAATGCTATGATATCTATTTTACAAGGCTAAGATGTGTTTATATAAGCCTACATATCTTGCCCAACAAGAAAATAACCTAAAAATACAATTGGAAATAGGTTTGGGTGTCAACAATATAGCTAAAATTCGAAATAGGGCAAAAAGGGAATTTTTTTTTCAGCAAAACTGCCGCACCAGCGTAGCCTGCGCTCCAAGCTGCGCAGCCTGCGCTCCTCCCCCTGTCCAGGTACTGTGCAGGCGCAGCCTGCGCTCTGTAGAGCGCTGCCAGCGCTCCTCTGGCTGGTGGTGGCTCGTTTTCTGCAGTTTTCTTCGTTTTTTCGTCCGTTTCCTTCCATTCCTTTTGCATTCACTTCCCGTCTCTTCGTGCCAATGTCTTGAACACTCTTGGTAATTAATTTTAAGTCATCATTCTTCATTCCTTAGCATAATCAACTCCAAAATCAACGGAAAATTCACCCTTAATCGATATTTCTCCAAACCTACACAATCAAACAAAACACATAAAAAAAATACCACAAACTTGAGTCCAAGTACACCAATTTAAGCCGATATGGAACGTTCCAAGTGGATATAAAATCCACTTATCACTAGTCATTGTTGATGAATATACTAGATTTACCTGGGTTTATTTTCTGCATAGAAAAGATGAAACTGCTGAAATACTGCTAGACCATGTGAGACTTATTGAAACTGGCACAAAATACAAAGTCAAGATTCTGAGAAGTGATAATGGGACTGAATTCAAGAATTCAGCAATGGAAGAGTTCTGCAAATACAAAGGAATAGTTCAACAATTCTCTACTCCTGGCACACCTCAGCAAAATGGAGTAGTTGAAAGAAAGAACAGGACTCTTATTAAAGCTGGCAGAACTATGTTGGAGGAAGCTAAACTACCTACATATTTTTGGGCAGAAGCAGTCAACACAGCATGCTACACTCAGAACATCACTCTAATCAACAGACATGGTGTAACTCCTTTTCAGATGATTAAGGAAAATAAGCCAAGTTTGAAGCATTTACATGTGTTTGGCTGCAAGTGCTTTGTTCTAAGACCTCATCCTGAACAGCTAGGAAAATTTGAGACAAAAGCTGATGAGGCCATCTTTATTGGCTATCCAACAACAAGATCCTTTAAAGTCTACAATCTAAGAACAAAGACAGTCATGGAGTCTATTAATGTATCTTTTGATGATAGAAAAATAACAGGGATTATAGAAGACTCTCATGATAGTTTGATCTTTGCAAATGAAGCTACCAAGAATTCTGATAAAGTCATGTCAGATACTGATACTTTGTCAGATCCCGACGATCGATCAATTCCTGATCGAATACTAGTTACTGATGACGACTCAAATAATGCAAATATTGAGGGGGAGCAAGAGCAAGACATTACCAGTACTGATACAACTCTAACATCAAGTAGAGACTCATCAGAAACAGATTCAAGTGACAATCCTGATAGTATATCAGGGAGAGATAGCACTATCTCAGGGGGAGCTTCTAGCAATTCTAGTTCTTTTGAAGATAACACCAATCCAGGGGGAGCATCTAGTTTAAGAAATGACTTACCATCAGCAAGGAAATGGACTAAAAGTCATACACCTGATTTAATTATTGGGAATCCTGAAGCAGGTGTTAAGACAAGAAGTGCAACTCAGAATGAATGCTTATATAATAACTTTCTGTCAAAGGAGGAGCCTAAGAAAGTTGAAGATGCACTTAAGGATGCTGATTGGGTAACAGCTATGCAAGAAGAACTGAATGAGTTTGAAAGAAATGAAGTCTGGAAACTAGTACCAAGGCCCAAGGGAAGGTCTATTGTGGGTACAAAGTGGGTATTCAGAAACAAGACTGATTCAGATGGCACAATTGTGAGGAACAAAGCAAGACTAGTAGCAAAGGGATATTCTCAACAGGAAGGAATAGATTATGATGAGACTTTTGCTCCTGTTGCAAGACTAGAGGCCATCAGAATTTTTCTAGCATATGCAGCCCACAAGAAGTTCAAAGTATTCCAGATGGATGTAAAAAGTGCATTTCTCAATAGAGAACTGGAAGAGGAGGTATATGTTGTGCAACCTCCTGGCTTCATTGATCTCAAATATCCAGATCATGTCTATAGATTGGATAAAGCACTTTATGGACTAAAGCAAGCTCCAAGAGCCTGGTATGAAACCCTAGCTCAATTCTTACTGGAAAGTGGATTCAATAGAGGTACAATTGATAAAACCTTGTTTTATTTGAATCATGGTAAGGATTTGCTGTTAGTTCAAATATATGTTGATGATATCATTTTTGGGTCAACTAACACTAAGATGTGTGAGAAGTTTTCAAAGCTAATGCAGTCTAGATATCAAATGAGCATGATGGGAGAAATGAGCTACTTCTTAGGTCTGCAAGTTAAACAGACTGATGATGGGATTTTTATCAATCAGTCAAAGTACACAAAGAATTTACTGAAAAGGTTTAACATGCAAGACAGCTCTACAGCTTCAACTCCTATAGCTACAGCTACAAAGCTTGATCCTGATCAAGGAACTGAGGTAGATGTAACCAACTACAGAGGAATGATTGGCTCACTCTTATATCTAACTGCTAGCAGACCAGATATCATGTATGCAACCTGTCTATGTGCAAGATTTCAAGCAAATCCCAAGGAACCACATCTCATTGCAGTGAAAAGGATTTTCAGATATCTTAAGGGCACTTCTTCTCTTGGCCTTTGGTATGCTAGAGAATCAGACTTTAGTTTATGTGGTTACTCAGATGCTGATTTTGCAGGATGCAAAATAGACAGAAAAAGTACTTCAGGCAGTTGTCAGTTTCTTGGAGGAAGACTAGTTTCTTGGTTTAGTAAAAAGCAAAAGTCTATCTCCACATCAACTGCAGAAGCTGAGTACATTGCTGCTGGAAGCTGTTGTGCTCAGATCATGTGGATGAGAAATCAGCTAATGGACTATGGTTTGTCATTTTCAAAAATACCTATTTATTGTGATAACCAAAGTGCTATTGCTATGACAGGAAATCCAGTTCAACATTCTCATACAAAGCACATTAGTATTAGGTATCACTTCATAAGAGAACAAGTACTGGAAGGGACAATTGAACTTCATTTTGTTCCTACTGATCAACAGTTAGCTGATATATTCACCAAGCCACTACCTGAGATTACTTTTACAAAGTTGGTGAATGAACTTGGAATGGTAAACTATGGCAGTACTTGAGAGAAAGAAGTCATCAGATACTGACGACTTGCAAATACTGATGGAAAGTCAATTCTGACAGTGGTCAACGTCGAATCCTGATGCGACGATTCGATCATCAATATTATGTTCAGAATCTAACTGTCTTCATTTTATCTCAATTTCCTGATTCAAGCTATGATTAATGTTATTGAACTCCTGATAATGTGATCACTTTAATTAGTCTTCATATTTATTTCTCAGATAACATGATAAATCAGGAAAACATTGAATAGAATAGAGAAACTGAATTTTTCATTGATAATAAGAAAGAGATTACATTCAAAGATTACATCTTTTTGTTCTCTATCTACTAATCTATTCAACAGGAAATAAAAGACCAATCCACTCCATTGTTAGTAGCCATCCCAGATCCCATCTTTGCCACTTTGTTTGGGTGGAGGTTGACAGGGATAAGGTTATTTTTGGTGACATATTCATTAACAATGGTTGATGGAGTTGGATGAGGATGCCTTAGATGAAAGCCATGCTAATGTTGCTTGAAGGGCAGCATCGATGTCAATCACTTTTGCAGGTTTTTTCTTCTCGATTTCTTCGAGACCTGCATCCATTTGCAACCAGAGAGTCTCAAGTTGTCTTTCCCAGTCGAAAGTATCAAACTCTTCACGAGTATAGCTAAATATGTCTCTTTTCTCTAAGAGATGGAGATTCTTCTCTTTGATGGAGAGAATGAAGGGTTAAGGAAGTAAGTGGACAAGTCTCTAAGATTAAATAGAGAAGGGTGGAATAAGAATATGAAACGATTCATATTTCTGGTGTAAGTACCAGGTATTATTTGATTGTGATGTTTTAAATTTCTTTATTTAAAACAAAATTTACCATGTTTTATTTTAATCATAATCTTATTTCTCAAATAATACAAGCGCGTGTGTTTCACTTGATCATTACATATAGTTACAGATGTAAGTCGTGACGCATGCAATCATCTCCACTATCTCACGTAATTTGGTCCATTACTCCAGTATAAATGAATGGTTTACTGACATATGTTTTTGAGAAATCATAAGTATTGTCCAAATATCAATTTAGTTTTCTAATTGATTTATTATTCTCAAAACCATCAGTAAAACATCATCTCTTTATCTCTGCACTCTCAAACCCTAATTTCAAAATTAGCGCAATTCTTATGTTTGAAATTCCAATGGAGAATTCATCTTTCATGAACAGCAAGGTGGTAATCAATGGAGTTACTTTTAACACAAATAACTTCAATGTAGTTCTAGATCATCAGGACTTGCCCAATGATTTCCACATTATTCAGGACTTTTTGGCCTCAAGCCCAATCAATTATGCTCTAACCCAACCTGCCAAGATATCTTTTAAGTCTGTAATGCAGGTTTGGAACACAAGTGTCTTTTGGAAAGGACTTCCATCAGAAAAGCCTCAAATGAGCTTTGAGTATAATAATGTTACATACTATGTGACTCCTGAGATTGTCACTGAAGCCCTACACTTACCATCAATCATTGGTAAGCCAGTATTCAAAGTTCCTGATTCAAGACTCCATGAGTATGTTGTAAGTTTGGGTTACAATGGAACGCCAAAGAAGTTTGGAGAGCTCTACAGGACAAAGCTTAAGAAGGAATGGAATTTCTTCTTCGATACTATCAGTAGATGTTTCTTGAATAAAGTGTCAAATTTTGATGCTTTACCCACAGGTTCAGCCAAAATTGGGTATTCTCTAATTCATGATCTCTCATTTGATTATGGGTCTTTTATACTAAAGGCATTAAGTGAAAGAAAAGCAGATAAATGTGGTTATGTTTGCTTTCTTAGATTTTTCCAATTAATATTCTCTAACTTATGTCCTCATGCTGTTTTTGAGAATGATACAATTTTGCCTATATGTAAAATCTCAGAAAACAATATAAAGAGTCTAATCAATTCTGATAAGGCAAATAAGTTTGATGGAACTCCATACATTCCTGATGAAGTATGGTCTCTTTTAAGAAAGAGGATGCCTATTCAATATGGCCCAGTAACTGGTGCTATGGGACAGGACCTTACACATCCTATTCCTGACACAAGCACACAACCTAAACACTCTTCTAAACAGACAACCACCTCTGGTGTCTCACAAAAGGCATCAGTTATAAAATCAAAGAAATTAGATAGATATGATGTGTCTGAGAGGCAATCAGGATCAAAGGATTTCTCCACTCCAACTCACTCTCAAATGAAGTCATAAGGGGGTGAACAAAGGGTTCTGGAAACATCTGGTCTGAATAAAGAAACAGGAGTAAAGAGGAAAGTTAGTCAAAGAGTTGATTCTGATTCTGATGATGACACAATGCCTATATCAGTCTTGATGAAGAAAAAGGAGATTGATGTTGTTGAGACTAGAGAAGTGGCTGTCTCTGAAAAGCCGAAGAAAAGAAGAAGATTAATCAGCAAAGGCAAATTTGTTGTTCACACAGAATTTCTGAATCTTACTGATGCTATGGAGAGCAATCCTGATGTATCTATTAATCAGGATGGATCATCAGTTCCTGACGCTACTGCTAATCCTGACATCTCTACTCCTGATAATTCACCTATGAAGACTGTTGAGATCTCTGATTCTCCAGCATCTGCATCTCCAAAGAGAAGAATTATTGAGATGTTTGTTGATCAAGTAAATGCTATTGCTGCTCAGTTGGGTTTCAAACCTTCACCACTTGAAAAGAAAACTGCTGAAGCAAACGTTTTTCATAGACAGAAGAAACAGAGGACTACTATGTCATCTCTGAGAGGATCTAGCCCACAAGAACCTGAACTTCAAAGGAGTTCAGAAGCTGTTGCAGATCCAGTCACACAAGAACCACCTACTCAAAGTGTAGGTGCAGACATTTCTGAAGGAATAGTCACACAAGAACCACTTTCTCAAAGGGAAGGTGAAGACAAGAATATTCCTGCCCCACAAGAACCATCTTCTCAAAGTGAAGATGCTGGCAAAATCACATCAGCAGGGGAGTTTCCTGACAATGCTCAAGGGGCTTCTGAAATTGAAATTGAACTAGCTAGAAGTCTGGCAGATAAAGCTGCTCATGATTTGCACATTGCTGAATGTGATGAAGTGATTGCTGACACTGCATTTGAGGGAAGCACACAAGAACCTTTGACTCAAAGTGTTGAAGAAGCTTCAAAACCTCAGACTACACAAGAACCATCAGTAGCTAATACTGATGCAAGTCATGCTATAGTTGCAGTGGTCGATCCTGATGTAAGTACTACTGATCCACTTATTCTATTGCTTATTGAGCCAATTTCTGCAAGGCCAATGGATTCGTTAACTACTTCGTCAGGTAACATCTCTATCTCTACTTTCTTTACTACTGATAGTATGATTACAGATAGACCTGATAAAAGGGATACCTCTATTTGTATGACTTCAGACCACTCTTCTCAACCACCTCTTATTTCTTCACATTTAATGAGTCAGAGCCTTTCTTGTGAGATTGAGAGTGAACATTTAGAGAAAAAGAAGAGTGATGAGAGGCAGTCTCCTGAACTGGCAAAAGGAGAGGTTGAACAGAGTGAGAAGTTGTTAACTTCTAGTGAGGTAGCAGTTACTATTGACAATAACTTAGGTAACATTGTGAGAAGTGATGAGATCACTTTAAAAGAAATGAGAGATTTAGGAAATGTTACTAATCTATCTGCAGGACATCAGGATTCACCAATTGTATCTACTGGTGATTTGAAAATGAAAGGTGTTATGCATCCTGATGATAATGTTGATGATAAACTTCCTGAGGCTGGTGGTAGCTCAGATGATGATGATGATGATCATGCTAATGCTGATCCTAAGACAATTCAAATGCAGGCAGTAATAAAAGCAAGTCTCCTTTCTACTTATGGGTCTTCGAGTAGGTACATGTAGTCTGTTACTCAAGAAGAATTCAGAGGGGAGTACAGTTCCATTCTTCCTCCTGATACTCGAGCTGCAAGGGGATATGAATGGGATACTGAATGGAATCAGCCGAATGCTGAGATGAATTTTCAAAATGCTCTTTTTCATTCTGGTCATATTGCCACGAGGATGCCTACTCCTGAACTCAAGGCTCTTCTCAAAACAAATGCTCTTCTAGCAAAGGGATTGAAGAGTGAGATTGACTCTATGAAGGCTGTTACTGATAAATTTCAAGCGGGTATTCAAACATCTGTTTCTATATCTGCTACTGCTTCTCAAGCACGTCTTCTTGCTGATGATATTAAAGCACTTGACAAGAAAATGGATTCCAGAATGACTGTCTTGGAATCAAAAGTTGATAATATTGATGAAACCCTCAAGCTTATCTTGTCTTTCTTCATTGAAGAAGATGCCGATGTCAAAAAGGGGGAGAAGATGGTCAAAACAAAATGCTCACCTAATCCAGTAGTACAAAAGGATGATGATAATTCTGGAAATGATGGTGGTGCTAAGTCACATAAAGTTGAAACCTCTGATGCTGCTTTAGTAACAAAGAGATCTAATACTCAAACTAGGCAGTCAACTCATGTTTCTAGATCTGGTAAGAAGACAATGACAACAATGGTGCAATCTCAGAATCCAAAAGAAGAACAGTTCGTGACAACTGGTCAAACTCTGTCAACCATTCTTGAGGATGATGTGTATGTGGAACAGGATGAAGATGCTGCTAATCTATTTCATGAACTTGACACTGGGGATGGTCGTGTTCTTAAGCTGTTTCATAAAGACAAAAGAGTTCAACAGTATCATGCTGAGAAGGCACTTATCTTAACTACTGGAGAAAATCCAAACATGACTACTGATGAGTTCTTAGAAGAACAGAACAGGATTCTTGGAGAGATTGCAAAACAAAATGAAGCTCTTGCTGCAAGAAGAGGAAGAGGCAGAGGAGGAAGATACAGAAGTAGAGGAAGATTATCTGCTCAAACAAGTACAAGGCAAACAAGATCTAGTGGAATCAAATTAAAAGATGTTTCTAAAAATGAAAAGAAGAAAACTCCACTATCTCTTGCATTAACTCCGGACAACAGATTCAATGCTCCTGAAGAAATTAAAGAGGAGATATTGCCTTTAAAAAGAAAGAGTAAGGTTGCTGTTCAATCTACTGCATCTAATGAGAAGTCAGTCTTTGGTTCAATTCCTGATGTTGTCTCTGATTCTGAAGAAACTGAAATTTTAAAAGAACTTAAGATTATGATTCTTAAGGTTGTGGTTGAATTTCACAATATGGAAGTTATTAAAGATACACTGAAGTATGAGCAAGAGAACTTCAGAAGATTTGAAAGAGAAAGTGAAATCAGAGCTAAAGCCAGAGAAGCAGAAAGGATAACAACCAGAGAATACTTGAAAAATGTTCATAAATCTAACAGGAAGTTATGGTATGATAAAGATAAATCTGTTCTTGAACATCGGCAGTATTATCCAACAGATGAGAAGAAGAAGAGTAAGAAAAAGGAGAAGAGTGAGTGTGATTATAGGAAATCGATTGTTTTCAAATCTGCAGGACTGATAACAGAGTCTTCCTTGATTAATGAATCTTTATCGATTGTTAAATCAAAGTCTACTACATTTATTGCTGAAAATCCACCGAAATGGGTAAGTATGCAATCTGGTTTGAAAGGATTGGAACCTGGAACAAGAGGAGGAATTGGGTATAGTCATGCATAGATTATTTTCATTGTACAAACTGATCAACATGCTCTAGTTGACAAGATTGGTGATGAGTTAACTGTTGATCACCTCTGGAAACTTGAAGCTGTTGCTATCATTGCTGATTGTCATGCTGGTGCAAAGAAAATAGAAAAGATGTTGTACTTCATGAAAGATAGAAGTGTAAAGAAGATTCCTATTCATGAGTTGTTGTGCAAATCTGCAAAAGAGCTGAAATATGTTCTGTATCTTCTCAGAAGTAAAAGAATCAATGTTAAAGAAAGAGAAGTTTACTACAATTGGTTTGTTATGATTTACAGGACAATTAGACAGAGATTTATGGATGGAGGAACGAGGTATGATGGCAATTATATTCCTATGTACTTAAATTTAAGAGACATAGAGGTTGAAATGAAAAAAGGTACTGCTGTTAGAGAAGTGTATCTAGGCATGGAACAACTATCTCTAAATCCAGATGGGAAGGAAATTGCTTATGTGTTGCTAGGTGATTTAGATCTTCCAAGAAGCTCAATTCAGAATCTCAGGGCAGCTATCTATCAGATTAATGAGGAAGATGAAGGACTCAAAAATTTGAAGAAGAAACTGATTCAATTTCTTGAAAGCAAGGAAGAAGAATTGATATCTGACTTCTTGAAGATGAATCTGTTTTATCAAAGAATTTCTGAAACTGTTCCTGATGATTTTTAGAAGGTATTTTGTTTTGAGTTTTTGACATTTTTGAATCAAGGAATTTATGCTTTATTTCATAAAGAACAAATTGGGGGAGATTGTTAGATATTGATTCAAGTGATGATCAGGATCTGGGCATTATTGATCAGATACTGATGCTGATATCATCAGTAATACAACGTCAGTATTGGACTATTATCAGGATTAGAAGCTGGTCAGTATTTCGTGAAGATTCTCATCAGACCAGAGATCAAGGAAGATTGATATGTCGGTTCCTAGATTATAGGAATGCAGCTATCATACAAGATATGCATTCAGAGATATATGTAATTGATTTAGAATATCTTGTAATTGATAGTGTAACTGTGTACTCTATATAAACACAGTTTAGGTTTTACATTATAGTAATTGCTTACACGATTTATCTTGTAACCTAGCAGCTCTTAAGAACATAAGAATTTCTTAGGAGAGTTTTGTAACAGTTTTATATCAGAATTAATAAAGCTGTTATTGATTCATACTTGTGTTATTTGTTTAAGTCGAAAATCTTATACAATTGTATTCAACCCCCCTTCTACAATTGTTATTTACTGGGCAACAATTAGACATGTCGAATCTCTGAGATATCGAATGAGGTATCGAATAGTTCATTTAGAGATATCGAACAATGTCTTTCTCAGATATCGAATCTCTGACTTCTCGAATGCTAGACTTTTCGAATAGACAAATGTACTTCTCGAATTGGTACTTAGGCAAATTCTTCATTTCTTCAAATCCCAACTGTGATTATTTGACAGTCTTTATCTTCTTGCTTGAGGCAAGAACCTTGGAACTTATTTCAAGCATTATTCTTGACTTTATAAGTACAGTTACACAACTAGGATTTGATGCCTATTACAAGTACAAAACAAATAGAAACTCTACAACTAGAGGTTCCCTCAATTAAGAGGTCATGTAAGTAATGAAAAGCATTACAAACAATTAGGCTTGTTATTAGATGTATACAGGCATGCCTCTGTGACTAACAATCTCCCCCAAATTGTGAGTAAGACCCTTAATCACAATTTCATGTCTGATAACAAGCCTAACATACATAAAGATAAAACTTGAAAAGTACAGGTATGAAATTTGATTGAGAACATGAATTGAACTACAAGTTGAGTAATCTTACAATATGGTGAAATACTAGCCATTCTCATTTGATTCCATCCCCATTGCTTTGGCTTGTAGTTCATCATATGCTTTCTGTTTTCTTTCCTTCTCCTTTCTTGCATTCTCATCCATAGCCCTTATGATCTCTGCCATAGCATCCAGTTCTTCAAGCAGAATAGAGTTTTTGAAATCTTCACGTACTTGTTTAAGAATGTTGGCAGGATAGTGTCTGAGTAGGTTCATTCTTATATTGACATTATCTCCATTTCTTCTCCTATACTTCACCACATAAGGATCGAACTGAACTCTACACAATCCTTTTGCCCTTAGCTTTTCTGCTTCAACTTAGTCTATCAATTTCCTTCTCCCTTTCTAGCCATTTCTCAAAACACCCCTTCCTTATCTTTTTAGCATAGTCTCTCTTCATCTTCACAAAATCAATCAACTTCAGCTTCCATACTCTCTCCACTTTGTCTTCAGAATCCAACAATGCAATAATTCTTTCTATATCATATAACTTGCCCCAATTCTGACAACCCCCTTATTTGAATTTCATTTCTCTTCCATCGGTGTATTTGATCTCAAGGCAGTCATTCACAATAGCAACATAGCAGATTCTTTGAGCTCTTAGAAATTGCAATTGCTCTTCATCAAAGTCTTCATCAAGTGGTTGGAGTTTCAGTCCTGGATAGATAGTTAGGGCTCTAGACATGGGTAGTTTCACTCTTCATGCAGCTTGTTTGAATTTGACCTTTTTCACTTGGTGGCTAGGCAAAAATTTGTGACCTTTGCTTGTAGACCATTGTAGTTTTCCATTAGCAGTTTGCTTTTGGAAACATACACCTGGTTTCTTGATTTGAATCTTCTTCTCTTCTTGAGGTGGCAAAACAGTTGCAGAAGCCATTGAGTCAGATTTTGGTAGATCATTACTAACAGTATTCACCCTAGACTTAGAGTCTTGTGATGTGGTGAGTTTACTGCTAGCAATGCCTAAGGCTTGCTATTTTCCACTTTTCATCTCATAGACTTTACCTTGATCATCACCATCTTTCTTGTCTTTGTTGTCCTTTTTCTTCTTCTCATCTTTATCACCCTTATCACTCTTGTGATGTCTTCTCCTCCCATCACTTTTGTCTTCATCTTCATCATCCTTATTCCTCCTAGGTTGGGCCATTTCTGGAATTGCACCAGTTGCAATGAAAGATCTGAGGATGTGCAGTGCTTCTATTTCTTCAGCATTTCTGACTCTAACTTTCTTCTATAGTAGATCAATGATAGCAATAACAAGTCTGTGATTTCGAGAAGTGAGATCATTGAGAATGACCAATTGTTTAATGTCTTCAATTTTGGTGTCAGACTGATAGATGATTGTCCAGGGCTTCTTAATCACTTCTGGCAGCCTTGAAGGTTGGCCATTCCTCAAGTCATCATAAAGACTTTTATTGTTCTCATTTCTCTTCTCAATAAGCTCAATCAGTGCATCTATCTCTAAGTGTTTTAGGGCTTATAGAGTTTTGTAGGTTAGATGCCATATCTTGGACTTGGACACCATCATTATCTCCTTGATCCATAATCCATCTATCTTTCTGAGTATCATAGTGAGATAGTCAATCTGATCCTTCAAGCTCCTCAGATAAAATTGAGTGTCACTAGCCTGTTCCCTTGAGACTTTCAGAAACTCCAAGAATGCTTCATCATGATAGACATTTGATTTGGCAACTTCTTGTAGCTTGGCCTCAGTAACCACCTTTACTTCTACAGGCTTGGCACTTTCAGATTTGGAGGATGGAGGTTTATCAGATGGCATGCTCCCTGCAACCATTGTAGTTGTGTTAGATTGTTTCTGACCACTGGGAGTAATGACATGCACAGTTGGTAGAGTAACCACTGGTAGAGAAGATGGAGGTTCATCAACTTTGGATTACCCTTTGCCTGACACATGGGTTGTAGATTTTGGAGTTCTTTGATGACCACCCTCATTTATCTTGATGCCTTTTGCTTGAGGTTTCTCCCCCTTTGGATTTGATCTTACAAAATCCTCTAAACTATACTTATTCCGTGTCTTTTGAAATCAATTTCTGAAACATAAACCTACTTACTCAACAATTCTCGAACTTCACTCTAGGCATTATAACTCCAACGCTTTACACTAATCAATTTAACCACAAAAATTGCGACATCTATTTATCGCTCGCATTCGAAATATTATGAAATAAGGTACACATTCACCACTTATCAATCTGACTATCCAATTCATCTCCCGTCAACTCATTCACATTCTGGTTCATCACCTTATCTCGGTACCTTTAAATTTTCTAATAATTCAGGCTAAAATGCCACAGTATCGATCACCTTCGTTGTAGACTAGGCGTTCAAACTTCCACATCTGACTTCTCAACTCTAGGCGAAAACCATCACGGTCAATTCCAACTCATGTGTTAATATCTCTGCTTATGAATATCAACATGTACTTTTCATGTTATGACAGTAAACAACCTCGTCCTTTTCTACCAACCATCACAGTAATTCACAAAATCTCCTTGCTCATCCAGCTTCACTATCACTGGAGTGATTATTAATCCTCCAAAGCTTTTAGAAATTCTTTTCACGTCTATTTGTTTATTCACACTTTACTTTTTTTTTCCTACTGGTGAACTTACCTAATGCTGAGGAGATACGATGAGTATTACTATTCTGTCTCTTGCGAAGATCCTTTAATCAAATTGTTAACTCCAACATTCCCATTAATGTCATTCAATATTGAACTCCTTGAAACTAATTTCTATTTTTGGAAAATAAATAACAAACAAACTCTTCATCCTTTTCTGATGACAATCTGGGTAATCCATCAAATTATAAATTCGAAGATTTTAATCACTGAAATCTGCTTCGATTTAACAGTTTTCTTTCTAATATTTCTTTCTATGCAATACAACTCCATCATCTTGTATAATAATCTTTTGATCCGTATGCTCGTTAAGATTTTTTTTTTCTGCTTTTGGCCTCAAAACACCACTTTACATCCCTTGAAAATCACAATCTCACTTTCTTGCCCTCACAATTTGTTTGTACTTCATAGTTGGTCCCTCACTCCAATTCTGAGTCACACTTAACTCTTTTCACTGTCATCACAATCAATTTCTTGATAACGTCATTTGTAATCATGTTGAATTTCCAACTTCCAAGTGATTTATAGAAAACAGTTCTTGTTATTTTCGTCGTAGGGTCCATTTGGACTGATATGATACAATCTATGGCAACATATCTTATTTTCCCCCGTGCACGGCACACAACTTTTGATCTCTGATTCTGTCACTTATTACCACACTATTCTATCCGATTACACTTGCACTTTCTATATTTATCTCAACACAATTTCAATATGCTTTTTCTCGAAATCTTTTCTACTAACCATGTGGCCTTGGTAAATCTACTGATTCTCATTATGTGGGCAACTACTGTGCCCCTATTCTCCCTACTCTAAATCTTCTAATTTCTCCATTCTTCCCTTAACTAAATTACATGTCTTCTTGTTGAAACGCTTCTGAAACTTCATGGTTCACTGTCTTCCTCTTCTTCTAATTTTGTTCCATCTTGGTCGACTCTCTTCTACTCTTAATAATCACGACTCTTCCAATTGAGTTCACATCAGTCATTAATTCTAACACAATCATCTTACTTCTTATTCAAATTTCATTAATCTCCTTCTGATAGTCCTTACAATCAAATATATCCTACTTCATTCTGCTTTACTCAAATTATCCTTCCTGGGTTCAAAAACCTTATATCCAACAACATGTTTCAAAATACTTGGAATCTTATAATATTCCATTTACTACCTCCGAATTTAAACAGATGTCTAAAACAATCTTTCATTAACACTAACTGTCACCTACCAAACACATTCATCATCATTCTCTCTTCAACCTTTAATAAAATCTGTAATCTCGTGCCTTCGATACCTGCTTATTTATTTTTTCTCAATTTTCAGTAATCTCGAATCTTGTACATGGGTTCTCAATCCACTAATTAATCCTATTTGATACTCAATCTCTATTTTAACATCAACTTCTCAATCTTGCTTATTCAATTCTTTGCCACGTAATCACAGTTTCAAGAACTAGGAATGTCGTCGCGTCCATTATCACGGCTCTTCATCACTAGTAATCCAAAATTATCAAGGTTTTTCCGACAAAGAAATCAATAGAATGAATAGGTATCAATATGAATGTACACTGGATTTTGTTTGATAAAACTTTTTGTGAAAGGATTTAACTAAGAGATCAATATGATCTTTGAACTGTTATCAGGTTGCATTTGTCACTTAGGTCAACCACCATAGTACATAAAGATGGCCAGTCTTTAGTACTTTCATGACAAACACAATCAGTGGTGTCCCACCGGACTTCTATCACAGAGATAAAATGTCCCTGAATCCCCTATATAAATAGGTTGTTCATCTCAGTTTGAATAAAGAAGAAGATTAAATATTCAGGGAGAATGAAAAGAGTTCGAGAGTCTCAAAATTTTCAAGTATAGAGTTGGATCAAATGTCCTCTAAAAAATAGGAATATTTTTGAAAGAATAGGATTGACTTCAAGTGAATCTGATATACAAACTCATATTCAATGGAAGTATAGTCGATGAAACAAACGTTCAAGAAATTCATAATTATTCATAATCTCACTCTTGTCGACTAAGCATTAATATACATAGCTGCCAAAACCGGCCTGACAATACTGAGTTGAATAATTAAGAAAATCTCAACTCATTCTCGATTTTAACCGTCACTGCGCAACAAATGCTTCAGCGATAATAAAAACCGTGAATTCGTTTACAACAATTAAGAGCAAAAACAAGAATCAACTCAACTGCCCAAATGGGGAATCAATTAAGAATTCAGCCGAGATCAATGACTAATAGCGTGCGGCTATGCCCTCACTTCCAACTCATACCAACAATCGCTTCCCACATCTTATTTCTAGTCTTCTCGTATTCTCTCTATAATGTTCACATCGTAGCTAAAGTTGTAGAAAAGCTCTAGAAGGTACGTGAAATTCTCGAAATAATGTCTTCCAAACTGGTAGCTCCAGCTGCAGAATTAGCTCATGCGGTTCTGGATTATCTGTATGCTCATCCATTAGTCTTCAAACGAATCGAACTTCTACTCGCACGATATGTTGAAGGACCGTACAACGTCACAATACTCGTCTGAATATCCTAAGGCGAACCTTATCCTAAATTATTCTATCTAACGTCCGTCTCACAAACGTATAACCACCCATCCTAACTGTTTCAGTGACCATAACCTGTATCTCTGATACCAACTGTGGCATCCCATAATCCGGGGTACATATATGGGGCCACTAACCAATAAACAATATTATACATCTCTAAAAATAAACAACATTAATAATAAAAACCCCTTAAACCAAGATCTCTTACAGGTTATGGTATGAAACAAACTATCGAATTACATTACTACAATTCAACCTCAGAATAAAATTTGTTTTACAGTCTTTTAACAACTAAGTCCACTGTCAAACTAGTTTACCAACCTTGACAAATTCCAAAACCACTACCCGCCGAAATCAACAACGCGAACGTCATCTCTCGCTGCTGGATCAAGAAACTCATCAACCACAAGGTCCACTAATCTCCTCTATAAACTGAAGAAAAATAAACAACAAGCAAGAGTGAGCCAACAATGCTCAGCAAGTGTAAACAGTGATAGCAATATCAAGAACAATATACGTTCTGATCATCAAGAATAATCATCATAGGGTATGAAAGAAATCAGCTGAATAAATTAAATATTGTACTCAAAGATGAGCCAACAGAACTCCGCTAGAATAAAATGCATCAATAATGAGAACTGATAAAAGTTCTGATAATAAAAAAAAAAAATCATCAAAGGCTTCAAAGGAATCGGGCTTTGAAGCAACTCAACCCAGTGTTCCAGAAATCGCTAGGCGGCCCAGGACGGTCGGGGTACCGCCTAGCACCTAATCGGGTAGGCAGGGATTAATCGGACGGATTAATCAAAGCATTAATCGGATATTATAATAATATTTAATATATTAGTCTAATTTACAATTAAACATATCATTTTAAATAAATTAAAAGGATTAATCGGATTTCAAAAATCGAATCGGTTGGTCACCTTTCAGAAGATTAATCGGGGATTAATCAGCTGAATCGGGGATTTTTAGAACAGAGACTCAACCTCAATGTATAGATTAGAATTGGATTTTTATATTTTAAAAAAAAATGTGGAGTTAGGCGGCTGATCAGTCCCGCACTAACCCCGAACAATGCACACAGCAAAGTCCCTCTTCTAAATGGATCCACGGCACACATTGGCCTCAACTTTTGACCATTAATCTGGTCTCCCCGAAGGGACATCCGCTGACCATTAATATGGTCTCCCCGAAGGGACATCTGCTGACCAATAATATGGTCTTCCCGAAGGGACATCTGCTGACCAATAATATGGTCTCCCCGAAGGGACATCTGTTTGAAAAACATTCCAATTCTATATCTCACAATAGGTGTCGGAACAATCGACAACCTCTATCAACCAAATAATCTGGAAAACTCACGTTCCAGCAAAACAACTCAACTAGTGGAATGAAAAGAGAATCAACAATTCTATCCTCGATATCGACAAGTTCGATATATAAATGGGGTGAAAAATTAAGAACAACATCAACACTAGATGTCGACGAGATCAACAATAAATGGGGTAATAATTAGTAGATAAAGAACCATAACAATAATAAATGTCGACGAGATCGATAATAAATGGGGTAATAATTAATAGATAAAGAACCACAACAATAATAAATGTCGACGAGATCGATAATAAATGGGGTGGCATCATAATCAGAATAATTAAAAGTAAATTTCACTTGAACAAGAAGTGAAGGAAAGTACTTGCAATATGATTAACAACAACTGTGATTATAAGATAAAGCAAGGATATAGTCAAGTGCAAAGCATTTAATAAAATTTACCAACATAGTGCCAAATTTGAATCAACATAAATGAAATAAGTAGTTTAAAAATGCTCATTTGTAAAATAACTCAAAGATAATTAAATTGTAGGTCAGTTTGAAGAAAATATCCCCTAAAGAGGGTCCATCGGGTAAAATATGCTAAGATCAGAAATTATTCTAAAAGGTTTTTATAAGAATTTAAAATCTTGGATTCCCTCTGATTAGAACGTTTCTTAAACATTTTTGAGGAAAATAAAAGAAATGGCACTCCGTTGAGGAATCCAATAACATACCATGTATTAAAGTTTATTGAAGAAAAGGTTATTTGTAAGATCATTTGAAAATTTGCACTTGAGCTATAAGTGGAAATATAAACATTTGCACGTCATTTGAAGAAGGACGCCAATTTGTAAGCATAGTTTGATCGACATATTTGATATATAAATAGAACAGAATTGCATCACTTGAACAATAAGTGAGGAGCAATAACACTTGCCCCAATACACAAAGTTCTCGATTCTACGACATCGATCCATGACTTCACTTCGCGTCAATCTCTACTTCTCTTCACGTTGGCCCTTTATTCGGCTCTAATTCCATCTTTCCTGAGCACTGGCTTTTCACTTCGTACCTATAGAAAGGTAAAGTACTATCTTAGTACTCCTTAATTTGTCTACTTACGGTTAATAACCCATCACCTAATTTCTACCCCAATATTAACTGTATAAATAAACAACCAAGTCGTCACATAAATAGCTCGACAAAATAGCTCGACAAAATATATACTGAACTTCTCCTGATCACTTATATCCTTTGCCAGACAACCTCAAGATAAAATCATCTCATGAAAAGTTATAGTTGCCAACAACATTGCAAGTTATATGACGCTTAAATAAAATTATCGCTAAACATTTTATTTTATTTTTGAAACAATTGCTAAACATTAAATATATATTACTATGCATACTAGATTCGTACTCAATTATCGTCAATTAATATTAATCCCACCAATTTCATGTGCACACATTTATCACAACCAAGCAATTACGACACTAGTTACTAACACATAGAATTAACTAAGCACCCTTACAACCATTCGACTAAACCAGGATGACATATCCTACCATACTTTTCCTTACTTCACCTCTCCACACTATAAGAACACACCGCAATATCTTCATTCCCCCTTTTAGTCCCTTCTCTATTACCATACGCGACCGTCACGGACACATACACACACCTGGGTATGCACCTACCAGGCCTGCACCCCCTCTAAACTCTTGGTTTCCTTACCCTGCATCTATAACATCACCTCACAATACCGTTTTTTTTTCTCTCCTGCTCATCATTCCTCCTTCTTTCCCTCTATCCCTCAACTCTCTCTTTTCTCTACCTTAACATCTCAGCCCTTCCCGCCTCCTTCTACAACACCAACCATGACACACCCAAGCATGCTCATATGGACACTAACTCTCATTCGAACACAGGCCCACCACACACACACAGCCAAGCCACAACTCTACGCCCACACAACCCATTTTCTATTTTTTTTTTTTTTTCAATTCCTCTGTCTCAGTCCCTCTACCTTGCTGCTGCCTTAACACCCCAAAACAAACATAAACGTACCCATAACAGTTGCAAAGCCCCAACCTCGGCACCATCACTCGATCACACACACCCACACAGTGAAGCACACACACCAACAGCCACTATCCACACACATACGATACACGGACACACCACCCTCTGCACAACCCCCTTTCCCCTGCTCTTCTCAGGGTCATTTCTCACATCACCAGCACCATACATCACCTGTACACACTAATTTACTACCGAACAGCATCCTATCTGCAAATAAAACGAAACCCCCAATTCGAACCAATACTTAGATATATATATACCCATACACACCGCCACTACCGTCTCAAGAAAACCACATCAGTACTAATTCGAACTCACCAGGGGAAGAACAGCCGACTCACAGTGAGGCTTCATCAGAATCGTGAAGACCCATACACACGATCCAGAAAAAAAAACAAACACACTACCTCAATTCATATACACACAGTGACATGTGACACCACCATTTCAGTTCGCACAATACACACCTCGAATGACAGTTGTAGGAAAAGAGATGGAGAGCTCGAGAGTTGTGGGAGGAAGAAGAGAGGTAGCGAGAGATTGAGAGAGATTGTTCGAGAGACAGTCGAGAGAAATTTCTAGAAAAACCGAGAGAAAACTGATTTGGGAAAACTGGAGAGTGTGGTTAATAGAGACAACGGTACTTGTGTAATTCCATAACTAAATTTTTGATTAAAATCAAATCAAATCTACTTTGTAAAATAGAAAGTAAATAGATAGTCCTTGAGAAAAATTTCAATATTATTTTTAAAATGTAGAAAATGAAATTAGCTATCTTCCCATTTTTTAAAAATATTTATAGGATAAAAAATGAATTAAATATGAATTTTACAAATTTTGACCCTTTAATAGCAATAACACTCTTAAAATCATTTTAAAATACTTAAACAAACAAAATAATCCTCCCAAAATTTAAAAATTAAATAATATCATAAAGATTATTTCACAAAAGATTTAGTGATTTTTAACAACTCCCATGATTTTAT
Organism: Kitagawia praeruptora; assembly: GCA_037693485.1. NCBI lineage: Eukaryota > Viridiplantae > Streptophyta > Magnoliopsida > Apiales > Apiaceae > Kitagawia > Kitagawia praeruptora. The sequence continues at coordinate 833,020 of CM075354.1, forward strand.
AAAATTCTCTGAAGATCAATAATGCATGGTTTAAATACATTTTAATCATCAAAATACAAATAAAAATACACGGTCTTACACGGCACACATAAATCATCATATAATCAGGTGAACACAATATCCTAAATATTGACCTTCTAAAAAATATTTGCATCATATAATTCACATTTAATATTAAATAAACATTTATAAATACGCGATTTTCTAGGGCGTTATAATCCACCTTGGTGAATAGCTCATTGGCCTTAAAACCATATAGGGATTGATCTTTCAGTCTTGTCACTTCATACTTGGTCATCTCATGCACAGGGACCTCAGTGACCAGCTTGTCTTCATATTGATTTGTAAAGAGGGTCCTGAGCATGGCATTTGCATCAGTTGTCTGATCAGACAGAGTTTGAAATTTATGCCCCAGACCTATGACAGTATCTTTCAATAGAGCTAGACCATTATCCATCTTGGTGAAGGTGGTGTTGCAATGTTTGATATCCTTGACATTGTCCAACTGAGGGAATTTTGCATCAAAGGCCCTCTTGATTTCTTCCACTGAAGTAGCTATTTTAACACACACCTTGTTGACTTTAGTTTTGACTCCCTTTCCAAGATAGTGGGCAGCCTTGAGGAATCCCTTGTGAGAATCATTCATAGCCTCATACACTTCACCAGGAGTTAGAGATTTGGCATTGGAGCCCAGTGAAGTGATGTATTCCTCTCTTAGATATTGAAGAGCTTCATCAAGAGTAATATCAAATTTTCCTTGAACCAGGCATCTACATTGCCATCTCTCTCAACATTATCAATTATCTTTGTCTTTTGCATCTCCACATCATCTCTATGGCAGAGCAAAATTGCTTCATAGTCTGGATTTGGCATGTTGGAGGTGACCAAGTTCTGAGCTATCTTGACAAACTCAGGAATCTGATCCATAACTAAGCTTTGAAGTGCTTCAACCGTTAATTATGGTGGAACAGATCCTGATCCTGAAGCACTGTCATGTTGCACAGGCTTCAGCCATTGTGAAATAAAGTCAGAGCTAGAGCTAGGCAAGCTAGACTCCTCAGTTACCGATGCAACTTCTGCAACCAGATGGATTGACTCTACTACTGTTGTCTCCACAGGAGTGGGATGAGTTACAACAGTAGTTGACACAGGCACAGAGTCTCTAGTGAAAACTAGTGAATCCTCTGCGTTTGTGATGGTGTCATCAGGATATGCCCCAGCATGCATTCCTTCACCATCTAAATGTGGTTCCTGGGTGGTGAGCAAAGTGTCATGCACTAAGTCACTTGAGTCCATTGGCTCACCAAGAGAAAAGAATTCTTAATGATCAATGCCTTGCTCCTCAATTGACTGAGTTGCAGGCTCCAAAGAAATTTGAGTGTGAGATTCTGAAAGAAGAGTGTCTTGTAGATTGGAGTTTGGCAACTCCCCCTGAGAAATAGAAGGAGTTTCAAGTATGATGTGCTCTCCATTCTGTGTTGTGCCAGCCTTATCACTCCCATGTATTGACTCTTTACAGGTAGGTGCATTGGGGAGGATGCTTGATTCTATAGATGCACCCTGTTGAGAGGATACATCTAGTGAACTGTTTGCCCCTGATTTTACAACCTCAGCCATTTGTGTGACTGAGAAGTTGGTTTTAGATTTCTTCTTCTTTGGTCTTTTTAAGGGTGACTCAGGTTCCTCACTTCCTATACCTAATTCAACAGCCGGTGCTGCTTCAGACAAGATGGTTAAAGGTGCCGAAGCTATCTCCTTCCTCTTCTTTTTACTAACATCACCCTTTTGAGAGGATGATGTAGTTGGCTAAGTGTTTGGTAGAGTGTTTGGCTGAGAGGGTTGGTTAGCAAGCCCTGGGTTAGCATTGTGTTCTACTTGCTTGGGTTGTGCTAACTGAGATTTTGAATCAAATATTGGCATGTTGTGGGGGTAAGTCCTAAATAGACTCTTCATATGGGGAGTTATTTTGAGTCTTACATCCACATCATTCCTAGTCTCCAAGTCACCAAAAATGAGTTTGGTCATGGATCTAGGGTAGCCTATTCTAGTCTTATCTATTCCAGGCAATTCAATCAATTTATTATCTACAAAATTGAGTATAGATTGAATAAACGAGGAAAGAAAATTTCAATACCTCTCTTGGCTGTGTTCTTACCAAGTCTCCCATATAGTTCCTGTAGAATGATCTGTCCAACATCTATCTTTCTCCCATGGGCCAAGGCATAGCCAATTTGCTGCGCAGGTGCACTGATTTGGTCAAAGCTAGACTTCCTGGCAGTGAAGACTTGAAGGAGAGTTGCAAACACATAGCTTCACTCTTTTCTTAGATTCTTCCTGTTCAACTTTCCAAAATTGATCACATCTAAGTAGTTGATAAATTCAAAGAATTCTTCTAACTCTGCATTTGTGGCTAGTGTGTCATACGCCTCTTGTTGTAAATCCAATGCTTTATTCATGTCTGATGTAGATGTTAACTCGAATAACTTGTAGAAGGGGGGGTTGAATACAAGTTATATAATCGTGTCTGATTTTTGCTTGGTTATATGAACAAGAATAAACGAATGAATCAAACTCTGTCTGTATTAAATAAATCAAATACAAACTCTACCAAAGGTGTACAAATACCTTTAGCAGCTACTGACAATACAAATCTCTCTATTTATTTCGAACTTTCGAATACAAACCTTATACAGAGCTACGCACATTCACACACGAACTCACGTCTCGAACTCATGAACTCTTTTTACAATGACATAGAGAGAGTATTTATAATGCTTCCTATCAACTAATCATAGAAAGATAATCTATATATGACAATGTTCTGCCGTCCAATTGATAGTTTCCATCAATAGAAAATTATTTCCTTCATGATATCTTCTTGCTTGTTCCTCAAACAAAGATCCTATTTTATAGCACTTGCCAGTTTCTGTAGCATCCATATGACATCATCAGTAACACGACTGATATCAGGATTCCATCTTGCATCAGGATCTGACCATCTCATCAGTACTTGATCAGTAGTTAACTTGACATATCAGGATTCAACCTCAGTTCCTGACATGTAGTACTTGATGCACTGTTCATTCCTGACTAAACTTTATAGATAACTATCTAACACATATTTCCTATACAAAGTGCTAAATCCTTTATAAATCAGGATATACAAGAAGTATAAGTAAAATTCTATTCTTAACATCACAACTCATGAATTATTCCTAACAATCTCCCCCTATTTATGCTTTAAAATCTGAAGCATAAATCTGAGTTGTTGATGTCAAAACATATAACAATACAATCAGAATAGAATTTATGAATTCAAAAATCATGAAGTTAAGTACCTCATCTTTCAGATATAGACATAGTATCCAGTACTTAGAAGAAAGAATTCAACTATATGATGCTTCTTTTCCTTTACCACTTCCATGATGAGATTCACCTCTGTCACAATCTTTATCTCCCCCAGTTCTTCTTTTATCCCCAGTCTGTTGTTGTTGTTGTCTTTGAATTGTCTTTATCTCCCCCTTTTTGACATCAGCAACATTAATTCTAAGAGATTCAGTAACAGAACAAATGAGATTCATCAGAACTGCTTGATTTTCCATTATAGTGACTTGGTTCTCTTCAAGTGTTTGAAGTCTTGATTGAATTTCAACTTGAGATTTCTGAATATCTTGTAGAATTTCAGAATTGACTTCAACTTTGGAAGTGTTTGGAATATCTTCAGATTCAAGTCTTGTAGAAGAAGTTGCCTGTGTAGAATGATATTCAAGTAATAAAACTCGATTAGATTTACAAACATCTTCATCTTTCTGATCTGAAGCTGCAATATGATCATCTTGTCCTTCACCAGTATTCTGTGTACTAACATCTTCAAAACCTGACTCCTCCTTAGATTGATCAGATACTGTTGATGTCTCAATTCTTGCTGATATTGGTAGTACAAACAAAGGAATACTTGGATCATTAGAAATATCTTCTGGTACTGATGGTGTAGAAGTTTGTCTTAGCCTTTCACCTCTTCTATTTATAATTCCTGCAAGCCTTTCTTTTTGCTTCTGAGCTTTAACTTCTGGCTTTGATTTGTGCTTTGCTAAGTCATTCTTCTCATACATCTTGATAAAAGAATAATTACCAGCATCCATACCAAGATTATTAGACCAAGATTCAGGAAAAACCTGATCCCAGAAATCAAATGATGGTGGTTTCCTAATTTTCTCTCCCTCACTATGGAGTTGATCATCCATACCCTCATTCTCACTTTGACTATCTAAAGTCAACACTCTTTCTACCTCTCCTTTTGCCTGGTCAGGAGCCAGCCTCTCTGATTGTGGATCAATATCCATCTTTTCAAGTGTATCACTCAAATTTGGATAAGTGCTCTCATGACCTACAGAAAAATAGAGTTTAGAAGAAGTTTTTATACCTGAACTCACATGGAGAAAGGGTTCCTCATTTTGTAAGGGGCTTTAGGTTTTCTCCAAGGAGTGAGCTGCTATAGTCTCTAAACCCTTACAATCATCTTCTTTCTTTCCAGAAACTACAGGCTCCAGTATACCACTTTCAGGTTCTCTACTAGACTCTGATATCTTCAGTAATACTTCATTAGACACCATAGTTAGTACATCACCATCTTTAAGTGTTATTTGCTGAGACTCACCCTCAAGGTGGATAGACTCTGACTGAACAATGTTTGTTTGATCTTCAAGAAAATCAATCAAAGTTATTCCTCCCATATCATAGGGTTTCTCACTTGCAATTTCAGTTATCACGGAAGACCTTTCAACATCAGCTATCACAGCTCCTGAGTCATCCAACCTCTGACTAGATGGTTCTTGTGTTGTAGTGACTGTGATCTGATCTATCCTACTATCCACCACTGGTGTAATAATATCTTCTGTTGACTGCATTCCTCTATCTACTTCCTCCAGTTGTTCACCTTGAGCTGAAGCATCTTCAATAATGACATCCTTGTCAAATAAATATGCATGAAGTGATTGAAGTGCAACATGCTTTGAGAGTCCAAATTTCTTGACTAATTGTCTTCTGACAGATACATAGAAATACATCTTCATTAAGTCAAGTCTTTGATGTAGAAGTCCATATTCATCTGGAAATAAAAGTTTTGGAACTCTTTCAACCAGAAACTCTAGAACAGGCCTTGACAACTTCACTTTGAGAGAAATTAGTCCCATAGCCAGTCTGTATGATAATGTAGTTTCCCATGAAGAATCAATATCCAAATCTCTATGGTCATTTGCTGACTTGATTGTAGCTTCATTTGTAGAGACCTGCATGATATTAGTTGGACTAGACTCCGTGTGTGTAGGTGACAATTGAATCTTTCTCCTTGTTCTCCTGGTATAGTGAGCAAAAGATTTATCTTGAGAAGACTCAAGAGGTGTAGACACAGAATTGATCTTGGGATGAGATTTTTTTTCAATAGACACAGTCTTTTGAGAGACAGTATCCTGTAACTGTTTTCCCTTTTTAAGTACTAAAGTCTTTTGAGAAACTGCAGCCTGGCTGTGACTAGGTGCTTCATCTCTTTGTCCTAGCTTAGAAAGTCGAATTGCAGCCTTCAATTCTTCTCTCTCAGCAAGAGATATATTATCATCATCTTCACTAGAACTACTACTACTTGACACAACAAATCTTCTCTTCCTTACAACTGATGTCTTTTGAGAAACACCAGAGGTTGGTTTCTTTGAAACAATAGGCTGTGGATTAAAACTTTGTTCTTGAATTGTTTCAGAGACTATAATGTTTTGGGCTACTTGGGTAGACACAGGTGGGTTCTCCTCCAAATGAGATTCCTGAGCCATTTCACCATAAAAGAAAGAAGAATTATAGAGAGTAGGAAGATGAGTTTTAAGAATTACCTGAACATGATGTGGATAAAGAATTGCAGGTATTTCATCTAGATTCTTTTCATTGTCCTTCTTTGTAATGTCAGAGAAAATTCTCTTTTGCTGTACATAAGAAGAAACACAATGTTCTCTACCAAATCTAGCTTCAACATCAGAAATAAAATGGTTAATAAATATTTGCATATATCTATGATAATAAACCATTTTTCTATTTTGATCTCTTAACCCAAGTTTAATACTCATCTGATTTAAGATAATGTGACCAATGTTAATTACTCTGTCATAAAGCAAACTGTAAGCAATATGTGAAGTAACAGAAGTAATTTGATCAAAAGAACTACATTTACCAGTAAAGCATTTAGCTAATTGATCAAAGAAGAAAGACCACTCTTTCCTAAGACAAGATCTTCTTAACTGGCTCATGTTATCTAAAGGTCCATTATAACCTAATGCAGATAACATAGTTCTTACATCATCATCAGATGGTACATTCTCATAATTCAAACTAACAGGTAAGTGAAGTACTAAATTAACAACAGATTCAGTAATATCAAAAGAATCTTGTCCTAAGTGTAGAACAATCTTACCTGATTGACTCTGAGTAGAATCAATTACATCAGCATTCTCCCAAGCTTGTATAACAGCTACTTGATTAATCTGTAGAGATGCTGTCAATGCATAACTTAATGGTCCATACGCCAGAAAGTCCATGATTGGGTGAAAATCAGTTGACACTCCTTCCTTGTTGGTGATAGCTGCTACATGATTGTTTATCATAAAATCGAAGTCACCAAACTTGAAGGCTACTGATTTAGGTAATCTTCTTTGAGCTACCATTTTTGATCTGAAAATAACTTGAAAAATTCTTGAAATGGATTAGTGATTTTGAAAACTCGAGAGTGTTTTTGCTTTAGAGAATGTGAAATTAGAGAAAGCAATTACACGATTAGAGTTTCAAAACAAATATATTTCACAAATCTTTCAGACCACTATCCCACGTCGACACGTAGATTGACAGGTGTCAGTCCCTGAAAAGTGCGGTTACCCATGATTTTCGGAAAATAAAATCCAAAATTAATTTTCATGAAATAAATCAGGGTACTATCAAGATAAAAATCAATACTGATCAGCTTTCTTTTCCTGTTGTGACCTCCCATCAAAATAATCACAAAATGCAATGTGATTTAAAAATAATAATTTTCAAATCCTGATGGTCACATTTGAAATCCTGATCAATATCATCCTGATTCCAGAGACTTAAATGGAGTTTCCACGTGGCATTTTCCTTTTATCTGAAAAAGAAATAAACAATTAATCTGAACAAAATCAATTGGTTAGATATATTTGACATTTCTTGAAAATACAAGAAATAAAGTCACACGCGATAATTAGCATTTGACTTCATTGATAGTTCCAAGTGACTGTTCAGCTTCTCACGCCTTTCTATAAAAGAAACAGACACCTTATGCCATTCTCCATAAACCTTTCAATTTCTTTTCTTCTCAACAATGATCCTAAAACCAAAACTCCATTTAAACCCATTCTTTAGGTTTTTCACAGTTGATGAACATCCTGTTATTGATCATCTCTTTGAAGAAACGACTTTTCTCATCGAACTAGTCATGGATGTAGTAGTTTTAGATAATATCCAGAGGTTTCTCCTAGAACATCCATCTGTTGGATACAATCTTCCCCTAACCTCTTCAAAACTTGAGGGTGAAGAATTTGGCCGAGAGTCTGAGGTTGATCTTGATGGAGATGCTATTCATTTAAGTTAGCTACTCTCATTCAAGTCGCCCAGACAAGGAATCCAAGAGCAGACGAGGCTGTTCAAATCCCCTGATGGATTTCTTGAGATGCTCCTTGTCCTGTATCTCAGAATCCATATCATTAGACAAGTACAGGATTATCAGTAGAAGTTAGACAAAAAGATGTTGTATTTCATTTCCATGTATGTAATGCTTTCAATCAATGAAAATACAATTTCTTATTATCTACTTGTCTTTTGATTATTTACTGATTTGAATGATGTATAAATTATCAGTATGCAAATATTAAAACTTGATGGCATAGACTTAACACATCACAGAATTAGATTACTACACAAAGTAAACGTCAGGATCTGAAACAATTTTCACAATCCTGATACTGACACAATACTGATGACGTCAGCATCCTGATAACAATTCTAATCCTGATGATTATTAACAAGTCTATCATGTTAACTCGAATAACTTGTAGAAGGGGGGGTTGAATACAAGTTATATAATCGTGTCTGATTTTTGCTTGATTATATGAACAAGAATAAACGAATGAATCAAACTCTGTTTGTATTAATAAGATCAAATACAAACTCTACCAAAGGTGTACAAATACCTTTAGCAGCTGCTGACAATACAAATCTCTCTCTCTGTTTGTTTCGAACTCTCGAATACAAACCTTATACAGAGCTACGCACACGAACTCAATTTTTCACACTCTTTACAATGATATTGAGAGAGTATTTATAATGCTACCTATCAACTAATAACAGAAAGATATATTCTATACATGACAATGTTCTGCCTTCTAGTCGATAGTTTCCATCAATAGAAAACTCTTTCCTTCATAATATCTTCTTGCTTGTTCTTCAAACAACGATCCTGTTTTATAGCACTTGCCAGTTTCTGTAGCATCCATAATGACATCATCAGTAACACGACTGATATCAGGATTTCATCTTGCATCAGTATCTGATCATTATCAGTATTAGACCGTCATCAGGATTTGCTCTTTGTTCCTGACATGTAGTCTCTGATACACTATTCATTCCTGACTAAACTGTACAGATAACTGTCTTACACATAAATCCTATATATAGTGCTAAATCCTTTATAAGATCAGTATTACAAGAAGTATAACGTGTAAATTCTATTCTTAACATCACAACTTATGAATTATTCCTAACAATCTCCCCCTGTTTATGCTTTAAAATCTGAAGCATAAATCTAAGTTGTGGATGTCAAAACATATAACAATACAACCAGAATAGAATTTATGAATGTAGAATTATGAAGTTAAGTACCTCCTTCCCAGATGTAGACATTTATCTAGTACTTAGAAGAAAGAATTTTAACTATTAATGCTGCTCTTCCTTTACCACTTCCTAGCTGAGATTCACCACTGTCACTCCTAGTTCTTCTTTTTACTTCCCTTTGTCTGCTCTTTATCTCCCCCAGTCTGGTGGTGTTGTTGTTGTTGTCTTTGAATTGTCTTTATCTCCCCCTTTTTGACATCAGCAACATTAATTCCAAGAGACTCAGAAACAGAACAAATGATATTCATCAGAACTGCTTAATTTTCCATAATTGTGACTTGGTTATCTTCAAGTGATTGAAGTCTTGTTTGAATAGCAATTTGAGAATTCTGAATATCTTTCAAAACATCAGAATGAACTTCAATGTTGGAAGTGCTTCTAGTATCTTCAGTATCAGAATCAGAAAGAACTGTATCTTCAAGTCTTGTAGAAGAAGTTGCTTGAGTTGTATGATATTCAAGTAATAAAACCTGATTAGAAGTATCAACATCTTCATCTTTCTGATCTGGAACTGAACCACGATCATCATCTCCTTCACCAGTATTCTGTGTACTAACATCTTCAAATCCTGACTCCTCCTTAGAGTGATCAGAGACCGTAGATATCTCAATTCTAGCTGATAATGGAAGTACATACAAAGGAACACTAGGATCATTAAGAACTTTATCTGGTACATATGTATCAAGAGATTGCTTTATCCTGGCACCTCTTCTGTTAATGATTCCTGCAAGCCTCTCCTTTTGCTTCTGAGCTTTCACTTCTGGCTTTGCATTGTGATGTGCTAGGTCATTCTTCTGATACATTTTGATGAATGAATAAGTACCAGCATCCATACCCAAATTTTCAGACCAAGATTCAGGAAAACCCTGATCCCAGAAATCAAATGATGGTTTCCTAATTTTCTCTCCCTCACTATGGAGTTGATCATCCATACCCTCATTCTCACTTTGACTTACTAAAGTCAACACTCTTTCTACCTCACCTTTTGCCTAGTCAGGAGCCAGCCTCTCTGTTTGTGGATCTAATTCCATCTTTTCAAGTGTATCACTCAAATTTAGATAAGTGCTCTCATGACCTACAGAAAAATAGGGGCTAGAAGGAGTTTTTATACCTGAACTCACATGGAGAGAGGGTTCCTCATATGGCAAGGGGCTTGAGGTTTTCTCCAAGGAGTGAGCTGCTATAATCTCTGAACCCTTACAATCATCTTCTTTCCTTTCAGAGACTACAGGCTCCAGTATACCACTTTCAGGTTCTTTACTAGACTCTGATGTCTTCAGTAATACTTCATTAGACACCATAGTTAGTACATCACCGTCTTTAAGTGTTGTTTGCTGAGACACACCCTCAAGGTGGATAGACTCTGACTGAACAAAATTTGTTTGATCTTCAGAAAAATCAACCAAAGTCATTCCTCCCATATCATAGGGTATCTCACTTGCATTCTCAGTCATCACAGAAGTCCTTTCAACATCAGCCATCACAGCTCCTGAGTCATCCAACCTCTGACTAGATGGTTCTTGTGTTGCAGTGACTGTGATCTAATCTTTCCTACTATTCACCACTGGTGCAATAGTATCTTCTGTTGACTGCTTCTCTCTATCTACTTCCTCCAGTTGTTCACCTTGAGCTGAAGCATCTTCAATAATGACATCCTTGTCAAATAAATATGCATGAAGTGATTGAAGTGCAACATGCTTCGAGAGTCCAAATTTCTTGACTAATTGTCTTCTGACAGATACATAGAAATACATCTTCATTAAGTCAAGTTTTTGATGTAGAAGTCCATATTCATCTGGAAATAAAAGTTTTGGTACTCTTTCAACCAAAAAATCTAGAACAGGCCTTGACAACTTCACTTTGAGAGAAATTAGTCCCATAGCCAATCTGTATGATAATGTAGTTTCCCATGAAGAATCAATATCCAGATCTCTCTTGTCAAATACTGACATAGATGTAGCTTGATGTGGAGAAACCTGCATAATGTTAGTTGGACTAGACTCTGTGTGTGTAGGTGACAATTGAATCTTTCTCCTTGTTCTCCTGGTATAGTGAGCAAAAGATTTATCTTGAGAAGACTCAAGAGGTGTAGACACAGAATTGATCTTGGGATGAGATTTTTTTTCAATAGACACAGTCTTTTGAGAGACAGTATCCTGTAACTGTTTTCCCTTTTTAAGAACTACAGTCTTTTGGGAGACTGCAGCCTGGCTGTGGCTAGGTTTTTCATCTCTTTGTGCTAACAGAGAAAGTTGAATTGCACCCTTCAATTCTGCTCTCTCAGCAAGAGTTAAATCATCATCATCTTCACTAGAATTACTACTACTTGACACAACAAATCTTCTCTTCCTTACAACTGATGTCTTTTGAGAAACACCAGAGGTTGGTTTCTTTGAAACAATAGGCTGTGGATCAAAATTTGGTTCTTGAATTGTTTCAGAGACTATAATGTTTTGGGCTACTTGGGTAGACACAGGTGGGTTCTCCTCCAGTTGAGACTCCTGAGCCATTTCACCACAAAAGAAAGAAGAATTGTAGAAAGTAGGAAGATGAGTTTTAAGAATTACCTGAAAATGATGTGGATAACGAATTGCAGGTATTTCTTCTAGATTCTTTTCATTGTCCTTCTTTATAATGTCAGAGAAAATTCTCTTTTGCTGTTCATAAGAAGAAACACAATGTTTCCTACCAAATCTAGTTTCAACATCAGGAATAAAATGGTTAATAAACATTTGCATAAATCTATGATAATAAACCATTTTCCTGTTTTGATCTCTTAACCCAAGTTTAATACTCATCTGACTTAAGATAATATGACCAATGTTAATTACTCTGTCATAAAGCAAACTATAAGCAATATGTGATGTAACAGAAGTAATTTGCTGAAAAGAACTACATTTACCAGTAAAACATTTAGCAATTTGATCAAAGTAAAAAGACCATTCCTTTCTAAGAAAAAACCTATTCAACTGGCTCATGTTGTCTAGAGGTCCACTATAACCTAATTCAGACAACATAGTTCTTACATTATCATCAGATGGTACATTCTCATAACTATCAGTAACAGGTAAGCAAAGTACTGAATTAACAACAGATTCAGTAATGTCAAATGAATCTTGTCCTAAATGTAGAACAATCTTACCTGATTGACTCTGAGTAGAATCAATTACCTCAGCATTCTCCCAAGCTTGTGAAACAGCTGCTAGATTAATTTGTGGAGATGCTGTCAATGCATAACTTAATGGTCCATACACCAGAAAGTCCATGATTGGATGAAAATCCGATGACACTCCTTCCTTGTTGGTGATAGCTGCTACATGATTTTTTGTCATAAAATCGAAGTCACCAAACTTGAAGGCTACTGATTTAGGTAATCTTCTCTGAGCTGCCATTGATTTTGATCTGAAAAAGAACTTGAAAAATTCTTGAAATAGATTAGAGATTTTGAGAACTCGAGAGTGTTTTTGCTTTAGAGAATGTGAAATTAGAGAAAGCAATTACACGATTAGAGTTTCAAAAGAAATATATTTCTCAAATCTATCAGACCATTATCCCACGTTGACACGTAGATTGACAGGTGTCAGTCCCTGAAAAATGCGGTTACCCATGATTTTTGGAAAATAAAATCCAAAATTGATTTTTATGAAATAAATCAGGGTACTATCAAGATAAACATCAATACTGATCAGCTTCTTTTTCCTGTTAACTTCCCATCAAAATAGTCACAAAATGCAATGTGATTTAAAAATATGATAATTCTCAAATCCTGATGGTCACACATGAAATCCTGATCAATATCATCTTGATTCCAGAGACTTAATATATGGAGTTTCCACGTGACATTTTTCTTTTATCTGAAAAAGAAATAAATAATTAATCTGAACAAAAATCAATTGGTTAGATATATTCAATATTTCTTGAAAATAAGAAATACAGTCACACACAATAATTAGCATCTGACTTCATTAAAACTTCCAAGTGACTGTTCAGCTTCTCACGTCTTTCTTTAAAAGAAACAGACGCCTTATGCCATTCTTCATAAACCTTTCAATTTCTTTTCTTCTCAACAATGCTTCTCAAACCAAAATTCCCTTCAAATCCATTCTTTAGATCTCTCTTGATCGATGAACATCCTGTTCTTGATCATCTCTTTGAAAAGACAACTCTTCTCATCGAACTAATCATGGATGGATTGGTTTTCGATAATATCCAGAGGTTTTTCCTAGAACATCCATCTGTTGGATACAATCTTCCCCTAACCTCCTCAAAACTTGAGGATGAAGAATTTGGCCGAGAGTCTGAGGTTGATCTTGATGGAGATGCTATTCATTTAAGTTAGCTGCTCTCATTCAAGTCGCCCAGACAAGGAATCCAAGAACAGACGAAGCTGTCCAAATCCCCTGATGGATTTCTTGAGATGCTCCTTGTCCTGTACCTCAGAATTCATATCAATAGACAAGTATAGAATTATCAGTAGAAATTAGACAAAAAGATGTTGTATTTCATTTCCATATATGTAATGATTTTAATTAATGAAAATACAATTTCTTGTTATCTACTTGTCTTTTGATTATTGAATGATGTACAAATTATCAGTATGCAAATATTAAAACTTGCTGGTATAGACTTAACACATCACAGAATTAGATTACTACACAAAGTAAACATCAGGATCTGAAACAATTTTCATAATCCTGATACTGATACAATACTGATGATGTCAGCATCCTGATAACAAATCTAATCCTGATGATTATTAACAAGTCTATCATACTGAAATTTATCAAGGCAAAGTGTTATAGCTAAAGCATTTAACAACCAAATATAGATCCTGACAAGAATATCAAGTCTATAAGCTAAGAACAACATACCTTGCTACTTTTGCAGATGTTAAAGATCTAAAAATTTAACATTCCTAACTCACTTACTAGTCTACTAAATGTAGTCTCATCAAGTGGTTTAGTTAGAATATCTGCAAGCTGTTTGTCAGTAGGAACAAAATGAAGTTCCACAGTACCATTCTCAATATGTTCTCTAATAAAATGATACCTGACATCAATGTGCTTAGTCCTTGAATGTTGAACTGGATTTTCTGCAATTTTAATAGCACTAGTATTATCACAAAACATAGGAATATTACTAAGTGTCATATCATAATCCATCAACTGATTTCTTATCCAAAGGAGCTGTGCACAACAACTGCCTGCTGCTATGTACTCAGCTTCTGCAGTTGAGGTTGAGACAGATTGTTGCTTCTTGCTTGCCCAAGAAATCAATCTGTTTCCCAAAAATTGACATGTACCTGTAGTGCTTTTCCTGTCTATTTTACACCCTGCATAATCAGAGTCTGAATAGCCAATTAGAAAGAAATCAGATTCTCTAGGATACCACAAACCAAGATTTGGAGTTCCTTTGAGATATCTAAAAATTCTCTTCACAGCAATTAAATGAGATTCCTTAGGATCACTTTGGAATCTAGCACATAAACAGGTAGAAAACATTATACCTGGCCTACTTGCAGTTAGATACAACAATGAGCCTATCATGCCTCTATAACTAGTATTATCCACACTCTTTCCATTAGGATCAGAGTCTAGTTTAGTGGCTGTTGCCATGGGTGTTTTTGCAACCGTACAGTCTTGAAAGTCAAACCTTCTTAAAAGATCTTTGATATATTTTGACTGATTAATGAAAATACCAGTCTCAGTCTGTTTGACCTGCAAGCCTAAGAAATAATTTAATTCACCCATCATGCTCATCTGATACTTAGACTGCATAAGCTTGCTAAACTTAGCACACAACTTTTCATTAGTAGAACCAAAAATAATATCATCAACATAAACTTGAACTAAAAGCAATTCACCTTTTATCTTTCTAAAGAATAGAGTTTTGTCAATTGTACCTCTTGTGAAGCCATTTTCAAGAAGAAATTTAGACAAAGTCTCATACCATGCTCTTGGTGCCTGCTTTAGTCCATAGAGTGCCTTATCAAGTTTGTAGACATGATTTGGAAACTTTGGATCAACAAATCCACGTGGCTATTCCACATACACTTCCTCATCAAGTTTGCCATTTAGAAAAGCACTCTTTACATCCATCTGGTATACCTTGAATTTTGAATGAGCTGCAAATGCAAGAAACATTCTGATTGCTTCCAATCTTGCTTCAGGTGCAAAGGTCTCATCATAATCAATGCCTTCTTCCTGAGAATAACCCTTGGCCACCAGTCTTGCTTTGTTTCTTACAATCATACCAGATTCATCTAGCTTGTTTCTGAAAACCCATCTTGCACCAACAATAGATCTATCTTTAGGTCTTGGTACCAGTTTCCAGAATTTGTTTCTCTCAAACTCATTTAACTCCTCCTGCATTGCAATCACCCAATCAGGATCCTGTAAGGCTTCTTCAACCATCTTAGGTTCATTCTTTGAGAGAAAGCAACTATACAAGCATTCATTTTGAATTGATCTTCTAGTTCGAACACCACTGTTAGGATCACCAATAATCAAATCTTCAGTATGATCCTTTGTCCATTTTCTAACAGGTGGTAGATTAACTCTACTAGTCTCTCCCCCTTAGTTAGTGGTATCTCTTATAGAAGAATTTTCTCTACCTTCAAAAACTCTCCTTTGATCAATAGAATCATTAGATTCCATATTGCTGCTAGTTACTGATATTTCCTCAGTAGACTCTGAAAGATCAGTTCCTGATGGAGTAGACTCTGAAAAGCTAGTCTGCTCCTGATGATCACTGTGTTCTCTTTGATTTATTTGCTCCCCCTCAACAATAGCATTCCTTTGAGAAGCAATAGAAATTCCTTCTTGAGAACCTTCATCATCACTGGAGAGTATCTCAGAATTCTTCAGATTTTCAAATTCCAATTTGTCATGGCTTTCATCAGTTTGCAGAATTCCAAATTTCTTATCATCAAATGCAACATGAATTGATTCCATAGTAATGTGAGTTCTGAGATTATAAACTTTGAAGGCCTTAGATGCTGAATATCCTAGAAAAATTGCTTCATCCGATTTGGCTTCAAATTTTCCAAGTTGTTCTGGATGAACTTTTAGGACATAGCATTTGCATCCAAAGATGTGAAAGTATTTCACACTTGGTTTCTTTCCTTTGATCATCTTATAGGGAGTTTTTCCATGACCATTTACCAAGGTACAGTTTTGAGTGAAACATGCAGTGTTAATAGCTTCTGCCCAAAAGTAGGTTGGAAGCTTTGCATCTGCAAGCATGGTTCTTGCTGCCTCTATGAGAGTCCTGTTCTTTCTTTCCACTACACCATTCTGTTGAGGTGTACCAGGTGCAGAAAACTGTTGAGTGATTCCTTTGTTTGCACAAAACCCCTCCATTGTAGAATTCTTGAATTTTGTACCATTGTCACTTCTAAGTACTTTGACTTTGTACTCAGAATTATTATGAATATTCTTGATAAGTTCAATGATTTGCTGAGGAGCTTCATCCTTCTTGTGTAGAAAGAACACCCATGTGAACCTTGTGAAATCATCCACTATTACTAGAGCATATCTTTTCTTGCTGATAGACATAATGTTTACTGGACCAAACAGATCAAGATGTAGCATGTGAAATGGTTCAGTAATTGAATTTTCAGTCTTGCTCTTGAAAGTGGTTCTTCTTTGCTTTCCAAGCTGACATGCATCACAAAGTCCATCTTGCACAAAATTTGCCTGAGGTAGGCCTCTCACCAAATTGTGTTTAACTAGTTGATTAAGCTTCTTGAAATTAAGATGTGAGAGCTTCTTGTGCCAATTCCAGCTTTCATCACTTGTTGCTTTGCTGTAGAGACATCTAACAATTCCTTTAGATGTATCACCTAAGCTGGATTCATATATGTTACCATGTCTTTGACCAGTTAGAACAATGTCTCCATTCTGCATATTCAAGATTTTGCATCCTTCTCTGTCAAAGATTGATTTGTAACCTTTATCACCCAGTTGACTTATGCTTAAAAGAGTATGTTTCAAGCCTTCAACCAGTGCTACATTTTCTATGATGACATTCCCCAAAACAATTGAGCCATATCCCAGAGTTTCTCCTTTGTTGCCATCTCCAAAAGATATTACTGGGCCAGCTTTCCTCTCAAACTTTGTAAGCATGGACTTCTTTCCAGTCATATGTCCAGAGCATCCACTGTCCAAGATAATTGAATGCTTCTTTCCCGTGCCCTACAAACAAAAAGTAACTAGTTAGAATTTTTTAGGACCCAACTTTGATTAGATCCTTTCTTACTAGATTTAGAGACAACAGGCTTTGAAGATTTTGCTTTTATTTTACCTGTTGCAGAGTCAACTTTAGACTCTAATTTCATAAACTGTTTGTGACTAGGAGTTTCAGATTTCAAGGAATAATAGTCATAATATAGTTCATGATATTCTCTACACATGTAAATGGAATGAAGTAAACTACCACAATGATAACAAGCTTTTTGTGGTTGGTATTGAATTATCTGAGTCTTGGGGAATCTGGACTCAGTTTTCCGAGAAGGTTTTTGATTGCAGTCTAGGGCCAAATGATTATGATTTCCACACTTATAGCATTTTTTCCTAGATGCATCAGGTACATTCTTGTAATTATTCTCTTTGTTAATACCTTCTTTTCCATTCCTATTTCTTTTGATCTTGCTAGACTCTGAAAGACCATCTAATCTATGTTTCAACTGAGACTTAGACAGAAACCCTATGGTTACATTCTTAGGTTTCTCTAACACTTTCTTATCTGAATTACTATTGTTCATCCTTTTGTGTACAATAGGGGTACCTTTTGAATCAACAAATTTAACATGATTAGGTTCAAAAACACTTTTCTTACCTTCAGATTTAGATGTGTTAGCTTCTACCTTACTATCATCATTGACAATAGCTACTTTTTCTTCTTGTCTAGCCTTATCAAAACCTAAACCATTAACCTTACCACGAATTCCACTTTCAAAGATTTCTATAGTCTTTTTACTGGAATTGTTAATGGTCTTAATCACATCTCTCTCTTCTTCTAGTTCTTTTCTGACATAGTCATAAGCCTCAAGAATAACACTATAATCATGCTTAGCTTTATCAGAACTTAACTTGTATTTTTCCATTTGAATTAATTCAGATTCAAGAAAATTATTTCTATCAACTAATTTATCATTCTTAACCTTAAGTTCATCTCTTTCACAAGTAAGAATTCTAAAATTAGTCATAAGATTCTTAAACTCAGCATGGATAGATCTAATTTCATCAGAATTTAAGCTATCAAATGAATCAAGAGAGTGAAGTGATACCTTAACAGAGGATGAAGAAGTTTTCTTTGGAGATCCAGGTTTGTCTGAACTATTTGCCATCAATGCAATGTTGTCATAATCCAATTCATCTTCAGAATCACTGGAATCAGCCCAATCCTTCTGTGTGACCATAAGTGCATTACCCTTTCCTGAATTCCTAGGCTTCTTACACTCACTAGCAAAGTGTCCAAGCTCGCTGCAGTTAAAGCACTTGATCTTGGCCTTATCAAGCTTGACAATTTTACTTTTGCCTTTGTCACTCTTCTTCTCCTCCTTCTTTTGAAAAGGTCCTTTGCTAAATCTTCTCCTGTTGAATCTTCCTTTCTTGAAAGCTTTAGCAAACATAGCAAAGAGTTCCTGCATCTCAGATTCAGAATCATTGTTGTCAGAGTCCATATCAGTAGTCTCTGACTCAGAACTTTCTTTGCTTTTCTTCTTCCTTGAATTCTTTACAGCAATCTCTTCATGCTGTTCTTCAGGAAGCTTCTTTACTTCAGATTGAGCAGTAAGTGCAATAGTCTTCATCTTTCCTTCACTCCTGCTCTTTTTCTGCTACTTGTCAAGTTCATAAGCTCTCAATTTTCCATATACTGCCTCTAATGAAATCTCATCCAGATCATTAGCTTCCTCAATCGCAGAAATCTTCTCATTGTAGAAATCAGGCAAAGCTTTCATGAACTTTGTATTCATATCCTCCAAGTCATAATATTTACCATGCATGGCCATCTCATTGATGAGTTTTGTAAACCTATCAAAGGTATCAGTAAGTGACTCACCAGACTTGGATTCAAAGTACTCATACTGTTGTATAAGTAATGTCCTCATATTCTTCCTGACAGGTTTAGTTCCTTCACAGTGAACCTTAAGATTGTCCCATATATCATTAGCAGTTTTACAAGAGAGAACATAGTTAGTGAGAACAGAATCAAGACTGTTGAATAATATGTTTCTCACTTTAGCATCTTTAAGAACATTCTCCTTGTCCTTATCTGACCATTCAGATTTTGGCTTCTCTGCTGTATGTTCTGGAACAACCACACCATCAACAGTTGCTTGTCCAACGACCTTTGTCGGAACAAAAGGTCCATCTCTGATTCTGTCAAGATAATCAGGATCTGTTGCTTCCAGATGATGCAACATCTTTACTTCCCATAGAGTATATTCGTTTCTCTTGAGCATAGGAATTTTAGTATTCCCATCCTTGTAACCAGCATGATTGCAGATCTTTATGATTATTCGAAATCAACCTGCTCTGGTACCAATTGTTAACTCGAATAACTTGTAGAAGGGGGGGTTGAATACAAGTTATATAATCGTGTCTAATTTTTGCTTGATTATATGAACAAGAATAAACGAATGAATCAAACTCTATTTGTATTAATAAGATCAAATACAAACTGTAAGAACCCAGATTTTTGGGTAGAATTAAAACTTTTTATTATGTAATAGTATGGGAATGAATAGTGGTTATGACTGCGGGGTAACGAATGTCTATTAAATGAATGGATTGGATTTGAATTCAATTATTTATATGTCATGCAGAATACTTTTGGTTGACAGCATAGATAAGGATGATCTATCTCCTAAGGATATAAGTATATTACTTCAAGTAAGATTATTCTTGCGTCATCCAAATCAATATCTATTATAAGTCCAGCGGTTTCGTAAAAAGGTTAAGGAACACTCGAGGGTGAACCCTAATAATGTTATACCCGGTATTCGGAACGGATTTCTGAGTTCGTATTAGTGATCCAGGAGGAAAATAAGTGTATGTAAAAGCTGTCGGATTCAGAAAAAGAGCACTTTTATTTTCTCCGAGATTTCCCTGGACACTGCAAGACTTAAGGATTTATAAAAAGGGAATTAAGGAATTTAAATTCGAGAAGTATTAAGAAAGATGAAGAATAGTATTAGAAATATTAAGAAGGTTTTCGGTAAAACCCTAATTAGAAACGAATGAGTTATTCCCTCGAACGATCAACGAATTAAGCAATAAACGGACAAAGAAACAAGCAGAGGGAGCAAGAGTCTTGTGCAAGCCACTAGAAAATATCTAGTAACCAACATAGTTACAAGAGTAACTAGAATCAAGAGATCAACCAAGTACTTAGCAAATCAAACTACTAGTTACATGACAACCATTAAAAGATCAACACTTGTCTCTCCATTTTCATCATCCATTGCATCACACCTTTATTAAAGTAGCTTTTTGACAAGATATTTTCTTACTCTCATCACAATAATTCAACTTGGATGAGATTAAACCAAGAGAAAGAAAAGAAAACTCCATTCTCCATTTTTTTTTGCTCCATTCGGCCCCTTGTTAATTCAAAGACCAAAAATCCACTTCCAACCATTGTTTGATCTTGAAACTTTTATGGTGAGTCCTATAATTCATAAAAATGATCTCCTCAAAATCTTAGCTTCAATCTCTTCTTTTTCCATTTTCAAAAAAATGATTCAAGAGGAGGGTGAATAGTGTTTTCATGAACTAATCTTTGATTTTCTTGTTTTCATGGTTGATCTTAGCTAACTTAAAGCTATCCAAGGACCATACCAAGCTTAGTAAGGCTAGATCATACTCCAAGGAAGGTATAAGTCTTGAAAACCCTAGATCTTACTTTGAGATTATGCTTGTTCTTGATGATTTTAGAGTAGTATGTTCATGATAATGTTATAAGCATGATTAGTTAAGTGGTTTAGTTGATTTAAGAAGCATGATGATTTTGATGCTAAGATCAGTAGCTTCTGGACTTGTTGAGATGATGAACATGTGTATAAGTTGGATTTATGCCCGGTGTGGCTTGGTATTGTTGTTATAATTTTTAGAACGTTCGATTTATAGCCGTCGTAATGTCGAAATTTCGTTAACCTTAAGACCACGAACTTGACAGTAGATGTAACTCACTGATTATCTTCGATTTATGCCATGATAAGCTAGATTATATTATGAGCTTCGTTTTGATATAAAGATCGCATGAAACGGACTTACGGTTTAGGAGTTATGATTAAATTCGTAAAAGTGGTTCGGAACCGTAATCAAAAGTTCGTAACCGAAATTGGATCCCTTTAATATTACGAAATCAGTGGCGAATCTTACTAATTAAATATTAGAGGTAAAAATGAAGGTGTGGGAGAAGACCACATGTCGAATGGATCGTTTTCCGATTTTATAAAAATGTTCGAATCATGGTTAAGTACGAAAGTACCCCTAAGAGGTATACTTGGTTATAACTTCGGTAAACCACTTAGAAAACGATCGATAAATATCGAGGTCTAATATTTTGACTTTAAAACTTATACGATTTAAATACTTACCATATGTAAGTGTAATGTCATGCTTTAGTAACGAACAAGTGTCGGGTAATAAAAGCAATTATAAGAGTGAATTAGAGGGGTATAACGAAACGACTTGAAAATGTGTTTCGATTTAAGTTAAGTTTATACTTAACCTTTTGAAAGGTGTTAAGTGATTAATCCCGAATGCCTTGGCTATTTATAGATCATCAGGCTGACCCGGGACACGCTACCACTACCCCTACCCGCACCCGATTCCCAGGCAAGTTTCAAGTCCTTTTTTAAAAGACTGTTGTTGTAAATATATATATATATATATATATATATATATATATGTATGTATGCTTTCTGTTATACATATGCCATAGCATGCATGTCTACTTTCAAAGTCATATTGATATACTTGTTCCCTGAATTATTGTTGGCTTATGAGCTAGATAGTTCTTAAATCAGTTGTAAGCCGGAAATTTCTAAGACCCTTAAACGAAGGGCATCTGAACCTCATTCCTTGATTATAGACCGGGAGTCGTTATTTCTTAATATATGGACATTATTTTCAGAGGAAAATAATTAAGTAAATATTTCCCATTTATTATCTGGCGAATATTATTGAGATATTCTTTTGAGATTATTTGATAAATATTATTCGGGTTATTCATCAGATATTTAATTATTCGATGAACATTATCTTTAATATTTATCTAAAGTCGATTTAATATTCGAATATTATTTCGAACCCTCAATTAAGTTATTTACTTAGAGAATATTCATTCTTATTTCTTCGATAAATATTATTTTGAATATTCATTCGAGTTTATTTATTTAATGAATATTATTTTAATGTTCATTCGAGCCTTATCTATTTAAATGAATATTATTTTGAATATTCATTCAATCTCTATTTATTTTATAAATATTAGTTGAACATTGATTCGAACTCCAGTTCATCGATAAATATTATTTTTGAATATTCCCTTGAGACGATAAATATTATCTTCGACATTCATTTAAAGTCGATTCAATTATTGAACATAATTTCGAATATTCATTCGATAATCATTTCTTCGATAAATATTATTAAGATTGAATATTCATTATTTATTTAATGAATATTGTCTCAAGTATTCAGTCGACAATTATTTCATCAATAAATATCGTTTTTAAGTTGAATATTCATTATTAATTTAATGAATATTATATCAAATATCCAAGGGATGTTTATTTCACCAATAAACATTATTATTTTCAAATATCCATTTAAGATTGGATTTATTTAGTGAACATTATTTTAAACATTTATTTGAGTTTATTTAATTAATGAATATTATCTGGAATATTCATATAAAGAAGAGAGTTATTTAGTAAATAATTCTAAATATTCATTCGAGGATTACTTACGAGTAATATTATGATTTATTCATATTTCTTAATTAATATTGAGTTAATAAATATTCTAGGAATATTTATTTAAATCCTTTTAAGTTCTTTTATAATGATTCATATTATTCAAAGATTATATGTCACCTTCAGATATGGTGTAAAATATTTTGGAGTAGTTTATGACTATTTTTATCAAGGGGAGGTTTCCAAAACTCTATTTTTATTTAAATCTATCTTAAAGAAGATTTAAATACTCGCTCAACTTCCAAACGTATGTAAGGGGACCTCACTTGAGAGATGTTATTTATTGGGCTGCCCGGTCCTATACTTGCTAAACTATCTTGTCACTCACATCTTGATTCTTTCAAGCATCGATATGAGTCTGTTTGGTTACCTCCTCAACGCTCGAGGGGTAAGAATTGATGGAACAAGTTTATATCCATTAACAAGCATCAGCTTGGGAAATATTGGTGATTTTTCCTTTCCAACTAGATACGACTACTTTGTGGAGTCCTATCAACAAGTAATATACTTGGGGAAAGGGGGAGGAACTTCACGTTTCAAAGTTATGGATGTGAAATGAACTAGGAGATGCGTAAGTGACCCAGTGGCGCCGGTCCAGCAAATAGCCCAACCGTTGGCCGGGGGGTTCCAGAGGGCGGTAGACAAGTAAATCCGTCGGTGCTTCCTTCTACATGTAGTAAACAAGAGGTGGGGAGCATAACCTGCGACTGATCATCGTGTAAATGCTATGTCTCCTGGCGCGTCAAACTCCAGTATTAGTTCATCTCTCAATGTTGGAAATTTCCTGCAACCTTATCATTATTGGCAGGTTTGAAAAGTATTTGAATTGGAATTGCAATATTCTTCCGGCAAGTTCCTCTATTATGAAAAGTTGATAATATCTGGCTCATCCTTGACATAGCAGATATTTATTCAAAACAAATATATTTTGAGTTACCTTGTAACTTCATCTCATACCTTATATTGGTACTACATCGTTAATGCATGGCATATGGTTTCAAAGATATTTTGAATTGTTACATATTATTACTGTTCAGTTACATTCTTTTAGGTGGGCTATTGCTCACCCTTGCTTTATTTATCTATATCACAACAACAGCTAGATCAGATGGCCACGCAAGGCGCACTCAGCGTAAGCAGGTGACAACCATCAGAGGGATAATTGCTGAGGTCATAGCTACCATTGCTGAAGAGGCAGCTACTGGTAGGCTAGTTGTTAGCATTTGAGTACCAAATGTATTCATTATATGGCATATACAAATGGATGGCAAAGAGTATGAAATGTTTAATTGTAATTCTTTGGGTTGTAAGAACTCAAACTTGTGATTAATAATATTGATGGTTACTCTGATTTCATCTCTGGGACTATAACGGGTGTGTTTTACGTTGTTGTTTTGGGTCACAAGGTTGTAATTTAGATTATGTTGGTTTTGTGGATGGATATTGAGACCGTAACGACCAGATCCCTGATCCCGGATCTGGGGGTGTTACAGAAATGGTATCAGAGAGAGCGTTATATATCCCAGAGATGACGCGACGTTAAAACAATAAATTTATTAAGATAATAAGAACTCTTGCCAAGTTCATAGTCGGACTACTTAATGTAGTATTGACATATAAAACCCTTATGGGAACTATTAAGTATCATGATAGTAACTTAGCTCGTTCTTGTACCGACTAGTAAGGCGACAGACCTTGAGGCATACGAGCAGCAGCACGATGATGCCTGATTATATGCTGACGATCGGATGGTGGATGCGATAGAGTACCCTACTGAGGACCCGGAAGAGGTTCCAGCAGAGGAAGGGAATCCTGATAAGGATAAGGAGTTTACCCTTAAGGAAATAAGGGCTACAGCCAGAGATACTGTAAGAGCTAAGGTATAGTGCTCAGAGAAGTGAGCTTAAAGAACTGAGATATTATTAAGAGAACTAAAGATGCATAATGGATTCATAGCTGGACTGCCGGATGAAGTACCAGCAATTAAGTCAAATTGGAAGGATTACTTGAGGTCTTATATGAGGATAGGTATAGATCCTTAGAGACCTTCAGATTAATGAGAAAAGAGTAGAGTGATACATGATTATCAAAGACAACAACAGAGGATAGGAAGCAGAGTCTCCAGGAGCAGTTAAGATAGAGGCAGCAAGTGCCATATCAGGTGTAACACCCCCAGATCCAGGGTCAGGGATCTGGTCGTTACGGTCTCAATATCCATCCATAAAACCAACATAATTTAAATTACAACCTTGTGACCCAGAACAACATCATAAAACACACCCGTTATAGTCCCAGAGATGAAATCAGAGTAATCATCAATATTATTAATCACAAGTTTGAGTTCTTACAACCCAAAGAATTACAATTAACCATTACGTACTCTTTGCCATCCATTTGTATATGCCATATAATAAATACATTTGATGTACAAATGCTAACAACTAGCCTACCAAAGGCTGCATCCTTAGCAATGGTAGCTATGACCTCAGCGGTTAATCCTCTGACGGCTGACACCTGCCTATGCTGAGTACGCCTTGCGCGGCCATCTGAACTAGCTGTTGTTGTGATATAAATAAATAAAGCAAGGGTGAGCAATAGCCCACCAAAAATATAATTGAACAGTGATAATATATAACAGTCCAAAATATCTTTGAAACCATATGCCATGCATTAACGATGTAGTACCAACATAAGGTATGAGATGAAGTTACAAGGTAACTCAAAATATATTTGTTTTGAATAAATATCTGCTATGTCAAAGATGAGCAAGATATTATCAACTTTTCATAATAGAGGAACTTGCAGGAAGAGTATTGCAATTCCAATTCAAACACTTTTCAAACCTGCCAATAATGATAAGGTTACAGGGAATTTCCATCATTGAGAGATGAACTAATACTGGAGTTTGACGCGCCAGGAGACATAGCATTTACACGATGATCAGTCGCATGTTATGCTCCCCACCTCTTGTTTACTACATGTAGAAGGAAGCACCGACGGATTTACTTGTCTACCGCCCTCTAGAACCCCCCGGCCAACGGTTGGGCCATTTGCTGGACCGGCGCCACTGGGTCACTTACGCATCTCCTAGTTCATTTCACATCCATAACTTTGAAACGTGAAGTTCCTCCCCCTTTCCCCAAGTATATTACTTGTTGATAGGACTCCACAAAGTAGTCGTATCTAGTTGGAAAGGAAAAATCACCAATATTTCCCAAGCTGATGCTTGTTAATGGATATAAACTTGTTCCATCAATTCTTACCCCTCGAGCGTTGAGGAGGTAACCAAACAGACTCATATCGATGCTTGAAAGAATCAAGATGTGAGTGACAAGATAGTTTTAGCAAGTATAGGACCGGGCAGTCCAATAAATAACATCTCCAAGTGAGGTCCCCTTATATATTTTTGGAAGTTGAGCGAGTATTTAAATCTTCTTATAAGATAGATTTAAATGGAAATAAAGTTTTGGGAACCTCCCCTTGATAAAAATAGTCATAAGATACTCCGAACTATTTTACACCATATCTGAAGATGAAAGATAATCTTTGAATAATATGAATTATTATAAAAAGAACTTAAAAGAATTTAAATAAATATTCCAAGAATATTTATTAAATCAATAATAATTAAGGAATATGATTAAATCATAATATTGCTCGTAAGTAATCCTCGAATAAATACATAGAATTATTTACTAAATAACTCTCTTTTTTAAATGAATATTCAATATAATATTCATTAATTAAATAAACTCAAATAAATATTTAAAATAATATTCACTAAATAAATCAAACCTTAAATGAATATTTGAAAATAATATTCATTTAATAAATAATATACTAAATGAATAGCCAAATAATATTCTTTTCGTAATCAAAACTTTAAAGGAATATTCGAAACAATATTCCTTAAGTAAATAAAACTCCAAATGAATATTTTAAAATAATATTCATCAAGTACATAAAATCTTAAATGAATATTTGAAATAATATTCATTTAATAAATAAATCCCAAATGAATATTCAATTTATATTCATTAAACAAATAATGTTCTAAATGAATATCCAAATAATTTTCATTTAACAAATAACATTCTAAATAAATATCCAAATGATATTCATTTAGTAATCAAAACCTTAATATTCGAAATAATATTCCTTGAGTAATTAGAACTTCCATAGAATACTTTTAAAATAATATTTATCAAATACATAAAACTTAAATGAATATCCGAAAGTGATATTCATTTAGTGAATAAAATCCCAATGAATATCAAAGTAATTATTCATTAATAATCAACTCTAATGAATATTCAAAAATAATATTCATTTAATATTTCTCGACTGAAATAATGCTCAAATAACGTTTCTCGGAAGATTTCCAAGTATTTGATACTTTTATGGAAATATAAATAATGTTTAATAATAACATTCCTAAAAATGAATACTACTCTGTCGCTGGAATCCCTCCGGGTTTCCACGACTATCTATATAACACAAAATACCGACTCCCGGTCTCATATTTAAAGAATAAATATCATACGCCCTTCACTAAGGGTCCTAGCAACACAATCCTGCTTATAACTGATAATCCATATCTAGTCTATAAGCCAATATTAATTCAGAGAACAAGTATTCCAATATACTTTGAAAACAAACATGCATGTTATGGCATATGTATAACAACAATCATATATATATATATATATATATATATATATATTATCACAACAACAGTTCCAAGGTATTGGAAACTTGCCTGGGAATCGAGTGCGGGTAAGGGTAATGTGTCCCGGGTCAGCTCGACGATCTATAAACAATCAGAATATTTAAGATTAATCACTTAACGCTTCTTAAAAGGCTAAGTATAAACTCCACTTAAATCGAAACATGTTTTCGAGTTATCTCGTTACGTCTCTTTTAGTGTAACTCTTTTTACCACCGATACGATCCGACATTCGTTCGTTATCAAGACATGTCATCATGCTTATACTTGGTATATACTTAAGTCGTACAAGTTCTAAGGTCGGTCGTTTACGAATCAAGATTATACCTCGAGTTTTATCACCCGTTTTCTAAGTTATAACCAAAGTCATACTTTTAAGGGGTTCGTTCGCGTTTAACCTCGATTCGAACATTTTTATAAAATCGAAAAACGATCCATTCGACATGTGGTTTTCTCCCACACCTTCCTTTTTACCTCTAATATTTAATTACCAAGATTCGTCACTGCGATACATATTCTACACGGTTCAATTTCATTTACGAATTCGCATTCTCGGTTTCGAACCACTTTTACGAATTTAATCATAACTCCTAAACCGTAAGTCCGTTTCATGCGATCTTTATATCAAAATGAAGCTTGTAACATGATCTAGCTAATCATGGAATAAGTCGAAGCTATGCAGTGAGTTACATGTTCTGTCCAGTTTGTGTTCTTAAGGTTAATGAAATTTCGGCATTACGACGGCTATAAATCGAACGTTCCAAAAATTACTACAATCAAACCAAGCCACACCGGGCATCCATAACACTTATACACATGGTTATTATCTCAAAAAGTCCAGGAACACCATGCCTTACTACCATATGCATCATATTACATAAATCACTAAACCACTAACTAAACATGCTTATAACATCACCATAATCATAACTACACTATGATCATCAAGAACATGCTAAAAACTCAAAGTAAGATCTAAGGTTCTCAAGTCTTATACCTTCTTTGGAGTATGATATAGCCTTAATAAGCCTTGAATGGTCCTTGTCTAGCCTTAACAAACCTTAGATCAACCATGAAAACAAAAAAAATCAAAGATTAGTTCATGAAAACACTATTCATCCTCCTCTTGAATGATTTATTTGAAAATGAAAACAAAGGAGTTTGAAGCTAAGATTTCTTGGAGATTACTTTTATGAATTATAGAACTCACAATAAAAATTTGAAGATCAACCAAAGGGTGGAAGCTTGATTTGTGTTCTTGAATTTATGGAGTAGCCGAATGGCTTGTTTTGGAGAGAAGATGGAGTGCTTGGCTTGTTTCTTGAATAATAATGCATAAAGTGAAGTGTGTTGGATAATATCCCATCTCATCTTGCTTTAATAAAGTGATGATGCAAGGGATGATGTTTTTGGATGAGTATGTGTTGATATTTAAGTGGTGGAATGGTAAAGATGTGCCAAGTACTAGTTGATCTCTAATGGTGCTAGTTAGTAATGCAACCAACTTGGTTTCTTTGATCTTATCTAGCATAAAGTGATTATGTCACCTTCCACTAGCTCATCACACCTCTTGGTTCTCTGCTTGTTTCTTTGTCCGTTTATTGCTTAATTCGTTGATCGTTCGAGGGAATAACTCATTCGTTTCTAGTTAGGGTTTTACCGAAAACCTTCTTAATAATTATAATACCATCCTCCATCTTACTTAATACTTCTCGAATTAAAATTCCTTAATTCCCTTTTATAAATCCTTAAGTCTTGCAGTGTCCAGGGAAATCTCGGAGAAAATAAAAGTGCTCTTTTTCTGAATCCGACAGCTTTTACATACACTTATTTTCCTCCTGGATCACTAATACGAACTCAGAAATCCGTTCCGAATACCGGGTATAACATTATTATAATAATATTCCAAATTCCACCAAAATCACTATTCATCACTTATT
Source organism: Kitagawia praeruptora (assembly GCA_037693485.1). Taxonomy (NCBI): domain Eukaryota; kingdom Viridiplantae; phylum Streptophyta; class Magnoliopsida; order Apiales; family Apiaceae; genus Kitagawia; species Kitagawia praeruptora. Next base: position 862,619 of record CM075354.1, read on the forward strand.
TTTATTTAATTCCTATAATTAGGAAAATGAACCTGGTTCACCCCCGAGTGTTCCTTAACCTCTTTACGGAACCGCTGGACTTATAATAGATATTGATTTGGATGACGCAAGAATAATCTTACTTGAAGTAATATACTTATATCCTTAGGAGATAGATCATCCTTATCTATGCTGTCAACCAAAAGTATTCTGCATGACATATAAATAATTGAATTCAAATCCATTCCATTCATTTAATAGACCTTCGTTACACCGCAGTCATAACCACTATTCATTCCCATACTATTACATAATAAAAAGTTTTAATTTTACCCAAAAATCTGGGTTCTTACAGTCTCCCCTCCTTAAAAGGATTCCGTCCCGGAATCAGGTAGAAGGCAATTGGGTATTTGTTGGTTATTTCACTTTCCAATTCTCTGGTCAATCCTTACACATTCCAATCTTTCTAAAGCGCCTCGTACTGGTGTTACAATACACCCCTTATACGTTCTACCAATTCTTTGGTACTTTCACACAACACATTATCCGGTATACGCTCTTGTCCGGTCTTATACTATTAACCTTATTGGTACGTGCAGTGACTTCGGTATCACTAACGCGCTACGAATTCCGAAGATAACCTCACTCGTAATTTTGCAATTCCTGATCGCTTTAATCTTCGCAATCTCGACGTATATATATTTAGGTGGAAAAAAAATTATCGAGAGATCACTGTGATCAATGAACATTTGTTACATTACATAGCTAGTACAGAAGGGGGCCAGCCTTTAGTACTTGACAAGCAATTAAACAATTAATGGCATTCCACTTAGACTTCTATCACACAGACAGAGAGTCACGTAGTAGTACCTCCCCTCCTTAAAGGGTTGTTCTTCTCAATTTAGAAGAAGATAAATAGGAGTGGAGAAAAGAAAAGATTTTCAGAGAATTATAGAAATTTTTCATGATCGTTAAATATCATACTTAAAATTTTCCTCTGAACTATAGAGGTTTATCAGAGAAGAAAAATAATCGTAATCGTATCAAATACCACTATATCGTAATCTCACAAGTCAACATATCCTCGCTGCTCGACCCATCATTCTATGGACCTATGTTCTTGTTCAATCTTAGCAACACTCATCATCAGAAATCTTTCAACCTCTCAGGTTAAATCTTAGATTTCTCGCTTGACATTATTATTACTGACATTTCACGCCATGACACTGGCCATTTCATATTCATAATTCTAACACCATCAGGTTGTCATTCCGAGAGCTCGTTAGGAAAACCCATTCATCAATCCATTCATAACATTCTTTGCTTCACATTCCATAATTAATTCCCAATCTTTTCTTTATCAATCACATCCTTCGTATTATTTAATTCTTATTTACTTTTGTTGTTTTTCTCCACCGTCATCTCAGGGTTGAGGCACTCGTCACCTTTATTCAATACGTGTTACACGTTTGGGGCCAAACTTTCCTTTGTTCAGCCATCTAGATTTCACTTTTTCATTCCATGAGTTTCTTTATTACTCAATCAATCTTTTCCGTATTTCCTCGAATTTTCCAAACTTAAAAGGAGTCAATTTGTATGTCATTTATGTTCCTAATTCCAACTTTCTGTTTTGGTCAATACCCTTGCACTGTCAATTCCATACTTTTCTCGCTTTATTACTGGAGCTTCTCATGAGTCCTATCTGACTCTCTTATTGATTTTCATCTCTATCAGTCACTTGTCTTCATTTCTACTATAATCATTCTATGAACCATCATATCCGGATTATTTATTACAAATATCCCGTCGTCTCCAAAATTAAACCACCCGAAACTGACCTGGATGATTTCTCTAACTTAGATTCAATTCGACATTTCCACAGTCGTAAACACTTAATTTCTCAGAAGGGTCATCATTGCTTATCATTTACGTCGTGTTTGAATCACTAAACATGCGGGTTTCATAATTGTCAATTCAAGACCCTCTAGGAAAACAAAATAATCAATATTCCCTATCCATAGGGAATGCTTCCTGAACTTGACGTAGATATTACATGAAGCAGATAAAATTGCAGAAGAGCTTCAAGCATCGTAGCTATGCCAAGTTGATGGAATTATCAATCATATTTCTTTAGTAGAAGACTGGAAGCTAACGGTTTACTTAGTTAATTTCGCACCAGGTCCTGGTTTACCTTGACATAGGACTTCCTAACGCAGGTAATATGCTTAAGACGATATCAGGAATCGAATCTTTACTTAAACTACTCTTATGGTTGATTCTTGCACAATCATTAGAGGGAATGTAAATTCCTCCACCACTTTCTGACCTTCAAAGTCCTTCTCAATACCATTCTGTTTCTTTGGTATGAGCATTTATACCTACTTCCTTATACTTAAAGTGTCGGCCACCTCATTGGCCTTTCCTGAATATAATAATTTCTTGAAGTCAACGTTTTCTGGATTTATTCCAACTCAGGGTGAAAGCATTCTCCCTTAAATTCTGCTGAATGGGAGGAAGCATATATCAGTCTTTTCCAATAGTCATTGCTCCCACCTTTCTGGTGTGAACTTTACTACAGGTACTCCCCATCATATCTAGGATATTTCCTTACTTAACTCCCTTCTCGTTTTAGGATAATCTCAACCTTATTGGTTCAATCCATACTTTCTCATGGTTTCACACATGCTTCATCTGGCCTTATTATTACTATGTCATACATTCCTTACCAAACTTCCCCTTTGAAGTTCAGAACATTACCTCTTCCCTTATAGGGTTTCTTAGGTCATTGTCATCATCCCTCCTGTATCTTCTGGGTACAGGGTATATCGACATCAATAATCAATTTTATAACAATTCTGTCTATGTACTTTTCGAGATTCCTTTCCATAAATCCTTACAGGTTCTTTATACTTTGGTCGATTCAACTTATATCGTCTGAATTCAAAATGTCTTTATTAGGGGTGATGCTATCCTTTGTGCATCCCCAGAGTTCGTCTTAATTTATGGATGCTCTACCCTCAATTCTATTTTCAAGGAATACTTACATTACCCTGAAATTGGCAATCAAATCATGTACCCTTAATAAGGGTCTGTTTTCAATCATTCTCATCTTAATAATCTATAGGTAGCTCATGTTAACCTTTCTTTCAAACGAATGTCGGTCTACATGACCTTCCAAAAGACAACATATGTCTATCTACTCTTTCATACAGAACTTGGTAATGGTAGAAAGGATGTTCTGGAAGATATTGGTCGTGTTCAACGTGAATCTCTTAGCGCCAAATGCTCTTTTTGAGGACACTAAGCTTCAGATAACATTTATGCATCATACTGCACTGACTTTGGCAATCTTCGTAACTTTTCAGTGGTCACTACCCTCAATCCTAATACGTCCATGGTATATATAAAATCCATCATCCTGTATCTCAATTCAATTTATATCAAAAGCCCTCGCGGTTGGCACTTGATTAGAAGCACCCCGCTTTGTCCTTACGTTGCTGGTTCAGTCACTTGATAATCCTTAGTGACTTGGCCCCCATCTGGCCATGCTAAATATGTGAGCTTAGGGGTCGGCTAATAGCATTACTTTTCTAGCAATTGCTGGCATATTGCCTTCTACTTTGATACATTTTGATCTTTCCAAAGCTTTACTCCATATAAGTCTCACTCGACTTCTCGGTACCGTCTCCGGTCACCTTTCCTTCACTTTTATTCTTTCAGTTAATCTTATCAATTCCACGTACCACAAAAGCTTAACACTTCTGGCATAACAACATTTTCATTTAAGTCAATCCCAGAATTTCTCCGTCCGGCTTGTTTCTTAACTACATTCAACTTCATAATTTTATCCCTACATTCAACTGTAATAATCGGGGTATGTCTACCCACCTGTATAGCGGCTACTTTACCCAATCCGTAGGGTTCACTCCAGTTTCCACTCTCTTTAGTGACGTATTCCGATAATCAGAAAGACAAGGTTTACTAAAATTTGTCAAATTCCTTTCCAGGATTAGGGAAATTTCAGTCAATCTATCCACCCACTGGTGATACTAAGAAGATCCATTTCGATACCCGAAGAGTATTTCTAGGAATACCCAAGCGGGTGAAACCAGAAACAGTTATAATAACGAAATGATTGACATATAGTTGGGAGTTTAACCATTGGAAAGAAGCCAAATAAATACCTCCCCTGGAAGGGTAATCAAAAGTTTCAAATTAAAACATGCCACATCTTCCCGTTACCTATTCGTCATAATAATTGACACTATCGAATACCGGTCATTCTAACAACTAGTTTCAGAAGGAACACTACCGTCGAAGTTAGTCATTTCACAAAATTGGCACTACCAAGGCCATCCGAATCTAGTGAATCGTGTTGTCCAAATATATTCGAAGTTACACTGCCATGCTGCATAAACACAGGTCCTACCCTGCTTGAGATGCACCATAAAATATTGCAAAATTCTCCTTTTTCCATTTAGGCGACGTCAGCGCTGGGTCGTCACCGATTTCATCTTTAGCTCCAGGAAGATTTTCTCATATTTTGTATGTTCAAACTTTTAGTCTTACCAATAAGTCGGGTTGCGGGACTGCACTCTTTGTAAAGTCCTGAGCAAATCTTTGGTAATACCTCGTGAATCTTATGAAATTTCTCACCTTTGCCGATGTGATTGGCCTTTCTCCATTTGAAACTGTCTTTAACTTGGTGGGGTCGATCAACACTACTCCTATTGATCATGTGTCCTATTAACTGGACTTCATTTTGCAAATACTCTTACTTCGAGAACTGGGCCTACCCTGTTCCTTCAGGTTTCATCTAAAAGCATTCTCAAATAGGAGTAGTGTTGATCGAATGCTTTTAGATGAAACCTGAAGGAACAGGGTAGGCCCAGTTCTCGAAGTAAGAGTATTTGCAAAATGAAGTCCAGTTAATAGGACACATGATCAATAGGAGTAGTGTTGATCGACCCCACCAAGTTAAAGACAGTTTCAAATGGAGAAAGGCCAATCACATCGGCAAAGGTGAGAAATTTCATAAGATTCACGAGGTATTACCAAAGATTTGCTCAGGACTTTACAAAGAGTGCAGTCCCGCAACCCGACTTATTGGTAAGACTAAAAGTTTGAACATACAAAATATGAGAAAATCTTCCTGGAGCTAAAGATGAAATTGGTGACGACCCAGCGCTGACGTCGCCTAAATGGAAAAAGGAGAATTTTGCAATATTTTATGGTGCATCTCAAGCAGGGTAGGCACTGTGCTTATGCAGCATGGCAGTGTAACTTCGAATATATTTGGACAACACGATTCACTAGATTCGGATGGCCTTGGTAGTGCCAATTTTGTGAAATGACTAACTTCGACGGTAGTGTTCCTTCTGAAACTAGTTGTTAGAACGACCGGTATTCGATAGTGTCAATTATTATGACGAATATGTAACAGGAAGATGTGGCATGTTTTAATTTGAAACTTTTGATTACCCTTCCAGGGGAGGTATTTATTTGGCTTCTTTCCAATGGTTAAACTCCCAACTATATGTCAATCATTTCGTTATTATAACTGTTTCTGGTTTCACCCGCTTGGGTATTCCTAGAAATACTCTTCGGGTATCGAAATGGATCTTCTTAGTATCACCAGTGGGTGGATAGATTGACTGAAATTTCCCTAATCCTGGAAAGGAATTTGACAAATTTTAGTAAACCTTGTCTTTCTGATTATCGGAATACGTCACTAAAGAGAGTGGAAACTGAGGCAAACCCTATGAATTGGGTAAGGTAGCCGCTACACGGATTGGTAGATAGATCCCAATTATTACGATTGATTGTAGAGACAAAATTTTGAAGTTGAGATTGGACGGAAAAAGGGAAATGTAATTAAGAAACAAGCCGGAATGAGAAATTCTGGGATTGACTTAAATGAAAATGTTGTTATGCCAGGAGTGTTAAGCTTTTGTGGCGCATGGAATTAATAAGAATAGTTGAAAGGATAAAAGTAAAGAAAAGGGTGACCGGGCGTGGCACCGAGAAGTCGATTGAGACTTATATGGAATAAAGTTTTGGAAAGATCAAAATGTATCAAAGAAGAAGGCACTATGCCGGCAATCGCTAGAAAAGTAATGCTAGTAGCCAACCCCTAAACTCACACATTTTAGCATGGCCAGATGGGGCCAAGTCACTAAGGATTATCAAGTGACTGAACCAACAATGTAAGGACAAAGCGGGGTGCTTCTAATCAAGTGCCAACCGCGAGGACTTTTGATATAAATTGAATTGAGATACAGAATGATGGATTTTATATATACCATGGACGTATTAGGATTGAGGGTAGCGACCACTGAAGAGTTACGAAGATTATTAGAAAATGGTGCAGTATGATGCAAAAATGTTATCTGAAACTTAGTATCCTCAAGAAAAGCAATAAATGCTAAGAGATTCACGTTGAACACGACCAATATCTTCCAGAACATCTTTGCTACCATTACCAAGTTCTGTAAGAAAGACAGGTAGACATATGTTGTCTTTTGGAAGGTTATATAGACTGACATTCGTTTGAAAGAAGAGGTTAGCATTAGGCTACCTATAGATTATCAAGATGAGAATGATTGAAAAGAGACCCTTATTAAAGATATATGATTGAATTGCCAAGTACAGGATGTATGTATTCCTTGAAAATAAAATTAAGGATAGAATGTCCAGAGATTAAGACGAACCCTGGGGGATGCACGAAGGATAACATCACCCCTAATAAAGCCATTGTGAAATCAAATAATATAAGTGAATCGACCAAGGTGTCAATAACCTGTAAGGATTTGTGGAAAGAAGTCTCGAAAAGCACATAGACGGAATCGTTATATAATTAGTTAATGATGTTTGATATACCCTGTAACCAGGAGATGCAAGAGGAATGATGAGGAGAACCTAAGAAACCCTATAAGGGAAGAGGTAATGTTCTGAACTTCAGAAAGGGAAGTTTGGTAAGGAATGTATGACATAGTAACAATAAGGCCAGAGGAAGCATGTGTGAAATCATGAGAAAGTATGGATTGAACTAATAAGGTTGAGATTATCCTAAAACAAGAAGGGATTTAAGTAAGGAAATATCCTAGGTATGATAGGGAGTACCGGTAGTAAAATTCACACTAGAAAGGTGGAAGCAATGACTTTTGGAAAAGACTGATAGATGTTTTCTCTCATTCAGCAGAATTTAAGGGAGAATGCTTCTACCCTGAGTTGGAATAGGTCTAGAAAGCATTGATCTCAAGAAATTATTATAACCAGGAAAGGCCAACGAGGTGGCCGACACTTTAAGTATAGGGGAGTAAGTATAAATGCTCATACCAAAGAAATAGAATGATAATGTAAGGACCTTGATGGTCATAATGTGGTAGAGGAAATTACATTCCGTCTAATGATTTTGCCATGATCAACTATAAGAATAGTTTAAGTAAAGATTCGATTCCTAATGTTGCCAGTAGCACATTACCGACATTATGAGGCTCAACGACAGGCCAGACCAAATTCCCTAAGAGACTCGCCTTTCCTTTGGAAAGAGTGGGGGGAAGTTAAGTAACAAGGAATTGGTAGTAGATGACCAGAAACAGAGATGGTACAAATACTGATAAGCTAAATGGCATGATGATGAATGATAAGCAAGTTTATGTGGGTATATTTCTGTGCAAACAAGATAGAGAATGGTGAGGATGGCAAGTGATTAAGCAAACCGCTAAGCTTCTAGTCTTCTACTGGAGATATATGATTGATAATCTCACCAGCTTGTTCCAGCTACGATGCTGGAAGCTTTCCTGCAATTTTATCTGCTTCATATTATATCTACGTCAAGTTCAGGAAGCATTCCCTATGGATAGGGAATAGTGATTAATTTGTTTTCCTAGAGGATCTTGAATTGACAAGTATGAAACCCGTACGTTTAGTTATTCAATCACCGCGTAAACGATAAGCGATGGTGATCCTTCTGAGAAATTAGGTGGTAACGACTGTGGAAATGTCGAACTGAATCTAAGTTAGAGGAATCGTCCAGGTTTATTTCGGATGGTTTAATTTTGGAACGACGAGATATTTGAAATAAATGATTGGGCGATGATGGTTCCTAGAATGATTATAGTAGAAATGAAGACAAGCAACTGATTGAGATGAATGAAGAGTTGAGGATCAATAAGAAAGTCAGATATGCGGACTCATGAGAATCTCCAGTAATGAAGCAAGAAAAGTATGGAATTGGCAAGATAAGGGTATTGGCCAAAACGGAAAGTTGGAATTAGGAGCATGAATGACATACAAATTGACTCCTTTTTAAGTTTGGAAAATCCGAGAAAATATGGAATAGTTTGATTGAGTAATAAAGAGACTCATGGAATGAAAAAAGTGAAATCTAGATGGTTGAACAAAGGAAAATTTGACCCCAAACGTGTAACACATATTGAGTAAAGGTGACGAGTGTCTCACCCCTGAGATGACGGTGGAAATAAAAAACAGAAGTAAATAAGAATTAGATAATACGAAGGATGTGATTGATAAAGAAAAGAGTGGGAAATAATTATGGAATGTGAAGCAAGGAATGTTATGAATGGAGTGATGAATGGGTTTTCCTAACGAGCACTCGGAATGACAACCTGATAGTGTTAGTATTATGAATATGAAAGATCCAGTTTCGTGGCATGAAATGCCAGTAATAATAATGTCAAGCGAGAAATCCAAGATTTTAACCTGAGAGGTTGAAGGATTTTCCAAAAGTAAGTGGTGCTAATATCAAGCAAGAGTATAGGTCCATAGAATGATGGACAGAGCAGCAAGGACATGTGATATGTGAGATTACGAAAAAGTGGAATTTGATACGAATATGATTATTTTTCTTCTCTAATAAACCTCTATAGTTCAGAGGTAAATTCTAAGTATGATATTTTGACAATCATGAAAACTTTCTTATATGATTCTTTGGAATTCGTTCTTTTCTTCTCCCTTATTTATCTTCTTCTAAATTGAGAAGAACAACCCTTTAAGGAGGGGAGGTAATACTACGTGACTCTCTGTCTGTGTGATAGGAGTCTAAGTGGAATGCCATTAATTGTTTAATTGCTTGTCAAGTACTAAAGGCTGGCCCCCTTCTGTACTAGCTATGCAATGTAACAAATGTTCATTGATCACAGTGATCTCTCGATAAATTTTTCCACCTAAATATATATACGTCGAGATTGCGAAGATTAAAGCGATCAGGAATTGCAAAATTACGAGTGAGGTTATCTCCGAAATTCGTAGCGCGTTAGTGATACCGAAGTCACTGCACGTACCAATAAGGTTAATAGTATAAGACCGGACAAGAGCGTATACCGGATAATGTGTTGTGTGAAAGTACCAAAGAATTGGTAGAACGTATAAGGGGTGTATTGTAACACCAGTACGAGGCGCTTTAGAAAGATTGGAATGTGTAAGGATTGACCAGAGAATTGGAAAGTGAAATAACCAACAAATACCCAATTGTCTTCTACCTGATTCCGGGACGGAATCCTTTTAAGGAGGGGAGACTGTAAGAACCCAGATTTTTGGGTAGAATTAAAACTTTTTATTATGTAATAGTATGGGAATGAATAGTGGTTATGACTGCGGGGTAACGAATGTCTATTAAATGAATGGAATGGATTTGAATTCAATTATTTATATGTCATGCAGAATACTTTTGGTTGACAGCATAGATAAGGATGATCTATCTCCTAAGGATATAAGTATATTACTTCAAGTAAGATTATTCTTGCGTCATCCAAATCAATATCTATTATAAGTCCAGCGGTTCCGTAAAAAGGTTAAGGAACACTCGAGGGTGAACCAGGTTCATTTTCCTAATTATAGGAATTAAATAAAAATAAGTGATGAATAGTGATTTTGGTGAAATTTGGAATATTATTATAATAATGTTATACCCGGTATTCGGAACGGATTTCTGAGTTCGTATTAGTGATCCAGGAGGAAAATAAGTGTATGTAAAAGCTGTCGGATTCAGAAAAAGAGCACTTTTATTTTCTCCGAGATTTCCCTGGACACTGCAAGACTTAAAGATTTATAAAAAGGGAATTAAGGAATTTAAATTCGAGAAGTATTAAGAAAGATGAAGAATAGTATTAGAAATATTAAGAAGGTTTTCGGTAAAACCCTAATTAGAAACGAATGAGTTATTCCCTCGAACGATCAACGAATTAAGCAATAAACGGACAAAGAAACAAGCAGAGGGAGCAAGAGTCTTGTGCAAGCCACTAGAAAATATCTAGTAACCAACATAGTTACAAGAGTAACTAGAATCAAGAGATCAACCAAGTACTTAGCAAATCAAACTACTAGTTACATGACAACCATTAAAAGATCAACACTTGTCTCTCCATTTTCATCATCCATTGCATCACACCATTATTAAAGTAGCTTTTTGACAAGATATTTTCTTACTCTCATCACAATAATTCAACTTGGATGAGATTAAACCAAGAGAAAGAAAAGAAAACTCCATTCTCCATTTTTTTTTTTGCTCCATTCGGCCCCTTGTTAATTCAAAGACCAAAAATCCACTTCCAACCATTGTTTGATCTTGAAACTTTTATGGTGAGTCCTATAATTCATAAAAATGATCTCCTCAAAATCTTAGCTTCAATCTCTTCTTTTTCCATTTTCAAAAAAATGATTCAAGAGGAGGGTGAATAGTGTTTTCATGAACTAATCTTTGATTTTCTTGTTTTCATGGTTGATCTTAGCTAACTTAAAGCTATCCAAGGACCATACCAAGCTTAGTAAGGCTAGATCATACTCCAAGGAAGGTATAAGTCTTGAAAACCCTAGATCTTACTTTGAGATTATGCTTGTTCTTGATGATTTTAGAGTAGTATGTTCATGATAATGTTATAAGCATGATTAGTTAAGTGGTTTAGTTGATTTAAGAAGCATGATGATTTTGATGCTAAGATCAGTAGCTTCTGGACTTGTTGAGATGATGAACATGTGTATAAGTTGGATTTATGCCCGGTGTGGCTTGGTATTGTTGTTATAATTTTTAGAATGTTCGATTTATAGCCGTCGTAATGTCGAAATTTCGTTAACCTTAAGACCACGAACTTGACAGTAGATGTAACTCACTGATTATCTTCGATTTATGCCATGATAAGCTAGATTATGTTATGAGCTTCATTTTGATATAAAGATCGCATGAAACGGACTTACGGTTTAGGAATTATGATTAAATTCGTAAAAGTGGTTCGGAACCGTAATCAAAAGTTCGTAACCGAAATTGGATCCCTTTAATATTACGAAATCAGTGGCGAATCTTACTAATTAAATATTAGAGGTAAAAATGAAGGTGTGGGAGAAGACCACATGTCGAATGGATCGTTTTCCGATTTTATAAAAATGTTCGAATCATGGTTAAGTACGAAAGTACCCCTAAGAGGTATACTTGGTTATAACTTCGGTAAACCACTTAGAAAACGATCGATAAATATCGAGGTCTAATATTTCGACTTTAAAACTTATATGATTTAAATACTTACCATATGTAAGTGTAATGTCATGCTTTAGTAACGAACAAGTGTCGGGTAATAAAAGCAATTATAAGAGTGAATTAGAGGGGTATAACGAAACGACTTGAAAATGTGTTTCGATTTAAGTTAAGTTTATACTTAACCTTTTGAAAGGTGTTAAGTGATTAATCCCGAATGCCTTGGCTATTTATAGATCATCAGGCTGACCCGGGACACGCTACCACTACCCCTACCCGCAACCGATTCCCAGGCAAGTTTCAAGTCCTTTTTTAAAAGACTGTTGTTGTGAATATATATATATATATATATATATGTATGCTTTCTGTTATACATATGCCATAGCATGCATGTCTACTTTCAAAGTCATATTGATATACTTGTTCCCTGAATTATTGTTGGCTTATGAGCTAGATAGTTCTTATATCAGTTGTAAGCCGGAAATTTCTAAGACCCTTAAACGAAGGGCATCAGAACCTCATTCCTTGATTATAGACCGGGAGTCGTTATTTCTTAATATATGGACATTATTTTCAGAGGAAAATAATTAAGTAAATATTTCCCATTTATTATCTGGCGAATATTATTGAGATATTCTTTTGAGATTATTTGATAAATATTATTCGGGTTATTCATCAGATATTTAATTATTCGATGAACATTATCTTTAATATTTATCTAAAGTCGATTTAATATTCGAATATTATTTCGAACCCTCAGTTAAGTTATTTAGTTAGAGAATATTCATTCTTATTTCTTCGATAAATATTATTTTGAATATTCATTCGAGTTTATTTATTTAATGAATATTATTTTAATGTTCATTCGAGCCTTATCTATTTAAATGAATATTATTTCGAATATTCATTCAATCTCTATTTATTTTATAAATATTAGTTGAACATTGATTCGAACTCCAGTTCATCGATAAATATTATTTTTGAATATTCCCTTGAGACGATAAATATTATCTTCGACATTCATTTAAAGTCGATTCAATTATTGAACATAATTTCGAATATTCATTCGATAATCATTTCTTCGATAAATATTATTAAGATTGAATATTCATTATTTATGTAATGAATATTGTCTCAAGTATTCAGTCGACAATTATTTCATCAATAAATATCGTTTTTAAGTTGAATATTCATTATTAATTTAATGAATATTATATCAAATATCCAAGGGATGTTTATTTCACCAATAAACATTATTATTTTCAAATATCCATTTAAGATTGGATTTATTTAGTGAACATTATTTTAAACATTTATTTGAGTTTATTTAATTAATGAATATTATCTGGAATATTCATATAAAGAAGAGAGTTATTTAGTAAATAATTCTAAATATTCATTCGAGGATTACTTACGAGTAATATTATGATTTATTCATATTCCTTAATTAATATTGAGTTAATAAATATTCTAGGAATATTTATTTAAATCCTTTTAAGTTCTTTTATAATGATTCTTATTATTCAAAGATTATATGTCACCTTCAGATATGGTGTAAAATATTTTGGAGTAGTTTATGACTATTTTTATCAAGGGGAGGTTTCCAAAACTCTATTTTTATTTAAATCTATCTTAAAGAAGATTTAAATACTCGCTCAACTTCCAAACGTATGTAAGGGGACCTCACTTGAGAGATGTTATTTATTGGGCTGCCCGGTCCTATACTTGCTAAACTATCTTGTCACTCACATCTTGATTCTTTCAAGCATCGATATGAGTCTGTTTGGTTACCTCCTCAACGCTCGAGGGGTAAGAATTGATGGAACAAGTTTATATCCATTAACAAGCATCAGCTTGGGAAATATTGGTGATTTTTCCTTTCCAACTAGATATGACTACTTTGTCGAGTCCTATCAACAAGTAATATACTTGGGGAAAGGGGGAGGAACTTCACGTTTCAAAGTTATGGATGTGAAATGAACTAGGAGATGCGTAAGTGACCCAGTGGCGCCGGTCCAGCAAATAGCCCAACCGTTGGCCGGGGGGTTCCAGAGGGCGGTAGACAAGTAAATCCGTCGGTGCTTCCTTCTACATGTAGTAAACAAGAGGTGGGGAGCATAACATGCGACTGATCATCGTGTAAATGCTATGTCTCCTGGCGCGTCAAACTCCAGTATTAGTTCATCTCTCAATGTTGGAAATTTCCTGCAACCTTATCATTATTGGCAGGTTTGAAAAGTGTTTGAATTGGAATTGCAATATTCTTCCTGCAAGTTCCTCTATTATGAAAAGTTGATAATATCTGGCTCATCTTTGACATAGCAGATATTTATTCAAAACAAATATATTTTGAGTTACCTTGTAACTTCATCTCATACCTTATATTGGTACTACATCGGTAATGCATGGCATATGGTTTCAAAGATATTTTGAACTGTTACATATTATTACTGTTCAGTTACATTCTTTTAGGTGGGCTATTGCTCACCCTTGCTTTATTTATCTATATCACAACAACAGCTAGATCAGATGGCCACGCAAGGCGCACTCAGCGTAAGCAGGTGACAGCCATCAGAGGGATAATCGCTGAGGTCATAGCTACCATTGCTGAAGAGGCAGCTACTGGTAGGCTAGTTGTTAGCATTTGAGTACCAAATGTATTTATTATATGGCATATACAAATGGATGGCAAAGAGTATGAAATGTTTAATTGTAATTCTTTGGGTTGTAAGAACTCAAACTTGTGATTAATAATATTGATGGTTACTCTGATTTCATCTCTGGGACTATAACGGGTGTGTTTTACGTTGTTGTTTTGGGTCACAAGGTTGTAATTTAGATTATGTTGGTTTTGTGGATGGATATTGAGACCGTAACGACCAGATCCCTGATCCCGGATCTGGGGGTGTTACACAAACTCTACCAAAGGTGTACAAATACCTTTAGCAGCTGCTGACAATACAAATCTCTCTGTAGCACCCCCAGATCCAGGGTCAGGGATCTGGTCGTTACGGTCTCAATATCCAACCATAAAACCAACATAAATAACATTACAACCTGGTGACCCAAAACAACAACATAAAACACACCCGTTATAGTCCCAGAGATGAAATCAGAGTAACCAACAATATTATTAATCACAAGTTTGAGTTCTTACAACCCAAAGAATTACAATTGTACAATTACCTACTTTTTGCCATCCATTAATAGATACCATAATATAAATACATTTGAGGCTCAATTGCCAACAACTAGCCTACCAGTAGTTGCATCCTCAACAATGGTAGCCAAGACCTTAGCGGTAAACCTCTGACGGTTGACACCTGCTTACGCTGTGTGCGCCTTGCGCGGCCATCTGATCTAGCTGTTGTTGTAATATAAATAAATAAAGCAAGGGTGAGCAATAGCCCACCGAAAATATGATTGAACGACAATAATATATGACAGTCCAAAATATTTTTGAAACCATATGCCATGCATTAACGATGCAGTACCAATATAAGGTATGAGATGAAGTTACAAGGTAACTCAAAAATATATTTGTTTTGAATAAATATCTGCTATGCAAAAGATAAGCAAGATATTCTCAATTATCGTAAAAGAGGAACTTGCAGGAAAAATATTGCAATTCCGGTTTCAACACTTTTTCACATTGCCAACACCAACAGTGTTGTAGAAATTTCTCACTTTTAGAAGATGAACTAATACGGGAGCATTGCCGCGCCAAATGCCCTGACGTTTACGATGATCAGTCGTATGTCATGCATCTCATCAGTCGTTCTTTACATGTAGAAGGTAGCTCCGACGGATTTTCTTGTCTACCGCCCTCTGGAACTCCTCAGCCAATGGTTGGGCTATTGCTGGACCGGCGCCACTCGGCCACTTACGCGTCTCCTAGTTCGAATATCATCCATGACTCTGAAACGTAAAGTTCGTTCCCCTTTTCCCCAAGTGAAACACTTGTTGATAGGACTCCACAAAGTAGTCGTATCTAATTGGAAAGGAAAATTCACCAATATTTCCCAAGCTGATGCTTGTTAATGGATATAAACTTGTTACATCAATCATACCCCTCGAGCGTTGAGGAGGTAACCAAAAGACTCATATCGATGCTTGAAAGAATCAAGATGCGAGTGACAAGATAGTTTTAGCAAGTATAGGACCGGGCAGTCCAATAAATAACATCTCCAAGTGAGGTCCCCTTATATAATTTTTGGAAGTTGAGCGAGTATTTAAATCTTCTTATAAGATAGATTTAAACGAAAATAAAGTTTTGGGAACCTCCCCTTGATAAAATAGTCATAAAAGACTTTGAAATATTTTACATAATATCTGAAGGTGAAGGATAACCTTTGAATAATATAAATCATTACAAAAAGAATTCAAAAGAATTTTATTAAATATTCCAAGAATATTTATTAAGTCAATAATAATTACGGAATATTATTAAATCATAATATTGCTCGTAAGTAATCCTCGAATGAATATATAGAATTATTTATTAAATAAATCTCTTCTTAAATGAATATTTAAAATAATATTCATTGAATAAATAAACTTAAATAAATATTTAAAATAATATTTACTGAATAAATCAAACCTTAAATGAATATTTGAAAATAATATTCATTTAACAAATAACATTCCAAATGAATATCCAAATAATATTCAATTAACAATTAATATTCTAAATGAATATCCGAATAATGTTCATTTAGTAATCAAAACTTTAAAGAAATATTCAAAACAATATTCCATAAGTAATTAGAACTTCAACTGAATATTTTAAAATAATATTCATTGAATAGATAAAACCTTAAATGAATATTCGAAAGTAATATTCATTTAATAAACAATATTCTAAATGAATCTTGAAATAATATTCATGAAATAATCAAACTCTAAATGAATATTCGAAATAATATTCATTTAATATCTCTCGACTGAGATAATACTCAAATAACATTTCTCGAAAGATTTCCAAGTAAATAATACTTTATGGAAATATAATTAATGTTTAATAATAACATTCCTCAAACGGAATACTAATTTGTCGTTGGAATCCCTCCGGGTTTCCAAGACTACATCTATATCTCAAAATACCGACTCCCGGTCTATATTTAAAGAATGAATATCACATGCCCTTCACTAAGGGTCTTAACCAAAAATCCGGCTTATACTGATATATCGTATCTAGTCTATAAGCCAATATCAATTCAGGGAACAAGTATTGCAATATAACTTGAAAGTAGGCATGCATGCTATGGCATATGTATACAACAATCATCATATATATATTATCACAACAACAGTTCCAAGTATTGGAAACTTGCCTGAGAATCGAGTGCGGGTAGGGGTAATGTGTCCCGGGTCAGCTCGACAATCTATAAACAATCAGAATATTTAAGATTAACCACTTAACGCTTATTAAAAGGGTAAGTATAAACTCCACTTAAATCGAAACATGTTTTCGAGTTATCTCGTTACGTTTCTTTTAGTGTAACCCTTTTTATCACCGACACGATCCGACATTCGTTTCTAACTAGGGTTTTACCGAAAACCTTCTTAATAATCCTAATACTATTCTTCATCATTCTTAATACTTCTCGAATTTAAATTCCTTAAATCCCTTAATTAAATCCTTAAGTTTGGCAGTGTCCAGGGAATTCTCGGAGAAAATGAAAGTGCTCTGTTTCTGAATCCGACAGCTTTTACATACACTTATTTTCCTCCTGGATCACTAATACGAACTCAGAAATCCATTCCGAATACCGGGTATAACATTATTATAATAATATTCCAAATTCCACCAAAATCACTATTCATCACTTATTTTTATTTAATTCCTATAATTAGGAAAATGAACCTGGTTCACCTTCGAGTGTTCCTTAACCTTTTTACGGAACCGCTGGGCTTAATAGATCTTGATTTGGATGACATGAGGGTATCTATTTCTCTCTAGGGAATCTTATCTTAACTTTCTAGGAGATAGATTATTCTAATCTAAGTTATCACCCAATAGCATCCTTCAGGCCATATAACCTTGGAATATATATCCTTTCATTATTCATTCTTTAAAGCCAGTATTACATTGTAGTTGTAACCACTGTTTACTCTTACATCAATACATAATAAAAGTTTTAATTCTACCCAAAAATCTGGGTTCTTACAGTCTCCCCTCCTTAAAAGGATTCCGTCCCGGAATCAGGTAGAAGACAATTGGGTACTTGTTGGTCATTTCTCTTTCCAATTCTCTGGTCGATCCTTACACATTCCAATCTTTCTAAAGCACATCATACTGGTGTTACAACACACCCTTTTTCCGTTCTACCAGTTCTTTGATACTTACGCATAACACATCATCCGGTACACGCTCTTGTCCGTTCTTATACTATTAACTTTATTGGTACGTGCAGTGGCTTCGGTATCACTAAGGTGCTACAAATTCCGGAGATAACCTCACTCGTAATTTTTGCAATTTCCTGATCGCTTTAATCTTCGCAATCTCGATGTGTATATATTTAGGTGGAAAAATTTATCGAGAGATCACTGTGATCAATGAACATTTGTTATATTGCATAGCTAGTACAGAAGGGGGCCAGCCTTTAGTACTTGACAAGCAATTAAACAATTAATGGCATTCCACTTAGACTCCTATCACACAGACAGAGAGTCACGTAGTATTACCTCCCCTCCTTAAAGGGTTGTTCTTCTCAATTTAGAAGAAGATAAATAAGGGAGAAGAAAAGAACGAATTTCAAAGAATCATATATGAAAGTTTTCATGATTGTCAAAATATCATACTTAGAATTTACCTCTGAACTATAGAGGTTTATTAGAGAAGAGAAATAATCATATTCGTATCAAATTCCACTCCTTCGTATTCTCACACATCACATGTCCTTGTTACTCTGTCCATCATTCTGTGGACCTATACTCTTGTTCGATATTGGTATCAACTACTTTTGGAAAATCCTTCAACCTCTCAGGTTAAAAATCATGGATTTCTCGCTTCATTACTGGAGATTCTCATGAGTCTGCCTATCTGACTCTCTTATTAATTCCCAGTTCTATTTCCATCTCTATCAGTCTCTTGTCTTTATTTCTACTATAATCATTTTATGAACCATCATAACCTAATTCTTCCTTTCAAATATCCCGTTGTTCCCGAAATTACACCATCCGAAATAAACCTGGATGATTTCTCTAACTTAGATTCAATTCGACATTTCCACAGTTGTTACCACCTAATTTCTCAGAAGGATCACCATCGCTTATCGTTTACGCAGTGCTTTAATAACTAAGCATCATAATTATCAATTCAAGATCCTCTAGGAAAACAAAATAATCACTATTTCCTATCCATAAGGAACGCTTCCTGAACTTGACGTAGATATTACGTGAAGCAGATAAAATTGTAGGAAAGCTTCCAGCATCGCGGCTGGAACAGGCTGGTGAGATTATTAATCACATATCTTCGGTAGAAGACTAAAAGCTTAGCGGTTTGCTTAATCGCTTGCCAACCTCATAATTCTCTATCTTGTTTGCACAGAAATACACCAACACAAACTTGCTTGTCATTCATCATCGTGCCATTTGGCTTATCAGTATTTGTACCCTCTCTATTCCTGGTCATTTACTACCAATTCATTGTTACTTAACCTCCCATCTCTCTTTCCACAGAAAAGACGAGTCTCTTGGGGAATTTGGTCTGGTCTGTCGTAGAGCCTCCTAATGTCGGTAATGTGTTACTGGTAACATCAGGAATCGAATCTTTACTTAAACTATTCTTATAGTTGATCCTTGCAAAATCATTAGATGGAATGTAACTTCCCCTACCACATCATGACCATCAAGGTCCTTACATTATCATTCTATTTCTTTGGTCTGAGCATTTATACTTACTCCCCTATACTTAAAGTGTCGGCCACCTCGTTGGCCTTTCCTGATTATAATAATTTCTTGAGATCAATGTTTTCTAGATCTATTCAAACTCAGGGTGGAAGCATTCTCCCTTAAATTCTGCTGAATGAGAGAAAGCATCTATCAGTCTTTTCCAAAAGTCATTGCTTCCACCTTTCTAGTGCGATCTTGACTACAGGTACTCCAAATCATACCTAGGATATTTCCTTACTTAACTCCCTTCTTATTTTTAGGATAATCTCAACCTTATTGGTTCAATCCATACTTTTACATGGTTTCACACATGCTTCCTCTGGCCTTATGGTTACTATGTCATACATTCCTTACCAAACTTCCCTTTTGAAGTTCAGAATATTACCTCTTCCCTTGTAAGGTTTCTTAGGCCATCCTCATCATTCCTCCTGTATCTCCTGGTTACAGGGTATATCAAACATCATTAATCAATTCATAACAATTCTGTCTATGTACTTTTAGAGACTCCTTTCCATAAATCCTTACAGGTTATTTTATACCTTGGTCGATTCCACTTATATCGTCTGATTTCACAATATCTATATTAGGGGTAATGCTATCCTTTGTGCATCCCCCAGGGTTCGTATTAATCTATGGACATTCTATCCTCAATTCCATTTTCAAGGAATACTTACATCCTGTACTTGGCAATCATATATCCATAATAAGGGTCTCTTTTTAATCTTGATAATCTATAGGTAGCTTAATGTTACCTCTCCTTCCAAACGAATGTCAGTCTATATGACTTTCCCAAAAGACAACGTATGTCTATCTGTCTTTCTTACAGAACTTGGTAATGGTAGCAAGGATGTTCTGGAAGATATTGGTCATGTTCAACGTGAATCTCTTAATGCCTAATGCTCCTCTTGAGGACACCAAGTTTCAGATAACATTTATGCATCATACTGCACCCTCTCTGACAATCCTCATAACCTTTACTGGTCACCATCCTCATTCCTAACACATCCATGGTATTTATAAAACCCATTATCATGTATCTCAATTCATTCTTCATCAAAAGTTCTTGCGGTTGGCACTTTGTTAGAAGCACCCCGCTTTGTCCTTACATTGCTGGATTAGTCACTTGACAATCCTTAGTGACTTGGCCCCAACTGGCCACACTAAAATATGTGAATTTAGGGGTCGGCTAATAGCATTACTTTTCTAGCAATTGCTGGCATAGTGCCTTCTACTTTGATACCTTTTGATCTTTTCAAAATTTTACTCCATATAATTAAGTCTCACTTGACTTCTCGGTACCGCCTCCGGTCACCTTTCCTTTTATTTTTATCATTTCAACTTCTCTTATCAGTTTCACGCACCACAAAAGCTTAGCACTTCTGGCATAACAACCTTTTCATTTAAGTCAATCCCAGAATTTCTCAGTCCGGCTTGTTTCTTAATTACATTCAACTTCATAACTTTATCCCTACATTCAACTGTAATAATCGGGGTATGTCTACCCACTTGTATAGCGGCTACTTTACCCAATCCACAGGGTTCGCTCCAGTTTCCACTCTCTTCAATGACGTCTTTTGATAATCAGAAAGACAAGGTTTGCCAAAATTCGCTGAATTCCTTTCCAGAATTTGGGAAAATTTCAGTTAATCTATTCACCCACTAGTAACATGCCACATCTTCCCGATACATATTCGTCCTATTAGTCGATACTACCAAATACCAGTCTTCTTAACAACTAGTCTCAGAAGGAACACTACCGTCGGGGTTAGTCGTTCCTCAACCTTGGCACTACCAAGGCCATCTGAATCCGATGAACTGCGCTGTCTAAATGTATTCGAAATTACGCTGTCGTGCTGCATAAGCGCAGACCTATACCTGTATGAGTTGCATCATAATATCTCCCAAAGTTTCCTTCTTCCATTAGGCAACGCCAACCCTGGTCATCACCAACTTTACCTTTAGCTCCCGGAAGATCTTCTCACGTTTATCTTGTCCATTCAAACTTTTATTCTTATAATAAGTCGGGTTACGGGACTACACTTTCTGTAAAGTCCTGAGCAAATCCTTGGTAATACCTTGTGGGTTTTATGAAATTTCTCACCTTTGCCAGTGTGGTTTGCCAATCTCTATTTGAAACTGTCTTTAACTTGGTAGGGCCGACTAACACTACTCTTATCGATCATGTGTCCTATTGCTGGACTTCATTTTGCCAAAACTCTTATTTCGAGAACATGTCCTACACCTGTTCTTTCAGGTTGCATCTAAAAGCATTCTCAATTACATCTCATCCATTGATCGCCTTGCCTAATCCATTTATGATTCAGTGTCAGCATAAACTTAAGGTAACTACCATAATCCATTCAAGGAAAAGAAAGAATTTAATATTCTTCTGAATCACATGCATCTAATGTTTCTGGTTCATCATTACACTGAATTGCACTAAACTTATAATTGGTTCCTGATGATAGCCTTATTACTAATTTATCACAGACTCACTGGTCTTCTCCTCTTGTAGGTTCTGAGATCATTGTCTCGCTTACTATTTCCTTATATTCCTTATCCGTTCAGGCCATCACTTCCCAATGTCTTTTCTTTCTAAGTTGATCCATTTATAAGATGGGCATTTCCCTGAATAAAATCACCTTAACAATCTCAATTTGGTTTCATAATTTAAAACCTATGAAATCTGTCTTCTCACGGTGAATTATCATTAATAAGATTCACACCAATTCATTTATCTGAAGATATGGCACTTGCCACCTATGTCTTAACTGTTCCTAGGGACTCTGCTCCCCGTCCTATATCAATGTCTTTGATAATCATGCATCATTCTAATTCCTTTCTCATTAATCTGAAAGTCTCCAAGGATTCTTATCTATCCTTACATAAGATCTTGAATAATTCCTCAAATCCATCTAACTTGCTGGCACTTTATCCGGCAGTCCAGCTATAGATCCAATATACCTCTTTAATTCTCTTCATAATACATCAGTTCTTTACGCTCACATCTCTGAGCACTAAATCTAGATTCCTACAGTCTCTCTGGCTGCAGCCCTCATCTCCTCAAGGTAAACTTCCCTGTCTCTAACAGGATTCTCCCTCTCCGCTGGAACCTCTTCCGGGTCCTCAGTAGGGTACTCTATCGAATCCACCATCCGATCTTCAACATCAAAACAAGCATCATTATGTTACTGCTCGTAATCCCCAAGGTCTGTCGCCTTACTAGTCGATACAAGAACGAGCTAAGTTACTATCATGATACTTTAGGGTTCCCATAAGGGTTTTATATGTCAATACTACATTATGTAGTCTGACTATGAACTTGGCAAGAGTTCTTATTATCTTAATGAATTTATTGTTTTAACGTCGCATCATCTCTGGGATATATAACGCTCTCTCTGATACCATTTCTGTAGCACCCCCAGATCCAGGGTCAGGGATCTGGTCGTTACGGTCTCAATATCCAACCATAAAACCAACATAAATAACATTACAACCTGGTGACCCAAAACAACAACATAAAACACACCCGTTATAGTCCCAGAGATGAAATCAGAGTAACCAACAATATTATTAATCACAAGTTTGAGTTCTTACAACCCAAAGAATTACAATTGTACAATTACCTACTCTTTGCCATCCATTAATAGATACCATAATATAAATACATTTGAGGCTCAATTGCCAACAACTAGCCTACCAGTAGTTGCATCCTCAACAATGGTAGCCAAGACCTTAGCGGTAAACCTCTGACGGTTGACACCTGCTTACGCTGTGTGCGCCTTGCGCGGCCATCTGATCTAGCTGTTGTTGTAATATAAATAAATAAAGCAAGGGTGAGCAATAGCCCACCGAAAATATGATTGAACGACAATAATATATGACAGTCCAAAATATTTTTGAAACCATATGCCATGCATTAACGATGCAGTACCAATATAAGGTATGAGATGAAGTTACAAGGTAACTCAAAAATATATTTGTTTTGAATAAATATCTGCTATGCAAAAGATAAGCAAGATATTCTCAATTATCGTAAAAGAGGAACTTGCAGGAAAAATATTGCAATTCCGGTTTCAACACTTTTTCACATTGCCAACACCAACAGTGTTGTAGAAATTTCTCACTTTTAGAAGATGAACTAATACGGGAGCATTGCCGCGCCAGATGCCCTGACGTTTACGATGATCAGTCGTATGTCATGCATCTCATCAGTCGTTCTCTACATGTAGAAGGTAGCTCCGACGGATTTTCTTGTCTACCGCCCTCTGGAACTCCTCAGCCAATGGTTGGGCTATTGCTGGACCGGCGCCACTCGGCCACTTACGCGTCTCCTAGTTCGAATATCATCCATGACTCTGAAACGTAAAGTTCGTTCCCCTTTTCCCCAAGTGAAACACTTGTTGATAGGACTCCACAAAGTAGTCGTATCTAATTGGAAAGGAAAATTCACCAATATTTCCCAAGCTGATGCTTGTTAATGGATATAAACTTGTTACATCAATCATACCCCTCGAGCGTTGAGGAGGTAACCAAAAGACTCATATCGATGCTTGAAAGAATCAAGATGCGAGTGACAAGATAGTTTTAGCAAGTATAGGACCGGGCAGTCCAATAAATAACATCTCCAAGTGAGGTCCCCTTATATAATTTTTGGAAGTTGAGCGAGTATTTAAATCTTCTTATAAGATAGATTTAAACGAAAATAAAGTTTTGGGAACCTCCCCTTGATAAAATAGTCATAAAAGACTTTGAAATATTTTACATAATATCTGAAGGTGAAGGATAACCTTTGAATAATATAAATCATTACAAAAAGAATTCAAAAGAATTTTATTAAATATTCCAAGAATATTTATTAAGTCAATAATAATTACGGAATATTATTAAATCATAATATTGCTCGTAAGTAATCCTCGAATGAATATATAGAATTATTTATTAAATAAATCTCTTCTTAAATGAATATTTAAAATAATATTCATTGAATAAATAAACTTAAATAAATATTTAAAATAATATTTACTGAATAAATCAAACCTTAAATGAATATTTGAAAATAATATTCATTTAACAAATAACATTCCAAATGAATATCCAAATAATATTCAATTAACAATTAATATTCTAAATGAATATCCGAATAATGTTCATTTAGTAATCAAAACTTTAAAGAAATATTCAAAACAATATTCCATAAGTAATTAGAACTTCAACTGAATATTTTAAAATAATATTCATTGAATAGATAAAACCTTAAATGAATATTCGAAAGTAATATTCATTTAATAAACAATATTCTAAATGAATCTTGAAATAATATTCATGAAATAATCAAACTCTAAATGAATATTCGAAATAATATTCATTTAATATCTCTCGACTGAGATAATACTCAAATAACATTTCTCGAAAGATTTCCAAGTAAATAATACTTTATGGAAATATAATTAATGTTTAATAATAACATTCCTCAAACGGAATACTAATTTGTCGTTGGAATCCCTCCGGGTTTCCAAGACTACATCTATATCTCAAAATACCGACTCCCGGTCTATATTTAAAGAATGAATATCACATGCCCTTCACTAAGGGTCTTAACCAAAAATCCGGCTTATACTGATATATCGTATCTAGTCTATAAGCCAATATCAATTCAGGGAACAAGTATTGCAATATAACTTGAAAGTAGGCATGCATGCTATGGCATATGTATACAACAATCATCATATATATATTATCACAACAACAGTTCCAAGTATTGGAAACTTGCCTGAGAATCGAGTGCGGGTAGGGGTAATGTGTCCCGGGTCAGCTCGACAATCTATAAACAATCAGAATATTTAAGATTAACCACTTAACGCTTATTAAAAGGCTAAGTATAAACTCCACTTAAATCGAAACATGTTTTCGAGTTATCTCGTTACGTTTCTTTTAGTGTAACCCTTTTTATCACCGACACGATCCGACATTCGTTTCTAACTAGGGTTTTACCGAAAACCTTCTTAATAATCCTAATACTATTCTTCATCATTCTTAATACTTCTCGAATTTAAATTCCTTAAATCCCTTAATTAAATCCTTAAGTTTGGCAGTGTCCAGGGAATTCTCGGAGAAAATGAAAGTGCTCTGTTTCTGAATCCGACAGCTTTTACATACACTTATTTTCCTCCTGGATCACTAATACGAACTCAGAAATCCATTCCGAATACCGGGTATAACATTATTATAATAATATTCCAAATTCCACCAAAATCACTATTCATCACTTATTTTTATTTAATTCCTATAATTAGGAAAATGAACCTGGTTCACCTTCGAGTGTTCCTTAACCTTTTTACGGAACCGCTGGGCTTAATAGATCTTGATTTGGATGACATGAGGGTATCTATTTCTCTCTAGGGAATCTTATCTTAACTTTCTAGGAGATAGATTATTCTAATCTAAGTTATCACCCAATAGCATCCTTCAGGCCATATAACCTTGGAATATATATCCTTTCATTATTCATTCTTTAAAGCCAGTATTACATTGTAGTTGTAACCACTGTTTACTCTTACATCAATACATAATAAAAGTTTTAATTCTACCCAAAAATCTGGGTTCTTACACTCTCTCTCTGTTTGTTTCGAACTCTCGAATACAAACCTTATACAGAGCTACGCACACGAACTCAATTTTTCACACTCTTTACAATGATATTGAGAGAGTATTTATAATGCTACCTATCAACTAATAATAGAAAGATATATTCTATACATGACAATGTTCTGCCTTCTAGTCGATAGTTTCTATCAATAGAAAACTCTTTCCTTCATAATATCTTCTTGCTTGTTCTTCAAACAACGATCCTGTTTTATAGCACTTGCCAGTTTCTGTAGCATCCATAATGACATCATCAGTAACACGACTGATATCAGGATTTCATCTTGCATCAGTATCTGATCATTATCAGTATTAGACCATCATCAGGATTTGCTCTTTGTTCCTGACATGTAGTCTCTGATACACTGTTCATTCCTGACTAAACTGTACAGATAACTGTCTTACACATAAATCCTATATATAGTGCTAAATCCTTTATAAGATCAGGATTACAAGAAGTATAACGTGTAAATTCTATTCTTAACATCACAACTTATGAATTATTCCTAACATATCATACTGAAATTTATCAAGGTAAAGTGTTATAGCTAAATCATTTAACAATCAAATATAGATCCTGACAAGAATATCAAGTCTATAAGCTGAAAACAACATACCTTGCTACTTTTGCAGATGTTAAAGATCTAGAAATTTAACATTCCTAACTCACTTACTAATCTACTGATTGTAGTCTCATCAAGTGATTTAGTTAGAATATCTGCAAGCTATTTGTCAGTAGGAACAAAATGAAGTTCTACAGTACCATTCTCAATATGTTCTCTAATAAAATGATACCTGACATCAATGTGCTTAGTCCTTGAATGTTGAATTGGATTTTCAGCAATTTTAATAGCACTAGTATTATCACAAAACATAGGAATATTACTAAGTGTCATACCATAATCCATCAACTGATTTCTTATCCAAAGGAGCTGTGCACAACAATTGCCTGCTGCTATGTACTCAGCTTCTGCAGTTGAGGTTGAAACAGATTGTTGCTTCTTGCTTGCCCAAGAAATCAATCTATTTCCCAAGAATTGACATGTACCTATAGTGCTTTTCCTGTCTATCTTACACCCTCTTGTGAAGCCATTTTCAAGAAGAAATTTAGACAAAGTCTCATACCATGCTCTTGGTGCCTGCTTTAGTCCATAGAGTGCCTTGTCAAGTTTGTAGACATGATTTGGAAACTTTGGATCAACAAATCCAGGTGGCTGTTCCACATACACTTCCTCATCAAGTTTGCCATTTAGAAAAGCACTCTTTACATCCATCTGGTATACCTTGAATTTTGAATGAGCTGCAAATGCAAGAAACATTCTGATTGTTTCCAATCTTGCTACAGGTGCAAAGGTCTCATCATAATCAATGCCTTCTTCCTGAGAATAACCCTTGGCCACCAGTCTTGCTTTGTTTCTTACAATCATACCAGATTCATCTAGCTTGTTTCTGAAAACCCATCTTGCACCAATAATAGATCTATCTTTAGGTCTTGGTACCAGTTTCCAGACTTTGTTTCTCTCAAACTCATTTAACTCTTCCGGCATTGCAATTACCCAATCAGGATCCTGTAAGGCTTCTTCAACCTTCTTAGGTTCATTCTTTGAGAGAAAGCAACTATACAAGCATTCATTTTGAATTGATCTTCTAGTTTGAACACCACTATTTGGATTACCAATAATCAAATCTTCAGTATGATCCTTTATCCATTTTCTAACAGGTGGTAGATTGACTCTGCTAGTCTCTCCCCCTAAGTTAGTGGTATCTCTTGTAGAAGAATTTTCTCTGCCTTCAATAACTCCCCTTTGATCAATAGAATCAGTAGATTCCATATTGGTGCTAGTTACTGATCTTTCCTCAGGAGACTCTGAAAGATCAGATCCTGATGGAGTAGACTCTGAATAGCTAGTGTAACACCCCCAGATCTGGGTCAGGGATCTGGTCGTTACGGTCTCAATATCCATCCACAAATCCAACATAATTTAAATTACAACCTTGTGACCCAAAACAACAACATAAAACACACCCGTTATAGTCCCAACGATGAAATCAGAGTAACCATCAATATTATTAATCACAAGTTTGAGTTCTTATAACCCAAAGAATTACAATTGTACAATTATATACTCTTTGCCATCCATTAATATATACCATAATATAAATACATTTGATGTTCAAATGCTAACAACTAGCCTACCAGTAGTTGCATCCTCAGCAATGGTAGCTATGACCTTAGCGGTAAACCTCTGATGGCTGACACCTGCTTACGCTGAGTGCGCCTTACGCGGCCATCTGATCTAGCTGTTGTTGTGATATAGATAAATAAAGCAAGGGTGAGCAATAGCCCACCTAAAAGAATATAATTGAACAGTATTTATATATAACAGTTCAAAATATCTTCGATACCATATGCCATGCATTAACAAACGTAGTACCAATATAAGATATGAGATGAAGTTACAAGGTATCTCAAAAAGGTAATTGTTCCGTGGAAATATCTGCTATGTCAAAGATAAGCAAGATATTATCAAATTTTCATAACGGAGGAACTTGCAGGAAGAATATTGCAATTCCAATTCAAACACATTTCAAACATGCAAACAATGATAGTGTTGCAGAAAATTTCCCCAATTTGGAAGATGAACTAATACGGGAGCTTTGCCGCGCCAGGAGCCACAACATTTACGATGATCAGTCGCATGTCATGCTCCCCATCATTTGTTCTCTACATGTAGAAGGAAGCACTGACGGATCGCCCGCCCTCTGGAACCCCCCGGCCAACGGTTGGGCCATTGCTGGACCGGCGCCACTCGGCCACTTACGCGTCTCCTAGTTCGAATAACATCCATAACTCTGAAACATAAAGTTCGTCCCCCTTTCCCCAAGTATAGTACTTGTTGATAGGACTCCACAAAGTAGTCGTATCTAATTGGAAAGGAAAATTTCACCAATATTTCCCAAGCTGATGCTTGTTAATGGATATAAACTTGTTCCATCAATCTTACCCCTCGAGCGTTAAGGAGGTAACCAAAAGATTCATATCGATGTTTGAAAGAATCAAGATGTGAGTGACAAGATAGTTTAGCAAGTATATGACCGGGCAGTCAAATAAATAACAGCTCTCAAGTGAAGTTCCCTTATATGTTTTTGGAGGTTTGAGCGATTATTTAAATCTTCTTATAAGATAGATTTAAATGAAAATAGAGTTTTTGGGACCTTCCCTTGATAAAATAGTCATAAAAGACTCCGAAATATTTTACATAATATCTGAAGGTGAAGGATAATCTTTGAATAATATAATTCATTATAAAAAAACCTTAAAAGAATTTAAATAAATATTCCACGAATATTTATTAAATCAATAATAATGAAGGAATATGATTAAATCATAATATTGTTCGTAAGTAATCCTCGAACGAATATATAGAATTATTTACTAATTAACTCTCTTCTTTAAATGAATATTCAAAATAATATTCATTAATTAAATAAACTTAAATAAATGTTTAAAATAATATTCACTAAATAAATCAAACCTTAAATGAATATTTGAAAATAATATTCATTTAATAAATAATATTCTAAATAAATATCCAAATAATATTCTTTTAGTATTCAAACTTTAAAAGAATATTCGAAGCAATATTCCTTAAGTAAATAGAACTTCCAATGAATATTTTAAAATAATATTCATCAAGTACATAAAATCCTAAATGAATATTCAAAATTATATTCATTTAATAAATAAATTCCAAATGAATATTCAATTGATATTCATTAAACAAATAATATTCTAAATGAATATCCAAATAATATTCATTTAATAAATAATATTCTAAATAAATATCCAAATGATATTCATTTAGTAATCAAAACCTTAATATTCAAAATAATATTCCTTGAGTAATTAGAACTTCCATAGAATACTTTTGAAATACTATTTATCAATTACATAAAACTTAAATGAATATCCGAAAGTGATATTCATTTAATGAATAAAATTCCAATGAATATCAAAGTAATTATTCATTAATAATCAAACTCTAATGAATATTCAAAAATAATATTCATTAATATTTCTCGACTGAAATAATACTCAAATAACATTTCTCGAAAGATTTCCAAGTATTTTATACTTTTATGGAAATATAAATAATGTTTAATAATAACATTCCTCAAAATGAATACTACTCTGTCGCTGGAATCCCTCCGGGTTTCCACGACTATCTATATAACACAAAATACCGACTTCCGGTCTCATATTTAAAGAATAAATATCATACGCCCTTCACTAAGGGTCCTAGCAAAACAATCCTGCTTATAACTGATAATCCATATCTAGTCTATAAGCCAATATCAATTCATGGAACAAGTATTCCAATATACTTTGAAAACAACATGCATGCTATGGCATATGTATAACAACAATCATATATATTATCACAACAACAGTTCCAAGGTATTGGAAACTTGCCTGACAATCCTGTAGGGGTAGTGTGCCTCGTGTCAATCCGGTGATCTATAAATAGTCACAATAATCGAGGTCAATCACTTAACACTTTTTAAAAGGCTAAGTATAACTTACTTAAGTCGAAACACGTTTTCGAGTTATCTCGTTAAACACCTTTTAGTGCAATTCTCTTTATTCTCGCTGTGACCCGTCATTCACTCGCTACTAAGACACGTCGTCATACTTACACTTTGTATATACTTAAGTCATGTAAGTTTTAAGGTCGGTCATTTACGAACCAAGATTATACCTCGAGATTTATCGCTCGTTTTCTAAGTCATTTACCAAAGTCATAAACAAGTATGCTTCTAGGGGTTCGTTCGCGTTTAACCTTGATTCGAACATTTTTATAAAATCGGAAAATGATCCATTTGACATGTGGTCTTCTCCCACACCTTCCTTTTTATCTCTATTATTTAATTATCCAGATTCGCCACTGATTTCATAGTATTAAAGGAATCCAATTTCAGTTACGAACTTTCGATTACGATTTCGAACCATTTTTACGAATTTAATCATAATTCCTAAACCGTAAGTCTGTTTGTTTCGATTCTTGCGCCAAAACGATCTATGACTCGAGATATACAAGTTCATGTCAGGTCCTCAACATTGTAAGAAACTTACAGTTTCGGACATGCTCTGTTTTTAACACCTATATAAATTTCGACGTTACGACGACTTAAAAACGAATAATCCAATTTTCAAACAACCCAAATAATCATTCAACCAACAACCAACACTCATGGACACTATTTATCATCTTCCTCACTGTCTCAACAGGTCTTGGAGCCACAAAATATATTTTAACATTTTTATAACACCCACATAACATACACGCTCTAAATCATGCATACAAGCCATAAACACCATCAAATCTCATATAAAACTCAAAGGTGGGTTAAGGGTTTACCTTCTTGGAAGCTCTAGAAACACTATCAAGTGTTTATAAACATTTAACAAGCCTTAGATAGTCTTTATATAGCTTAATCCTTAAGAACAAAACAAGAAAACTAGTTAATCACTTCGGAGTTACTATTCATCAGTCCAAAGAAATGCACAAACGAGGTCCTTACCTTGCTTTTCTGGATGAGGGTCCTAAAGAAGAATTGTAGAGAATCTAACCAGCTTTCCAAAAAGCTAAAGAACACCAAATTTCATTGAGTAATGAAGGAGATATGGCCATTAGAAAATCTGTCCAGAAACTGTCAAGCATCAGGACAGTTTGCTTCTTCAACTTGGGGAGGTAATTTTCCTAGGCTATACTACTTGGATTGCTATGAAATTTTGAACGAACCTTGCTCATGGAGTGGAGAAGCTATGGTTAAAATATGGTGATTTTATCATGGATATAAATGGAGATATGAATTTTTCTTTGAGCTTGGTTTTGCTAAGCAGTTTTGGGAGAGATGGTGTTTCTTGCTCTTGGTTTTGCTTTATGAACAAATATCTTCTAATTCATGTATTATTGCTACATTACTTGGATGAATAATCTCTTTTTGTGTTGTTTGATTCTCATTGGTCCATGTGTTGCCCATCCATTGGTACACTTGTTGGCACCACATTATGCATACCCCTTTTTGTTAAAGTGCAACTACACCATTTGCTTGTTAGTTGACTTTCATGTAAGTCCTTATAGTTCATTATTCTCCCACCAATTTGCATATGCTCATCTCTTGGTTCTCTATTTGTTTCTTTGTCCGGTTATTGCTCAATTCCATTGATCGTTCGGAGGAATATCTCAAGGATTTCTAGTTAAGGTTTTACCGGAAACCTTCTTAATATTAATACTATCATTCTCAATCCTCCTTTATAATTCTTGAATTTAAATTCCTTAATTTCCCTTAATAAATCCTTATGTCTTTCAGTGTCTATGAAATTCTCGGAGATAATAAAGGTGCTATTTTTCTGAATCCGACAGCTTTTACATACACTTATTTTCCCATTGGATCACTAATACGATCTAAGAAATTCATTCCGGGTACTTCTATATAGTGTCGTCTAATTATATTCTTATTTCCACCAAAAACACTATTCATTATTTATTCCATCTTTATTCCTTATATTTATAAAAATGTCCTTGTTCTCTTTCGGGCATTCCTTAACCCTTTCACGGAACCACTGGACTACTAACAGATATCGATTTGGATGACATGAGAATATTTCCTCTACTTGGAATTTCCATATCTTATCTTTCTAGGATATAGAATATTCTAATCTAGGGTGTCCACCCATTGCATTTTTCGTGACATATAATCATTTAAATCTATACCCAGTCACATTCATTGTTAATACCTTGAAGTCGGAGTCACTGTTCATTCTTTCATCAATATATAAAAAGTTTTAATTCTACCAAAAATTCGGGTTCTTACAGCTAGTCTATTCCTGATGATCACTGTGTTCTCTTTGATTTATTTGCTCCCCCTCAACAGTAGCATTCCTTGGAGAATCAATAGAAATTCCTTCTGGAGAACCTTCATCATCACTGGAGAGTATCTCAAAATTCTTCAGATTTTCAAATTCCAATTTGTCATGGCTCTCATCAGTTTGCAGAATTCTAATTTTCTTATCATCAAATGCAACATGAATTGATTCCATAATAATGTGAGTTCTGAGATTATAAACTTTGAAGGCCTTAGATGTTGAATATCCTAGAAAGATTGCTTCATCCGATTTGGCTTCAAATTTTCCAAGTTGTTCTGGATGAACTTTTAGGACATAGCATTTGCATCCAAAGATGTGAAAGTATTTCACACTTGGTTTCTTTCCTTTGATCATCTCATAGGGAGTTTTTCCATGACTATTTACCAAGGTACAGTTTTGAGTGAAACATGCAGTGTTAATAGCTTCTGCCCAAAAATAGGTTGGAAGTTTTGCATCTGCAAGCATGGTTCTTGCTGCCTCTATGAGAGTCCTGTTCTTTCTTTCCACTACACCATTTTGCTGAGGTGTACCAGGTGCAGAAAACTGTTGAGTAATTTCATTGTCTGTACAAAAATTCTCCATTGTAGAATTCTTGAATTCTGTACCATTGTCACTCCTAAGTACTTTGACTTTGTACTCAGAGTTATTCTGAATATTCTTGACAAGTTCAATGATTTGCTGAGGAGCTTCATCCTTCTTGTGTACAAAGAACACCCATGTGAACCTTGTGAAATCATCCACTATCACTAGAGCAAATCTTTTCTTGCTGATAGACATAATGTTTACTGGACCAAACAGATCAAGATGTAGCATGTGAAATGGTTCAGTAATTGAATTTTCAGTCTTGCTCTTGAAAGTGGTTCTTCTTTGCTTTCCAAGCTGACATGCATCACAAAGTCCATCTTGCACATAATTTGCCTGAGGTAGGCCTCTCACCAGATTGTGCTTAACAAGTTGATTAAGCTTCTTGAAGTTGAGATGTGGGAGTTTCTTGTGCCAATTCCAGCTTTCATTACTTGTTGCTTTGCTGTAGAGACATCTGACAATTCCTTTAGATGTATCACTTAAGCTGGCTTTATATATGTTACCATGTCTTTGACCAGTTAGAATAATGTCTCCATTCTGCATATTTAAGATTTTGCATCCTTCTCTGTCAAAGATTGATTTGTAACCTTTATCACCCAGTTGACTATGCTTAAAAGAGTATGTTTCAAGCCTTCAACCAGTGCTACATTTTCTATGATGACATTCCCAAAAACAATTGAGCCATATCCCAGAGTTTTTCCTTTGTTTCCATCTCCAAAAGATATTACTGGGCCAGCTTTCCTCTCAAACTTTGTAAGCAGGGACTTCTTTCCAGTCATATGTCCAGAGCATCCACTGTCCAAGATAATTGAATGCTTCTTTCCGGTGCCCTGCAAACAAAATGTAACTAGTTAGAATTTTTTAGGACCCAACTTTGATTGGATCCTTTCTTACTAGATTTAGAAACAACAGGATTTGAAGATTTTGCTTTTATTTTACCTGTTGCAGAGTCAACCTTAGACTCTGATTTCACAAACTATTTGTGACTAGGAGTTTCAGATTTCAAAGAATAATAGTCATAATACAGTTCATGATATTCTCTACATATGTAAATGGAATGAAGTAAACTACCACAATGATAACAAGCTTTTTGTGGTTGGTATTGAATTTTTTGAGTCTTGGGGAATCTGGACTCAGTTTTCCAAGAAGGTTTTTGATTGCAGTCTAGGGCCAAATGATTATGATTTCCAAACTTATAGTATTTTTTCCTAGGTGCATCAGGTACATTCTTGTAATTATTCTCTTTGTTAATACCTTCTTTTCTATTCCTATTTCTCTTGATCTTGCTAGACTCTGAAAGACCATCTAATCTCTGTTTCAACTGAGACTTAGACAGAAACCCTATGTTTACATTCTTAGGTTTCTCTAACACTTTCTCATCTGAATTACTATTGTTAATCCTTTTGTGTAAAATAGGGGTACCTTTTGAATCAACAAATTTAACATGATTAGGTTCAGAAACAATTTTCTTACCTTCAGATTTAGATGTGCTAGCTTCTACTTTAATATCATCATTGATAATAGCTACTTTTTCTTCTTGTCTAGCCTTATCAAAACCTAAACCATTAACCTTACCACGAATTCCATTTTCGATGATTTCTTGTGTCTTTTTACCAGAAATGTTAATGGTCTTAATCACATCTCTCTCTTCCTCTAGTTCTTTTCTGACATAGTCATAAGCCTCAAGAATAACACTGTAATCATGCTTAGCTTTATCAGAACTTAACTTGTATTCTTCCATTTAAATTAACTTAGATTCAAGAAAATTATTTCTATCAACTAATTTATCATTCTTAACCTTAAGTTCATCTCTTTCACAAGTAAGAATTCTAAAATTAGTCATAAGATTCTTAAACTCAGCATGGATAGATCTAATTTCTTCAGAATTTAAGATATCAAATGAATCAAGAGAGTGAAGTGATACCTTAACAGAGGATGGAGAAGTTTTCTTTGGAGATCCAGGTTTGTCTGAAACATTTGCCATCAGTGCAATGTTGTCATAATCCAATTCATCTTCAAAATCATTGGAATCTGCCCAATCCTTCTTTGTGACCATAAGTGCGTTACCCTTTCCTGAATTCCTAGGCTTCTTACACTCACTAGCAAAGTGTCCAAGCTTGCTGCAATTAAAGCACTTAATCTTGGCCTTATCAAGCTTGACAATTGTACTTTTGCCTTTGTCACTCTTCTTCTCCTCATTCTTTTGAAAAGGTCCTTTGCTAAATCTTCTCCTGTTGAATCTTCCTTTCCTGAAAGCTTTAGCAAACATAGCAAAGAGTTCCTGCATCTCAATCATTATTGTCAGAGTCCATATCAGTAGTCTCTGACTCAGAACTCTCTTTGCTTTTCTTCTTCCTTGAGTTCTTTATAGCAATCTCTTCATGCTGTTCTTCTGGAAGCTTCTTTAATTCAGATTGAGCAGTAAGTGCAACAGTCTTTATCTTTCCTTCACTCCTGCTCTTCTTCTGCTGCTTGTCAAGTTCATAAGCTCTCATTTTCCATACACTGCTTCTAATGATATCTCATCCAGATCATTAGCTTCCTCAATCGCAGATATCTTCTCATTGTAGAAATCAGGCAAAGCTTTCATGAACTTTGTATATATATCCTCCAAGTCATAATATTTACCATGCATGGCCATCTCATTGATGAGTTTTGTAAACCTATCAAAGGTATCAGTAAGTGACTCACCAGACTTGGATTCAAAGTACTCATACTATTGTATAAGTAGTGTCCTCATATTCTTCCTGATAGGCTTAGTTCCTTCACAGTGAACCTTAAGATTGTCCCATATATCCTTAGCAGTTTTACAAGAGAGAACATAGTTAGTGAGAACAGAATCAAGACTGTTGAATAATATGTTTCTCACTTTAGCATCTTTAAGAACATTCTCCTTGTCCTTATCTGACCACTCAGATTTTGGCTTCTCTGTTGTATGTTCTGGAATAACTTGACCATCTACAGTTGCTTGTCCAACAACCTTTGTTGGGATAAAAGGTCCATCTCTGATTCTGTCAAGATAATCAGGATCTGTTGCTTCCAGATGATGCAACATCTTTACTTCCCATAGAGTATATTCGTTTCTCTTGAGCATAGGAATCTTAGTATTCCCATCCTTGTAACCAAACATGATTGAAGATCTTTATGATTATTCGAAATCAACCTGCTCTGATACCAATTGTTAACTCGAATAACTTGTAGAAGGGGGGTTGAATACAAGTTATATAATCGTGTCTGATTTTTGCTTGGTTATATGAACAAGAATAAACGAATGAATCAAACTCTGTCTGTATTAAATAAATCAAATACAAACTCTACCAAAGGTGTACAAATACCTTTAGCAGCTGCTGACAATACAAATCTCTCTGTTTGTTTTGAACTTTCGAATACAAACCTTATACAGAGCTACGCACATTCACACACGAACTCACGTCTTGAACTCACGAACTCATTTTACAATGACATAGAGAGAGTATTTATAATGCTTCCTATCAACTAATCACAGAAAGATAATCTATATATGACAATGTTCTGCCGTCCAGTTGATAGTTTCCATCAATAGAAAATTCTTTTCTTCATGATATCTTCTTGCTTGTTCCTCAAACAAAGATCCTGTTTTATAGCACTTGCCAGTTTCTGTAGCATCCATATGACATCATCAGTAACACGACTGATATCAGGATTCCATCTTGCATCAGGATCTAACCATCTCATCAGTACTTGATTAGTAGTTAACTTGACATATCAGGATTCAACCTCAGTTCCTGACATGTAGTACTTGATGCACTGTTCATTCCTGACTAAACTTTACAGATAACTGTCATTTCCTATACAAAGTGCTAAATCCTTTATAAATCAGGATATACAAGAAGTATAAGTAAAATTCTATTCTTAACATCACAACTCATGAATTATTCCTCACAGTAGAGATAGTGATATCCTTTCCTTGAATTTTGCAATAGACTATATATGAGGTTATAGCACTCTCTAGAGCGATGACTTCCATAGTGGCAGTCCTCCAAAACTATTCTAGTAGGTCCAGATACAGAGTTAGGTTGGCTGAGAGTGCATCCTTGATATATGATTCGGACATCCATTGAACAAAGCACTTGAAGTTTACATTTGGTGCTTCTACATCATTAGTTATTGCGATGAAATTGGTTTGAGTGGGTATGGTGAGTTGAGTATTTGCCATTTGTATAGAGAGAGGAAGAGAACGAAGGTTGAAGAAGAAATTAAGCTTTTGCAGTTAGGGTTTTCAGAGGCTTTGGGAGTTTAGATGCTTGAGAAATCGAATGAAATGAATCGAATAGATGTTGAATTGTATAAGTATGAAGTACTTGAATTGTCGATTAGATACATGTTTTGTATCGATAAGTCAGGCATTCGACAAGTAGAAAACAACTATTCGATAAGTCAAGAAAGGCTTAATCGATATCTCAAGCAGGTTGAAACTCATAGCTGGCAGTTATCTAACTTAAAATAAATTCTAAATTAGGTAAAGTATGTTTTTATGAGTGACTTAAAAATTCTGAATAAAAATCCAAAAACGGTTAAGATTCAGCGAGAATTCAACCTTTTCAAATGATTCGAGAACTCAAACATAGTATTCGAGAACTCAGTCATTAGAGAACTAAAATACTCTATTCGAGAACTCAAGCATTTCCCTGTTCGATTTTTCTAAAAGACTCTATTCGAGAACTCAAAAGTGTCCTAAA
Source organism: Kitagawia praeruptora (assembly GCA_037693485.1). Classification (NCBI taxonomy): domain Eukaryota; kingdom Viridiplantae; phylum Streptophyta; class Magnoliopsida; order Apiales; family Apiaceae; genus Kitagawia; species Kitagawia praeruptora. Next base: position 900,861 of record CM075354.1, read on the forward strand.
TAGACTTGTTAGAGAAGTCGAACATCAAGAAGAAATGAATCATTCGAGAAATTTGACTTATCGAAATGTTCTTCTCACTCATAAAAATTCAATTTTCACTATCTTTTAAAATTCACCAGACATATTCTATAAAGAATATTCTAACAAATTAAATAGTGATTTTCTCAAAATTTCATAGAAATTTCAAGTTGACAAAATATGATTTTTCAACATATGCAACAGATTTGAAATATTTATAAATCATATTTCAGCCAACACTTACTCCAAAAATATTGAGAATTTAGATAAAGTAAGTGTTTACTGTTGCAACAATCTAGGTGATATATTCACTTAGCCAGAATCTGAAGAATTCAGCATTCCAATCTCACTAACCAACCTTGTGAACACTACACCATATATTGCATATTGCAACGACAGGAAAACATTGCCTTAAGGCCTATATTCGTTGCAGTAGAGTCTATGGCAACAAATTTGCAAAATTTGAGCGTTGCATCCGGTTGCCTTGCAAAAGGTCGATTTAGCAACGTTTTTGATACCATACAGCAACATAATTAAATCATTGCAATAAATTTCAGTAGCAACATTTTAGACTTTATAGCAACAATTAAAAACTATTGCAGTAGCATAAGAAGGTAGTTTATTGACACTTAAAGGCAACATTTTTCAGACCAATTGCAATGATTTTTTATAGATTAATGCAACATATTTTGACCCTATTGTAACATTTTTTCAATAAAAAAATAGTAGGATCATGCTGAAAATACACTAAACCGGGCCATTTATAGACACAATCCAAGCATCATCAATATTTCATAAACCAGGGCAACTTAATGCCAAATATCCAATTACATGTGTTTGTTCAAACTCAAATAAAATTACAATTCTTTACATCAAATATTCCTTAAAAAAATTTATCGGAAAACCAAAATAAAGTTAAAAACTACATATGCCAATTGCTTTTTCCATATATTTGTGCTTGGCTTTTGCAATCAATAACGAGAAATCCGTGATGAGCTTATAAAAAGTATTGCACCTTGTGTCCTACAATGCATACGCCTGCAAGTACAAAAGTTACTAATTATGAGCTCTGTTCTAAAAGTCGGCGATTAATCGGGATTAATCGCCGATTAATCTATTCGGTAAGGCACCGTACTGATTTTACAAAAATCGACCAAAAAATCGTTTTTTCAAAAAATTGGATTAATCGGTCAAAAATCGGCATTATTGATAAAAAAAAATGAAAAAATGTGTAGAAAAATTAAAAAAATTCAAAAAGTATAAAATTGAATAAATTTAAGAAAAATATTATTCTCATATACGAAACAAATATTTTAAACGGTTAAATCATGAATTTTATCAATTTTTTTCTCTCATACTGACCCCAATTCAAAAATTAGATCTTAAAATTTATATTTACTTTAATAATTCTATATATTTTAATTATATTTGTATAAATATATGATAATTATTCATGTATAATCAAAATAATAAAATAATTATGTATATAATAATAATTATATTTAAAAATAATATTAAATTAGTTCTGATTAATGATCCGATTAATCCTCGATTACCCGATTAATCCCTGGACGGTGCCTCCACCGATTAAGTCCGATTCCTGCTTTTTACAACACTGATTATGAGTAAAACATTAAACTCTAAAAATTGCGAATATTGCGAATTTGCAAAAAAAATATTCAAAATAAGCATTTACACGGGATGACAATGCAAAATATTCTGCGATATTTACTATATCAATACCATGAGGATAACTCCCCTGTCTACCAACATTCTCATGAAAAGCAACTGCTGCTGCTGCTCGTCTACACCTGATTTACAGTTTTTGATTTTACATCAACAAAAGGAATTTGATCCAGTCAAGCAAACACAACATGACAATTTCTTCAGATTATCAAATGTGGAAAAATAAACCACGACACAATCAAGATACTGAATCCAGTATATTGATGCAACATAATAGCATACATTGGCCCAACTTTTGTCCATAGCACAAGTGCCTATATTACACTGAAGGAAGGGAACTACAGTTAAACCTCAATAAATTAATAAACTCGGGACCACTCAATTTTTATTTTTTTATCAAGGTCAAAAATATACCATCTCCACCATGTTGGGACTGAAAAAATATGTTTGAAATATTAATTTATCCTGGGTTATTAATTTATCAAGGTTTATACTGTATATAGAACTGATTGCCGACTAGGTTTTACTTAAAACACATACACTATCTCCAACAGTGTACATGCCTCAAACAAATTGTAGCAAGATACAATTATGTTAACAGATAATAGAAATGTCTTTTTTCTGTTTACTTGCCTAACCACCTGATTTCACAATTTATAAACTTGCTTCTGTTTATATCATGGACCTTGTAAACTATAAGAATGAGAAACTGCATAAGACACTTAAAATATGGTAGATATTATATATTTGTATTAGCCTGAATGTGTTGGTGCAGGTTTGAATCATCCACAGATCCATATCATTCCTCCACTTTTCTACATTTTGATCATATATTCATAGTCCAGTACATAAAAAACAAATGAAAACTGAGCTCGTAGATTTGACAAATTGTATGGTTTAGTTTTTCCAGCTTTTTCATTAGTTGTATCGCACCATTGGAACAAAAGATGGCTAACAGTAAACAAACCTTTGTCTTCACGGTGTTTAGAAACATCTTGGATTGCACTAAATATGTCAGCACTGAAGACGTAAACCGGGTTTTGCTCAGGTGAGAACTCTCACTTATGGTGAGAACTGAGATCTAATCTCAGCCCCACAAATTTTAAACCTGTTTTAATCACAACCACACATTAAACACACACCCACCACACACACACTCCACACACGCATATACATACAAAAACACACGCACACACAACACCCACCTGCCCCCCAAATCATTTCTCTCTCTCTCCCCCCTGCAATTTAACATCGATTCCGTCACCTCCTCCCCCGCCGTACCCCGCCGTCCACCGCCACCTCCCGTCGTCCACCGCCACCACCCCCCAACCTGCCTCTCCCTCATTTCTCTCTCTCTCTCTCTCTCATTCTGCCTCCACCAACCACCACCTCCTCCCCCGCCCTCTCTACCCACAGATCCAATCTCGATTTCCGATTTCCTTCTTCTCACGTCGATTCTGTTCACGTCGATTGAGTCTGATCGTCTTCTTCTCGATTTCCGGCGCCGCAGGCGGAGATGAGTTCTCCGATCTCGTCTCGATTTCCACATCTAAATCAACCACAGCTCCGATCTGAATTCTTTTAACGCTAGCTGGAGGTGATTTTGATCGGAGATGAATGTTTCTGATTTTGTGGTGATTTTGTGATAATTATTTCTGAGCTTGTGGTGATTTTGTGATTTTCTTTTTTGGGGGTCTATTTGATTTCGTCATGGTTTTCTTATTTATATGGTCAGATGAGATTGTATGTATTAAATTTGGAACTTTGTTTTGATTGATTTGAATGATGACCTACGTTCTGTAATTGGGTTGTAAATTGAAAGAAAACTTTGACTTCCTAATACTTTACAGTGTGCCTTGCAAGAACCCATAATGTAGCTTTGCAAATACATTCATTGGAAAACTACATCTTAGTGTGCAATTAAAATCTTAGCTTTACAGTTTGATTTTTTTGGTTGGAGGTGGTGATTTTTGTGATGAGGTTGTGGTGATTGGAGGTGATTCTTGTTGATTTTTGTGTCTTTTGTGGTGATTTTCGGTGGTGATTTTTCGTTTTCCGGTGGTGATTTTTCGTTTTCCGGTGATCGGAGAGGTGATTTTTGTGTTTCTGGTGGTGATTTTCTGGTTTGACGGTGGTGATTTTATGTTTGCTGGTGGTGATTTTCCGGTGATCGCCGGAAGTGGTGGTGGTCGCCGGTGATGGTGGTGGGTGGTTGAATTAGATAGAAGATGGTGAAATAAATATAAAATATTAAATTAACGGTGAGAGATTAATATAATGCATTTAAATGGGTGGATAGGATTGGATCTCATATCTCACCAATAGTAGTGGTTCTCATTGGAGCGCGACCCGACGTAAACCCCACAGTTTATTAAATCACTTACCTGCATTTTATAAAACAAAAACCGAAAAAAATTGCCTTTAATAAAAAAAACCGTAAAAGAATTTCAAGGCAAGAACAAAAGGATGGGATCAACTATGCAGGAAATAAATCAAGTCTTTCACTTATAACAAGGTGCTAATGTACATACAAAAGTCTCAGGCTTCTCGGTGTAATGTAACAACTCTTTGGTGGTTGCATCAATAACCAACTCACCAAATTGGTTTGCTTATTCAGCAGAAACCTAAAGACCAGAAAGTTTAGTAAATGCAAGCAATCACAAATAACAACAAAGAATGCTAATGTTTAAGATAAGAGATGTCACTAGCATAGAAGTTTCACCTTGATTACTAATAATGTTCCAGTTCCACCATACCTTTTACGAGCCTCTGCAAGCAGCACAAAAAGATTAGGAGCTAGTCTTTAACTCATTTGACTATTGGTTCAGATGAACAAGATATTATACCCATTATAGGATAGAAAACATTCAAACCATGATTAATATAGGGGGGTGCTCTTGCCCCTCAAATTTTTTTTTTTGAGCCCGTTGAGGCCTAGAAGAATGGAAAAGATGACCAATCAAAACAAAAACTTGATTAGAAAAAGAATAAACCTCTAGCCTTAGTTCTTCTAATCAAATGATTACGACATATTAACTTTCTAGAGGAATACGAGTTATGCTAATCGGATCATCTTTTCTTTTTTGCTAAGGAAAGCTACTCGGATACTCATGTACGTTCTATTTCTTGATTCTTCTACTAGAAAGTAAATGGTTCAAAAGACTTTAGCAGTGAAAAGAGGCAGGACTCTAAAGCATGAACTGGTCCAGACCAAAATTCCTAGAACAATAAAAGAGCCTATGTCACTGAACCAAAAATATAGAGGAACAAGTGTCAAGACGGTATGCTTAGCAAAAAAAGTCAAGATGGTACGATTGACATCTTAGGAAATATACTTCATAGCATTGTTGTAGCATCCCAAAATCCGGGGTACAGATATGGGGCCACTAACCAATAAACAATATTAAACATCTCTGAAAATAAACAATATTAATAATAAAAACCCCTTAAACCAAGATCTCTTACAGGTTATGGTATGAAACAAACTATCGAATTACATTACTACAACTCAATCTCAGAATAATAAAAATATACATTTGTGAATAAGTGAAATCACTATCTAACTATATCTCCAACCTTTACAATTCGCAATCCACTGTCTGGAAAAATCTATAACTCGACTGCCTCTTCTCGCTGTCCGGAGATCAATACTCACTGTCCACTACTAGATTTACTTAACTCCACTATTAACTGAGGAAAACAAACAAAAGCAAGAGTGAGCCAATAATGCTCAGCAAGTGCATAAGGTGATAACAATTCAATATCGAAACAAATCTGATAACAAAGGAATTTCAACTCATACTGTGAAAGAATCTATGATGATACTTTTAAATTGCCACGAGGGCCAATACTTCACCATTACTGAGGTGTAACAAGAACTAGAACGGATAAGAGTTTTGTTCAATCAGAATAAACATTGTAAACTTCAAAGAAACCAGGCTTTAACAATTCAATACTGATACTCGAAAACTCAAGATCAAATAATAACCATTCGATAAGAATACTTGGGAAATTCCTGGTCAAGCAATAAGAATCAAAGTCCAACTGGATACTCAATTTATAGATTAGAATTGGATTTTTCACTTATTTTAAAAATAATAAGGTTAGGCTGCTGATCAGTCAACACTAACCCCGGACAAACGCACACAGCAATGTCCTTAATTGGATCCATGACACACATTGGCCTTAACTTCTGACCATTAAACTGGTCTCCCCGAAGGGACATCTGTTGACCATAATGTGGTCTCCCCGAAAGGACATCAATTTAAAAAAATATTCCAATTCTATATCTCACAATAGGTGTCGGAACAATCGACAACCTCTATCAACCAAACAATCTGGAAAACTCACGTTCCAGCAAAATAACTCAACTAGTGGAATGAAAAGAGAATCAACAATTCTATCCTCGATATCGACAAGTTCGAAATATAAATGGGGTGAAAATTTAGAAACAACATCAACACTAGTTGTCGACGAGATCGACAATAAATGGGATAATAATAGATAAAGATCCACAACAATAATAAATGTCAACGAGATCAACAATAAATGGGGTAACAATTGAATGAACAACAATAACAATAAATATCGACAGAATCGATAATAAATGGGGTAACATTATAATCAAAAATAATTAAAGGTACATTTCAATTGAACAAGAAGTGAAGGGAAGTACTTGCAACATGATTAACAACAACTGTGATTATAAGATAAATTAAGGATATAATCAAGTGCTAAGCATTTAATAAAAATATACCAACACATTGTCAAGTTTGAATCAACATAAGTGAATTAAGTTGTTTAAAAATGATCATTTGTAAAATAACTCCAAGATAATTAAATTGTAGGTCAGTTTGAAGAAAACATTCCCTAAAGAGGGTCCATCAATGAAAATATGCCATAATCAGGATTCGGCTTAAAATTTTTTATAAGATTTTAAAATCTTGGATTCCTCTATTGCAACGTCTTTTAAATATTTTTGAAGAAAATAAAATAAAATAAAATAAATGGTACTCTCCCGAGGAATCCAATAACATACCACGTTTTTAAAATATCTTTGAGGAAAAACAAGTATTTGTAAGATCATTCGAAGATTTGCACTTGAGCTAAAAGTGGAAATATCACATTTGCACGTCATTTGAAGAAGGACGTCACTTCGTAAACATAATTTGATCGACATGATTGATATATATATAGCACAGAATTGCATCACTTGAACAATAAGTGAGGAGCGATAACACTTGCCTCGATATATGAAGTTTCCACTTCCACCATCTGAATTCGCTACTCACTTCACGTCAATATCTGCTTCTTTACACTCGTTAGTTTCGATAATTGTCTTCTTCTCGAAATTCCATCCATGCGTGCACTGGCTCTTAACCGGCCTCTTACTGGTACCTATATACAGGTAAGGTACTACTTCATTACACTCACAACCTTAATCGTCTAATTCTACTCTACCCAAACGAGTCCTATACGCTTTACAATTTAACACATATAGCATATACTGCACGTAATATTAACTTACACTTATTTCTTTTAATGCACATAGCACATTGGTTCATAATTAGTTCTTATCTAATTACTATAAGAATTATAATATAATTCTGCAAAATTGGACAGCACCTCCTTTATAATATCGTCTCACCTGTCGGAATACAGCCGACCCAATTAGAAATCAACATCCTGCGAGACTTACTATATAATTACTCTACTTCCACTTATGAAATCAACTTACTAAAAATTTCCAAGTTGCCATACATGTATTACCATATAATCCATCCACTCAACCAAGTTCACCGTATACAACCATCTCAATCATTCATGTACTTTATTACTACAATATTTACAAATTCCCGAACCAATCCACATAATTCTCCTACACAATAATACCCTCCACATACGAACACCATGATCCTCTCATAAAACCCACACTAGCATATACAAACAATCACCACACTCATGCTCTCATACAATCTCTACTCTCTTTTCTATCCTGTGTACTCTATGCGCCATCATCAACTACATTAGCACACACTTGCAAACATAGACTTTCACTTCCCCTGCCTCCTTCTTCGACTTTAACACCCTCAACAAACCCACGGCTACATTATCCATTTTTAACACCATAAACCTAAAACTAATGTTTATATATAGCACCCAATTTCCATCTCAAGCTAGCACCAAAACCACAGAATTTTATTGACCGAATCAACTAACAACACCCCTCTACTTCCTCCTCCTCCACTGCACACCCATAGTACAACTCGACCACACAGGGCATACACAATTACATACTCCGAGACCCTACACAACCTCACACCTGATCATCAACACCTACACACAACCCCCGTGGTACCTGTACACTACTCCTTCACCACTATCTCCTCTTGTCCCCTCCATCTTCTCTACTTTTACTCTCTCTGTTCTCGCCTCTAAGCACATCCACAGCACCCATACCCACGCTCAGTTCACTTCCCTTCTTCTTCAATCCCCCTCTCTGCTTCGGTCTCTCCCCTGTTCTGCCTCTACAGCCCCGACTCACCTACATAACAATACAACATAAAACCACATGTAAACCCAGCTGTAATTATCTTTGCAACACTCGATCGAGCTCAGTTGAAGCGGAATTCGAAAACCCATTTCGATTTCACTACACACCATCAACATCCAAATCAACCACCACACAGTGAACAAACACGTGCCCAATGAACATACACACACACCTTCAATTAACACCCACCTTCAATTAACACCCACACACACCTCATACACACACCGTATATATATACATACACGCAGCAAAACAGAGCCAGTGACACAGAGGAGAGGGGTGGGTTTTACCCTCAAATTCGAGTAGACACCAGCCGAGAAAAATTAGACGGGAGAAAAATAAAATGAGAGAGAGGGAGAGAAAGAGAGAGTTAAGATCAAGAGCTCAAAAATTTTGGGAGAAAGAACACTGAAGAATGCTCTGGATAACTCTCGGTTTTTCGATTAACAATAGCAAGGGTATAATAAAAAATCACAATGCTGAAAACTACCATTTAACAATATTAAATCATTTCAAAAAATTGAAATTAAATGAAAAATACGTGGAAAAATAAATTTAAAATTTCTAAATAAAAGATTATGAAATTAAAGACATTCCCATGTTTTTAAAATATTTTTAGGATCAAATATGAATTTTACAAGTTTTGATCCTTTAAATACCACATAACTCTTAAAATCATTTTAAAATACTTGAACGCCCAAAATAATTCTTCCCATAATTTTAAAAACTCAATAATATCATAAAGATTATAACACAAAAATTTTGTGGTTTTTAACAACTCTGATAATTTTATAAAACTCCCAGAAAATTAACAATGCATGATTTAAACATATTTAAATCGTCAAAAATACAAATAAAATTCCACGAGCTTACACGACACGCATATATCATCATATAAACATATAAACATGGTATCACATATAACTGACATTCTCACAATTAATCACATCATATAACCCACATTTAATATTAAATAAATATATTTAAATACTCGATTTTCTAAGTCGTTATAATTGTGAATATGATATTTATCTATTCAAATATTTGTTTCATTGGGAATTGCATAGTGTTACTTCCTGGATGATTTGGTTTCCAACACTTTGTATGCAAAACATATGCAACTGAATTAGAAAATGAGATAAAGAATTGCGAACAGAACTACATCTCATACATAGCAGTTGTGCTAAATCTAAATTTACTAGAACTTTTGCCCAGTTACCTATCCAAACATTAAAAAAAATTTACTCCCAATTAAGTGTCAGTCCATCTTCATTGAGAATTTCTCTCTTCTTTTGCTTCAAGAACACCCACTTCCTCATTTGATAGCTTGTCAACAATGGGCTCACACACATCCCATTCCTTTCTCTTCCTGAAAAAGATTGTAGGCATAATAAATTTTCAATCAGATTGCTGAGCACAGTAAAGTACATGAATTCGATAGCTTATTCTGGTCATATATAAACATATTGAAAGAAAAAAAAATCAGTCTTACTGAACAACACTTGATCTAAAACCATACAACTTCATCAAATCCAATCCAGTGCCACCAGCTTTGCTGACATGTATATAGTGAGAGCGAGAGAGTTTACTTGAATGCAAAATCAAGCGCAAGTCTTTCCACATAGGAAAATAAAACAAGTAACAGAGACTTATATACTCAATACATAATTTCCAAACCTGGGTAGAGGATGCTCAAAGCCTCTGCGACCCTTTTCAAGAACACCCTAAATATAAACCCTAATTAAGAAGTGGTCAGCTAACATTCATACAAATTTAAACCTATATATACCAAATTCACACTGACATTAACATTTATATATACAAATTTAAGCATATATATACCTAATTTTTTGATACAAAATTGATTTGGGGAACATACCTTATCCGAGCTTCGATTGAGTTTTCTTCGAGAGTCTTTTTCAAGAAATTGATTGATAGAGTCTTCTTTGAGCTTTGCAAGGGTCTTCTTCGCCTAAGTCGTCTTATTTGTTCTTGGATTGAGTTTGTGTTCTTCGATTGAGCTCTGTTGGTGTTCTGTGATTTTGGCTTGGGAAATAGTTTTGTCTTTCTTTTTTCTTTTTCTTTTAGTCTGATAAATGTTTGCCCGGCAGCCGCTCAAAATATTAAAGCAATTTTACGAGCCCGCTTAACATAAGCTCGCCAATTTTTTGGGCCCAAAAATCAAATTTATTGCAACGATTTAAGAAAAACATTGCAATAGGTTGAATGTTTTTAACTCTCTTGAATTTTTTCAATGATATTGCATTGTTTTTCAAAAGCATTGCAATTTATGTGATTTGGTTTCTCAATAGCAACGTTTTTTGACAAACCTTTAGAAATATGGTTGCAATAGGCAATATATGGTGTAGTGGAAGGTGGCTTCATCTAATGGCTTAGTGAATATGTCAGCTAGTTGTTTATCTGTAGAGACATAATGCAACTCAATGGTTCCATTAGTTGCATGTTCTCTAATAAAATGATATCTGATGTCAATGTGCTTTGTTCTAGAATGATTGACAGGATTGGCAACTATATAGATTGCACTTGTGTTATCACACATGATTGGAATTCTTTCCAACACAAGTCCATAATCTCTAAGTTGATTTCTAATCCAAAGCATTTGAGCACAGCAACTTCCAGCAGCTATGTATTCAGCCTCAGCTGTAGAAGTTGACACAGATTGTTATTTCTTGCTATACCAAGAGACTAACCTTTGTCCAAGAAACTGGCAGCCACCTGAGGTGCTTTTCCTATCCACTCTGCATCCAGCATAATCAGCATCAGAATAACCAACCAGATTAAACCCTGTGTCCTTAGGATACCATAAACCCAAGTTTGGAGTGCCCTTCAGATATCTAAAGATCCTTTTTATATCAATCAAATGTGACTCTTTTGGATTTGATTGAAACCTTGCACACAGGCATGTAGCAAACATGATGTCTGGCCTACTTGCAGTGAGGTAGAGTAGAGAACCAACCATGCCCCTGTAGACTGAGATATCTACTCTCTTGCCTTTAGCATCTTCATCCAATTTAGTGGCAGTGGCCATGGATGTCTTTGCAGGTGAGCAATCTTCTAAGTCAAACTTCTTCAATAAATCCTTGATGTACTTGGTTTGACTGATAAAGATACCATCCTTCCTCTGACTGACTTGCAACCCAAGAAAGAATGTCAACTCTCCCATCATATTCATCTCATATCTGTTTTGCATGAGTTTAGAGAATTTCTCACATAGCTTCTCATTTGTAGAGCCAAATATGATATCATCCACATAGATCTGAACTAGGATAATATCATCACCATGTTTCTTGTAAGATAGTGTCTTGTCCAATGTGTCTCTAGTGAATTGATTTTCAAGGAGAAATTGTGATTGAGTATCATACCATGCCCTTGGAGCCTGCTTAAGTCCATACAATGCCTTAAGCAATCTATAGACAAATTCTGGGAAATGTGGATCCTCAAAGCCAGGTGGTTATTGCACATAAACTTCTTCTTCCAACTCTCCATTCAGAAATGCATTCTTGACGTCCATTTGATAAACTTTAAAAATTTGAATGAGCAGCAAATGCCAAGAATATTCTGATGGCTTCCAATCTAGCAACAGGGGCAAATGTCTCATCATAATCAATGCCTTCATGTTGAGAGTATCCTTTTGCAACCAACCTTGCTTTGTTTCTTACTATTACACCATCTTCATCCATCTTATTCTTCAGAACCCATTTCCAACAATGGTTCTGCTCTTTGGTGCAGGCACTAGTTCCCATACTTTGTTTCTTTCAAATTGATTTAGCTCCTCTTGCATAGCTATAATCCAATCTGGATCCAACAGTGCATCATCAAGTTTCTTAGGCTCAATCTGAGATAGAAAACAACCATAGAGGCACTCATTTTGAGTTGCTCTCCTAGTCCTCACTCCTGCATTTGGGTCTCCAATAACTTGCTCTGCAGTGTGTGATCTATCCCATTTCCTTGAATGCTCAGTCTGATTTCTCAACCTTGATGTTGCTTCATCATCCAAGTCATGATCATTCTCGCTTCCTCCCCCTGTGAAGTTGCCACTATTCACAGGTGTGTCTTGGATGCTTATTTCTCCACTGTTGATTGGCACAAATTCTTCTCTTGCATTATCATTCACTTGAGTTTGTTGAACTATGGTTTCAACTTCAGTTTCAATCTCTTTATCAGAATCATCTAGATTATCAAACTTTAATGGATCTCTATCTTCATCATTGGCTTCTTCTAATCCAGGTAGTTTGCTGTCATCAAATGTCACATCTATGCTTTCCATAATTTTCTTTTGACTGATGACATAAACTTTGTATGCAATTCTTTCCATAGAGTAGCCAAGAAAAATTCCTTCAAATGCCTTTGCATCGAATTTTCCAACATATTCTGAATTATCCTTCAATACATATGTTAGAAATGATTGATGAGAACAGTGTTTGGAAGCTAAAGTAACAAAACAGAGTTTAACTGGAAGTCGTCAGAGTTTAGTTAAACACTGACTGGAAGCGCAACAGAGGTTGTTAAACTCTGTAGCGGAAGCGTCTGAGAGTCAACAGTGTTTGAAGATTGATACAAGATAAATATGGAAGCAATATCTTTGAAGATTGGATAGCTGTCAAAGAGATTGAGTTGAATTAGAAGACGTGTAGCAATCGTGATTGATATCAATTGTATAGCTCAATTATAGGAGAATCAATTACTGATTGTACGAAGCTGTATGTTTTATAAATACAGTTAGGTTAACCCTAGAAGGGTGTCGAACAGAGAGATTATCATTGATTGTAACCTAAGCAGCTCTCTTTGATATTTTACATCATTGAGAGAGGAATTGTTAATTCCAAACAGTTTTAAGTGTTAAAAAAAACGTTTGTTCTTGTTAATTACTCGTATAGTACTTGATTATATATTGTGTATTCGACCTAACAAGTGGTATCAGAGACAATCTGTTACTTTATTATAGCTTAAGATCCAAACACAATAGTAATCAATGGCAGAGATACCTCCTCCATCAAGTTCTGAGAAAGTCCCTACTACTGTTAGTAGGTATGAAACGATTAGGGTTCCTATACTTAGGCCATCAGAGTATGCAATCTGGAAGGTGAAGATGACCATGTTTCTGGAGGCTACAGATCCAGAATATCTTGATAGAATTTATGAAGGTCCTCACAAACCTACAAAGTTATCTGCTGCTGCTGGTGGTGAGGAATCAAAGGTGATTCCAAAAGAAAAGAAAGATCTAACTGCTGAGGATCTTTCATCTATTGCAAAGGATGCAAAAGTAAGGCATTTACTTCACAGTGCTTTAGACAATGTTATGTCTAATAAAGTGATTAATTGCACAACTGCAAAGGAAATATAGGATGCACTTGAAGTTAGGTGTCAAGGAACTCCTGCAATCAAGAAAAATAGAAGAAACATACTCACTCAGGAGTATGAGCATTTTGAGGCAAAGTCTGAAGAAACCATGACAGAAACATTTGACAGATTCTGTAAACTGCTCAATGATTTGTCATTGGTTAACAAAGAGTATGATTTAGAAGACTCAAATCTCAAGTTTCTTCTTTCTCTACCTGAAAAGTGGGATGTGAAAACAACCACTATAAGAGATAACTATGAACTTGCTGAAACAGAGATTGATGAAATATATGGACTGCTCAAAACCTATGAATTGGAATTGGAGCAGAGAAACAAAAGATCAAGTAAAAAGTCAAAGTCTGTTGCTCTTAAGGTTGAGGAGAAACCATTAAAGAAGGAAGCATCAAGGAAGAAAGCTAAGGGAAAAGCTTTAGTCATAAAGTCTGATAGTGAGTCATCAAACTCTGATGATGACTCAAACACTGATGCATTATCTGATTCTGAGGATGATGAAGAAGAGTTGAAGCAAATGGCTGTCTTGATGGTAAAGACTTTTAAGAAGATGGGTTTCAGGAACTTTAAGAAGGGAAACAGATTTTCTAAGAAAGATTCAAACTCTGACAGGAAGAGTTTCAGAAATTCTGATAGAAGGGATACCAAATCAGGAAAGAAAGACAAGTCTGAGATTCAATACTACAAGTGTAAGGAAATGGGTCACTATGCTCCTGAGTGCAAGAAGGGTAAAACTGAAAAGGCACTCTACACAAAAGGCAGAGATTGGGCAGACACTTCAGATTCTGATGAGGAAATTAACTATGCTCTCATGGCTACTACTCAGAATGAAGATGATGATCTAAAGGTACCCCCAACTACCTATGCTTTTAATACTGATAATATAACTGAATTGAGAATTTATCTTAAAGCACTACATATCAGTTATAGGGATCAGAGTTTAGAAAATGAGAGGATCAAGAATGAGTGCTCTCAACTCAAAGATAGAAACAAATTTGTTGAGGAACAGCTTGAAAACATGAATAAAATTCAAAAAGAGAGAGATGATGCTGTGTTTATTGAACAGGAGTTGCTAGGTAAGTATAAGCAACTAGAATCTGAAATGGAGGATACTAAGCACATTATTAAAACTTGGACACACTCTGGTAAAGACACTCAAGAAGTGTTTCAGTCAGATACAGTAGGTCTAGGTTACTCTAAGGGAGATGAACTTAGATTTGAAAATTTGGTAAAAGTTAGACCACATCGTCCATCTGAAGGTAATGTTATGGGAACAGGTGGACCTAAGACTGAAGCTGAGAAAAAGGCTGTTAAAGAATCATATGCTAAGACTTTTGTTAAAGAGGTAAACATTGGTTTAATGACAGATAAACAAATTAAGAATAAGCTTAAAGAGATAAAATCTGTCAACAAACAGAGAATGCCTAGGAAAAACAGAAATGGAAAGGTAGGCATAACATCAGGAATTAAGCCAATGCTTGCTACATTATCTTCAAGAAAAACATGCTTTAATTGTGGTAGCACTAATCATCTTGCTAGTTTCTGCAGTAAGAATAAGAACATTAATTCTTTGCCCTCTAAAACTGCAGTAAAGAATGATTATGTGAGAACTAGACCACAGACTTTTTGTAAACACTGTGGAAGTACTTGGTATTCTATTTACACTTGCAGAGATTATTGATAAGTGGATTTTATATCCACTTGGAACATTCTAAATTGGCTTAAATTGATTGTTTTGACCTCAAGATTTTGGTAGTTTTGATGTGTTTGCTTTATTGTGCAGGGTTGGAATAATGTTGATTAAGATCGTTGTTTCCGTTGCTTTTGGAGTTGGATTCGGGCTTAATGATTTCGAATGGAGTCTTGTTATGGTTCACCATGAGGATTCCAAGCATAGAGGATTGAAAACGGAAGAGAATGCAAAAAGAACGGGAGCAAACGGAGCAAAAACGAAGGAGAAAAAGCTGAAAAACGAAGGAGAAAAGAACGGGACCAGATTTGGCCCGAGCAAACTGCGCCAGTTTTGAGCAAAGTGCTCGGGGATGAGCAGATTTTGGCCGAGCAAAGTGCGCCAGTTCTTGAGCAAAGTGCTCGGGGACGTGCTGATTTTCCAGTTTTGCCCTTATTCGATCTGAAATTGTATATTAAGTGTTTTTTGACATTAAAATCGTTTCCCAGTTGTATTTTAGGTATTTTTTATTATTGGGTAAGAGGGAAAACGTTTTTTTTTATATTATCATCCAACCCTTGTAATTAGAGATATACATACGTACGGATTATAAGCTAGGGTTTGGAGAGGAGAGAAAAGGAGAAGAAATTCTTCCAAGCTATTCTTGAACCTTTGTACTCTTCGATTGTGGGGATTAATTCTAAACTTTATTCTTCTTCTTCTCTATTTTATTTACTTGTTTATTTTGGAGTTATGTATTCAATAGAACCCATGATGATGATTAGTTCGATCATGAACTAATTCGTTGTCATGGGGGTTTAGTGGGCTTATTCATGAATTCTATGTGTTGAATCTTCTCGATGCCTATAGTGTGATTGATGTGATATCCTATCATGGTTGATGTTAATTCGTTATAGGAGAGTAGCTAACTCCTGTAATTGTGTGTTAATTCTTGTTGAAGCGAAAGTGGAAATAAGAGTTTAGAACTTGCCATGTTAGCGTAGGTTTATGCGTGATAATATCATTCGTAATTAGTGTCGTAACTCTAATCGTTTTATGACAACTATGTGATCAATTGAATGCTTGCACCTCAACCATTATGTTTTATTCTTTATAGACATATGAAGACTTGGCATAATCGGGAGACTAAATGATTTCTATCTTTATTGTGGATATTGTTTAGGATGGTATTTGTTTAACGGAAGTTGGCTTATATCAGTTTTGTGTGTTCGATCAGGTGTTACTAAGTCACATGAACAAGGCTAGGGATTTGGAGACCATAGATGGATTGTTTAAAGAAACTAAATTCCCATGTTTTATTTGCATAAGTAATTCGACATAAATCTCAGTTCAAGTAGTTGATAATTAGTTAAATTTCTTAGATAAATTTTAGTGATAATAACAATCCACTTCTTATTTGTTTTAGCATCGGAAAACAATCATACATTGGTGAGTGAATTAGCTAGACAATACAACGAGTCCCTGTAGGAACGAACCTTATTTGCTATCTGTATTACTTGAGATCACGTGCACTTGCGTGTTGAGTTGGTCGTAACAAGTTTTTGGCGCCGCTACCGGGGAATCGGTTTTATTTTGTTTAGTTTCAATATTTGCCATCAGTGGTCATTGAATATCGGTGACTAGGACGTTTTCATAAAATTTCTTGTTGGTGAATTTCAGGTACTTGTTGAGAGTTTATGCGTACACGAGCTCGTGCACGTAGAGACGAACTAGCACGTACAGAAGAACTAGCTAGGAGAAGACTTGATTTCGATTTAAAAGACAATCTTGAAGCAAAGGAAGTTATGGCTAATCAAGAAACAGCAGCGAAGGCTTTGAGTGAGTTCTCTCAGCCGAAAGTGGAGGACATCCATACTAGTATTGTTCGACCAGCTATAGGGTCTAACAATTTCGAGCTAAGGCCAAACATCATTCAGATGATTCAGAACACAGTCCAGTTTGGGGGTAGTCCTGCTGAAGATCCCAATGCTCATATTAGGGACTTCCTTGAGATCTGTGACACCTTCAAATTCAACGGAGTTACAGATGACGCAATCAGATTGAGGCTATTTCCCTTCTCTCTTAAGGATAAAGCCAAGAGTTGGTTACATTCCATGCCATTAGGCTCTATTACAACATGGGCAGACTGTGCTCAAAAGTTCTTGACCAAGTATTTCTCCATGGCGAAGACAGCAGCTTACAGGAATGCCATTTCTCAGTTTGCTCAGCATTCCCAGGAATCTTTGGGAGAAGCTTGGGAGAGGTACAAGGAGATATTGGCACGTTGTCCTCATCATGGAATGCCGGATTGGATGATAATCAGCAATTTCTATAACGGGTTGGGAGTTCAGTCCCGGCCTATGTTAGATGCAGCTTCTGGAGGTGCGCTATGGGCAAAAAGCTATGAGGATGCTTATAATCTGATTGAAATGATGTCGGCCAATGAGTTTCAGAATCCTACTCAACGCTTGCCACCTGCTAAAGTGGCTGGAGTTCTTGACTTGGATGCAGCTACTGCTATTGCTGCCCAACTCAAAGCGTTGACAATGAAGGTAGATTCCCTTTCTAATCTTGGGACTAACCAGGTTGCTATGGTGTGTGAATTGTGTGCAGGGGCACATGACACAAATATGTGTGCTATCTCAGCTGAATCCGCACAATTTGTTGGTAATTTTCAAAGATCTCAGCAACCAGTGCCACAATTTTATCATCCCAACAATCGGAATCATCCTAACTTCAGTTGGAGCAACAATCAGGGAGATGCTCAGCAACCACAAAATCAGCAGTTCAATGCAAGGCCAAGTAATCAGAACTATCAACCACCACCTTATGCTCCAAGGCAACCATTCAATCCACCGGGGTTTCAACCATCTCAAGGAACTTCATTGAATCAGTCTGAGAAGTCGGAATTGGAAGAGCTTCGGATGATGTATAAGAGTCAGGCAGTGTCATTGAAAACTTTAGAGAATCAAATTGGCCAGCTAGCCAATGCCTTGTTGAACCGTCAACCAGGAACGCTTCCGAGTGATACAGAGGTGAATCCAGGCAAGAAAGATCAAAAGGAACAGGTTCAGGCAATAACATTACGATCAGGAAGAAGTCTACAAGGTCAGAACGAAGAAAAAGCAACCGAGGAAAAACTTGAATCTTCAGTTGAGGTCGAATCTGGTTCTGATTCGCTTCCTAATGCTACTCCTTCAACTCCTATCATTCACAAGAGTGTTAATTCTCAAAAAGAAGTAGAAGATAAGGTGTTTCCACCTCCTCCATTCCCAAAACGAATTCAAAGGCAAAAGTTAGACAAGCAATTCGCTAAGTTCTTGGATGTATTCAAGAAGCTGCAGATTAACATACCATTTGCGGAGGCTCTTGAGCAAATGCCGAGCTATGCGAAGTTCATGAAGGGTATTCTCTCGAAGAAATTGAAACTTGAGGAGTTAGAGACCGTTGCCTTGACGGAGGAATGTAGTGCCATCTTGCAACAAAAGTTGCCTCCTAAGTTGAAGGATCCGGGAAGCTTCACCATTCCATGCACTATTGGAGACCTCTCATTCAGCAAATGTTTGTGTGACTTGGGTGCAAGTATTAATCTCATGCCCTTATCAGTTTTCATGCAACTTGGTCTTCCAGAGCCAAAGCCCACTACCATGACTCTACAACTTGCTGACCGTTCTGTTACTTATCCGCGAGGGATAGTTGAGGATGTTTTGGTGAAGGTTGACAAGCTTATCTTTCCAGCCGACTTTGTTATTCTTGACTTCGAGGAAGACAAGAAGATCCCTATCATCTTGGGACGACCATTCTTGGCGACAGGCCGAACTCTTATCGATGTCCAAAAGGGGGAACTCACTATGAGGGTGCACGATCAAGATGTCACTTTTAATGTTTTCAATGCAATGAAGCTTCCAACTGACGATGAAGAGTGTTTCAAAATTGATATGGTCGACAAGGTGGTTAACCTCGCAACTCAACACTTGATAAAAGCTGATGTGTTGGAAAGAGTTATTGCTAATGACTTGGAGGTTGAGACCGAAGAGGATGAAGAACAATTGAAATATCTTAATGCATCACCATGGAAGAAGTTTCAAAGCTCATTTGAGTCATTGGGGTTGTCAGAATTGAAAAAGTCTCATGTTAGACTTAAGCCATCCATCGAGGAAGCACCTACATTGGAACTTAAGCCATTGCCTGAACATTTAAGGTATGCCTATCTTGGTGATTCTTCTACTTTACCTGTTATTATATCTGCTCAGCTTTCAGGAATAGAAGAGGAAAAACTATTGCGAATCTTAAGGGATTCCAAATCAGCCATTGGGTGGACTATAGCAGACATCAAGGGTATCAGTCCGTCGTACTGCATGCACAAAATTCCTTTGGTAGAGGGAGCTACCCCTACAGTTGATAATCAAAGGAGACTGAATCCTGTCATGAAAGAAGTTGTGAAAAAGGAAATTCTTAAATGGCTTGACGCGGGCATTATCTACCCAATTTCTGATAGCTCTTGGGTGAGTCCGGTACAGTGTGTGCCTAAGAAGGGGGGCATGACAGTGGTGACTAATGAGAAGAACGAGCTCATTCCTACGCGAACAGTTACGGGTTGGAGGATTTGCATGGATTATCGGAAATTGAACAAGGCCACTCGGAAAGATCATTTCCCACTTCCATTCATTGATCAGATGCTCGACAGATTGGCTGGACATCAGTACTATTGCTTGCTTGATGGGTATTCTGGGTACAATCAGATTTGTATAGCACCCGAGGATCAGGAGAAGACTACATTCACTTGTCCATTTGGCACATTCGCATTCAGACGTGTTTCTTTCGGATTGTGTGGTGCACCAGCTACATTTCAAAGGTGCATGATGGCCATCTTCTCTGACATGATTGGAATCAATGTGGAGGTATTCATGGACGACTTCTCAGTCTTTGGGGATTCTTTTGATGAGTGCTTGGAAAACTTGAGTTTGGTTCTAAAACGTTGTGTGGAGACGAATCTTGTTCTAAATTGGGAAAAGTGCCATTTCATGGTACAAGAAGGTGTCATTCTGGGACACAAGGTGTCGTGTAAAGGTTTGGAAGTTGACAAAGCAAAGGTGGAGACTATTGAGAACCTTCCTGCCCCTGTCTCAGTCAAGGGTATTCGCAGCTTTCTTGGTCATGCGGGATTCTACAGGCGCTTCATAAAGGATTTCTCAAAAATTTCTAAGCCGTTATGCAATCTTTTGGAAAAAGATGTGCCATTCAAGTTTGATGAGGCTTGTTCACATGCGTTCGAGATCTTGAAGAAGAAACTAATTTCTGCTCCAGTTATTACAGCTCCTGATTGGAGTCAACCATTTGCTTTGATGTGTGATGCCAGCGATTATGCACTTGGGGCCGTTCTAGGCCAAAGGAAAGAAAAAGTGTTCCACGTTATTTACTATGCAAGTAAAACACTAACTGATGCTCAGTTGAACTATACGACTACTGAGAAGGAACTACTTGCTATTGTCTACGGGTTTGAAAAGTTTCGCTCTTATCTGCTTGGTACAAAGGTGACAGTTTATACAGATCATGCTGCCATTCGCTATCTCCTTGCGAAGAAGGACTCTAAGCCAAGATTGATTCGTTGGGTTCTTCTGTTACAAGAGTTCGATGTGGAAATCAAGGATAGAAAGGGGACGGAGAATCAGGTAGCTGACCATCTCTCTAGATTGGAAGATCATGGCAAGTCACCTAAAGACAACACGGTCATTAATGAGTTCTTCCCTGATGAGCAATTATTCAAGTTGCAAGATGATGAACCATGGTTTGCAGACTTCGTGAATTATCTAGTAAGCAACATCATTCCACCTGAACTCTCTCATGCTCAAAGGAAGAAATTTTTGCACGATGTCAAGCAATATATTTGGGATGAACCGTTTTTGTTCAAGCAAGGAGCTGATCAGATTATTAGGCGTTGTGTTCCTTACGGTGAGACCGAGGCTATTCTAAGTGATTTTCATGCTACAGCTTATGGAGGTCATTATGCAGGTGAGAAGACAGCCACACGTATTCTTCAAGCAGGGTTCTATTGGCCAACTCTATTCAAGGATGCTCATCAGTTTGTGTTGAGGTGCGATCGATGTCAGCGAGTTGGTAATATTTCTCGTAGGGACGAGATGCCTCTGAATGTCATGATGGAGGTAGAGATCTTTGACGTGTGGGGAATCGACTTCATGGGACCGTTCATTCCGTCATGTGGTAATCAATATATTCTTCTGGCCGTGGATTATGTGTCTAAGTGGGTGGAGGTAAAAGCACTCCCGACGAATGATGCTAAGGTGGTGCTTAATTTTCTCCACAAGAACATATTTACTCGATTTGGCACTCCAAGAGTTATAATCAGTGATGAGGGTACGCATTTTTGCAATCGGAAGTTTACATCTCTGATGGCACGCTATAACATCAATCATCGAGTTGCTACAGCTTATCATCCTCAAACCAATGGGCAAGCCGAGGTCTCTAATCGCGAAATTAAACGGATTCTTGAGAAGGTAGTTAGTCCTTCTAGGAAGGATTGGGCATTGAAGCTGGATGAAGCAGTGTGGGCTTATCGGACAGCCTATAAAACGCCGTTGGGAATGTCACCATTTCAACTAGTGTATGGGAAAGCTTGCCATCTTCCAGCTGAGTTAGAGCACAAGGCATATTGGGCATTGAAGAAGCTGAATTTTGATCTTACAGCAGCAGGTGAGAGGCGTATGGTTCAGTTGAATGAAATGGACGAGTTCCGTTTGCAAGCTTATGAGAACAACAAACTCTACAAAGAGAAAGTAAAAAGGTGGCATGATCGTCGGTTGGTTCTTAAGACGTTTGTACCCGGACAATTGGTTTTGTTGTATAACTCTCGGCTTCGGTTATTTCCTGGGAAGTTGAAGTCACGTTGGTCAGGCCCATTCACAGTCAAAACAGTTTTTCAACATGGGGCAGTGGAGATTTTTGACAAGTTACCGGAACAGTCGTTCAAGGTCAATGGTCAGCGGTTGAAACCATATTTTGGAGAGAAGTTGAATCGCGAAATTGAGACTGCGGTTCTAATTTGTGCAAATTAAGGAGATGGAAGTCACGTCAAGCTAATGACGTAAAAGAAGCGCTTCTTGGGAGGCAACCCAAGTATTGTGTATACAAGAATTTTTCTTCTCTAAAAAAAAAAAAAAAAAAAAAAAAAAAAAAAAAAAAAAAAATAGAGAACAGAAGCTTTTCGCGCAAACTGCGCCGAATTGGAGCAGACTGCGCCTTATTGCGCAGACAGAGACCGCGCAAACAGCGCCAGGATGGCGCACACTGCGCCTGCGTGACCAAAACTCCCCCGCGCAACTTGCGCCACATCTCGCGCACTCTGCGCGTGCGTTACCAGATTCCAGTCGCGCAAACAGCGCTCGGTTCCGCGCAGTCAGCGCCAACAGCCCCTGCCAAAGCTGTTCTGTTTTATAAAAAAAAAAATTTTTTTTTTCTTTTCCCCAAATTCATATTTCATCTCTTATTATATATCCTACTACACTTCTAAATCCTAAATCAAAAACCCTAACACCTCCTACTCCAATTCTATTTCTAATTCTTCTCCTAAACCAATTCCATCTCACCTTATATATACATATCTCTATATTTATACATCATCATCCATCAAAAATTCATCCATACACTTTTCTATATATACACTTCTCATTCACAAACTATACCCATCCATCAATTCCAAGCTCAAGGGGAGGATATATTCAAATTTTTGGAGGCTTATTCTTGCAAGGACACCTCTTAAATTCGTATGGTATTGTTCTAATCTCATCTTTGTAATTGCTACGAATTGTGTTCTTGCCAATTAGGGTTTGGTTGTGTTCTTGAATTGGGGGTTTTGTGTGAAATTCGAATTTGGTGGATTTTGTGGTGTGTGGATTGTTGTTCTTGTTGTTATGGCTCCCAAAAGACAAAAATTGGTAGGTAGTAGTAGTAGTAGCCGTTCATCGGTGGATGAGGATGCTATTGTGGAAGAAGGGGTAGTGAAATTTGTGAATTCGGAGGCCGAGTCGGAATACGGTCGATTAGTTCGTAAGGGAGTTATAAAGGAGAGGAGGTTTGTGCCTCGTGATAATGAGGAGATGGTGGCTATGGTGAATGTGAGGGGTTGGAAGGTATTTTGCGAATTGGCTAATGATGTGCCATTGAATGTTGTTCGGGAGTTTTACGCTAATGCTTCAGTAGAGCAGAATAACTCCACGATTGTTAGGGGACAACAGGTTGATTATTCTCCTCGAGCAATTCGGAATTTGATTGATCAGCCACCTAAACCAAGGGGTGTTGAGGATTGGGGACGGAAGACGGTGGGAGATGTTGATCTTGATGTTGTCATCGGTGAGTTGTGTGTTCCAGGGGCGGTTTGGAGGTGTAAGGCGGGTACTAACGAAAAGAGGAATTTTCCGTCCGCATCATTGACTAAGTTTGCCCGTGCATGGTTCTTATTCATATGTACTAGTATCCTTCCGTCGTCTCATGTGACGGAAGTTACTGTTGACAGGGCTATCCTTTTGTGGGGGATTTTAAAAGGTGAGTATGTCGATTTGGGTTACTTGATTAATCAAACTATTCTTCGGTTTTTGAAGAGTAATTCGACAGCTAGTATTCCCTATGCTTCCATAATTACGGGATTGTGTGATGTTGCAAAAGTGCCGCCGCGTGTGGATGAGCCGGTGCAAAAGCCTGGGGCTCCTATTGCTGATTCGTCTATTGGGCGAATGAAGGAGGCCGAAGGTGGTGTTAGTGGTGCAGGTGGTCATGTAGCCGAGGGATCGGGAGTTGCTAGAGCCGGTTCACAGCAGAGTACGGGGAATATGTCCACTCTTGAGTCTTATTTGCGGCGATTGACTAGGCGGTTGGATGTTTTGCATGATAGCAGTCGTCAATATTCAGAAGACATGGGCATAGCTTTGGAGGCAAAATTTCAGTCACCGAGTACTCCGGTTCAGTGGCCTATCTTTGGATCCCGGATTCCATATCCTCCAACTGATTCTTCGGATGAGGATGCGGATGGTGACGGCAGCGAGGGTGAGTAGGTATGTTTCTTCTATCCCTTGTACTTACTTCCATTCAATGAGGGCATTGAATATGTTAAGTTTGGGGGTGGTTTGGGGGATAGTAGTTGTATGTATTGTTGTATTTTGTGGTCATATAGGATATCATGTTGCATAGTAGTGATAGTTCATGCATGATTGTTATGTTCGTATTATTTACGTTTGTTCATATAGGACATTTTGTTTTATTTTCGTATACCATGTGAGTTTCATTTAGTTGCATTTTCATGGCATGCATATTTCATGATTCCTTAGGACGAGTTATTTCTGATTGATAGGTGGATGTTGATTTGGGTGTGATGATGATGAGTAGAGGGCTGATTTATAGTTTCTATGGAATTGACTTGCATGTTACGGGAACAAAATCTATTACACAGTCTCATTGGGGTGCTTTTGGGCTAGGTTAGGGTCATGCATGAGGGATGTTTTGAGATTTAATCACTTGTTTATATTTAGAATTTTCGTTATTCCCTTTATAGCATAGGAACATTAAAGTCTAAGTTTGGGGGAAAACAGGAATTTCATGCTAATTGTTAATATGTGTCAATAATGGCTAGGCGTCAATTGGCTAGTAGCCGGCTCATATTTATATGAGTAGTCTAGGGTTGGAAATGAGAAAGGCTCATTCCAGATCTTAAGAAAAAAAAAAAAAAAAACACAAAAAAAAAAGAAAAAAGAAAAAAATATAAATAAAAAAAAAAAGAAAAAAAAAAGAGTCATGTAAATAATTTAAATGCAAAATTAACCAGAGTGAGCTCTTTAATACTCGAGTAAGTAAGTCTGAGGGGACTTAGTCCTAGTGACCTAAGGCTTGTATAGTCTGGGATCCTGCTGACCTAACACTCGCTACATGGGTATTATTGTATAAGCCTTTTGGGGTCTCACTCATTGCACGGTTAAATAAGCATGCTTATTGTATATGTAGTGTCGTAGTATAGTAATAAAGCATGAGTTTCTGTCTACCTTGGAGGAGGGTGGAGGTGTTCCTAGGCTATGGAGTGTCTACAGTCTATTCTAGTTATAAACCTGTGATTGTCTTGACGGAAAGCATGTATGATTTTTGACCTAGTTCTGGGGGTATTTCTGATGAGCATCGCACACACGCACGTTTCTGTTCATGTATTTGTTAGTATACGGGGATTTAGTCGAGCTCTGCTTGGATTTGTTACATTCATTGAGATATTTGCTTGTTAGTTGGTTTTGGTGAGTTTGAAGGGGATCTTGCATTTTCATATTAGTTGCATTCATGCATTGCATTGCATTAGGTTAAATGGATTTTGTGGGTACATTCGCTATAGGCCCTCACGAGACCTTACTCGTCCACTAGGGCTGCCTAGGGGTTTAAAGGGCTTGTTGCATATGCCAAATGCAACCGTGATCACCTACGGAAGTGGTACTAATTAGTTAGTTAGTTGTAATTGTATATGCTTGAGGACAAGCATCAGTTTAAGTTTGGGGGTGTGATAAGTGGATTTTATATCCACTTGGAACATTCTAAATTGGCTTAAATTGATTGTTTTGACCTCAAGATTTTGGTAGTTTTGATGTGTTTGCTTTATTGTGCAGGGTTGGAATAATGTTGATTAAGATCGTTGTTTCCGTTGCTTTTGGAGTTGGATTCGGGCTTAATGATTTCGAATGGAGTCTTGTTATGGTTCACCATGAGGATTCCAAGCATAGAGGATTGAAAACGGAAGAGAATGCAAAAAGAACGGGAGCAAACGGAGCAAAAACGAAGGAGAAAAAGCTGAAAAACGAAGGAGAAAAGAACGGGACCAGATTTGGCCCGAGCAAACTGCGCCAGTTTTGAGCAAAGTGCTCGGGGATGAGCAGATTTTGGCCGAGCAAAGTGCGCCAGTTCTTGAGCAAAGTGCTCGGGGACGTGCTGATTTTCCAGTTTTGCCCTTATTCGATCTGAAATTGTATATTAAGTGTTTTTTGACATTAAAATCGTTTCCCAGTTGTATTTTAGGTATTTTTTATTATTGGGTAAGAGGGAAAACGTTTTTTTTTATATTATCATCCAACCCTTGTAATTAGAGATATACATACGTACGGATTATAAGCTAGGGTTTGGAGAGGAGAGAAAAGGAGAAGAAATTCTTCCAAGCTATTCTTGAACCTTTGTACTCTTCGATTGTGGGGATTAATTCTAAACTTTATTCTTCTTCTTCTCTATTTTATTTACTTGTTTATTTTGGAGTTATGTATTCAATAGAACCCATGATGATGATTAGTTCGATCATGAACTAATTCGTTGTCATGGGGGTTTAGTGGGCTTATTCATGAATTCTATGTGTTGAATCTTCTCGATGCCTATAGTGTGATTGATGTGATATCCTATCATGGTTGATGTTAATTCGTTATAGGAGAGTAGCTAACTCCTGTAATTGTGTGTTAATTCTTGTTGAAGCGAAAGTGGAAATAAGAGTTTAGAACTTGCCATGTTAGCGTAGGTTTATGCGTGATAATATCATTCGTAATTAGTGTCGTAACTCTAATCGTTTTATGACAACTATGTGATCAATTGAATGCTTGCACCTCAACCATTATGTTTTATTCTTTATAGACATATGAAGACTTGGCATAATCGGGAGACTAAATGATTTCTATCTTTATTGTGGATATTGTTTAGGATGGTATTTGTTTAACGGAAGTTGGCTTATATCAGTTTTGTGTGTTCGATCAGGTGTTACTAAGTCACATGAACAAGGCTAGGGATTTGGAGACCATAGATGGATTGTTTAAAGAAACTAAATTCCCATGTTTTATTTGCATAAGTAATTCGACATAAATCTCAGTTCAAGTAGTTGATAATTAGTTAAATTTCTTAGATAAATTTTAGTGATAATAACAATCCACTTCTTATTTGTTTTAGCATCGGAAAACAATCATACATTGGTGAGTGAATTAGCTAGACAATACAACGAGTCCCTGTAGGAACGAACCTTATTTGCTATCTGTATTACTTGAGATCACGTGCACTTGCGTGTTGAGTTGGTCGTAACAATTATCATGCTATTTACTATAATTACTATGAACCCAAGCCAAATTTGAAATGGGTTAAAGTAAACTCTGCAAATGTAAACTCTGAAAAAGTTAGCTTAAACTCTGATAATGTGAATTCCGCTGCAAAAGCTAACAGAATTAAGAAAGCCAAAGGATCCAAGCAAGTTTGGATCCTTAAAACTAATAATCAGTGATTGTTTGTGATTGCAGGGCATCAGGGAAAGTACCCTAGTCATGGACAGTGGATGTTCAGGACACATGACTAGAAATAAAGCCCTGCTATCAGAGTATGTGGAGAAGGCTGGCCCAAAAGTTTCTTATGGAGATGGCAATATAGGACATACTCTGGGATATGGCAATATTAATCTTGGGAGTGTCATCATCACAAATGTAGCTCTGGTTCCAGGACTCAAGCATGATCTACTATCTGTGAGTCAAATCTGTGACAGAGTATATCATGTAGATTTTCAGCCTGAATATTGTAAGAACCCAGATTTTTGGGTAGAATTAAAACTTTTTATTATGTATTGATGTAAGAGTGAATAGTGGTTACAACTACAATGTAATACTGGCTTTAATGAATGAATAATGGAAGGATATATATTCCAAGGTTATATGTCCTGAGGGATGCTATTGGGTGATAACTTAGATTAGAATAATCTATCTCCTAGAAAGTTAAGATAAGATTCCCTAGAGAGAAATAGATACCCTCATGACATCCAAATCAATATCTATTATAAGCCCAGCGGTTCCGTAAAAAGGTTAAGGAACACTCGAGGGTGAACCAGGTTCATTTTCCTAATTATAGGAATTAAATAAAAATAAGTGATGAATAGTGATTTTGGTGGAATTTGGAATATTATTATAATAATGTTATACCCGGTATTCGGAACGGATTTCTGAGTTCGTATTAGTGATCCAGGAAGAAAATAAGTGTATCTAAAAGCTGTCGGATTCAGAAAAAGAGCACTTTTATTTTCTCCGAGATTTCCCTGGACACTGCAAGACTTAAGGATTTATAAAAGGGAATTAAGGAATTTAAATTCGAGAAGTATTAAGAATGATGAAGAATAGTATTAGAAATATTAAGAAGGTTTTCGGTAAAACCCTAATTAGAAACGAATGAGTTATTCCCTCGAACGATCAAAGGATTAAGCAATAAACGGACAAAGAAACAAGCAGAGGACCAAGATACATACATGTGCTAGTGGATAAATGCAAGTAACCAAGTAGTTACATAAGCAACTAGCATCCTTAAAGAACTAACCAAGTACTTAGCTTTATCTCATCTTAAACCACAAATCATCAACACTTGTCCAAGCAATTTACATCATCCATGACCACACCACTTTAATAAAGCTACTTTATGTAAGATATTTGCTAGGAAACACAATAATTGAAGAGAACCAAGCAAGCAAAAGATCAAACAACACCATTCTCTCCAAACAAGCCCATTCGGCTTCTTCTTTAATTCAAGGGAAGAAATCATCCTTCCCACCATTGTTTGATCCCCAAATTTTTATCATAGATCCTATATTTCATAAAAATGATACCCTAGAAATCTTAGCCTCAAACTCTCCTTTTTCCATTTTCAATAAAATCATCAAAGTGGAGGGTGAATAGTAACCTCAAGAACAAAATTCTTGGATCTTGATTTCTTGGATGATCTAAGCTTGGTGAAGGATGTATATGGTCTATACAAGGCTTATCAAGGTCTTTAACCACCTCATGGAAGGTATATCACTTGAAACCCTAGCTCTTGTTTTGAGATTAAAAGCATGTTCTTGGTAGACTTAGCTTAGTATGATTATAGTGATGTTATAAGCATGATTAGTTAGTGGTTTAAGTTGATCTAAGTATGATGATGATTATGATGTTAAAGTCAGTGGTTCTTGGTCTTGTAAGATGGATAATATGACTAAGAGATGTATGGTATGCCCGGTGTGGCTTGAGTTTGATGTTATGATTTTTAGAAAGTTCGAATTATAGCCGTCGTAATGCCCGATTTTCGTTTAATCTTGAAACACGAACTTGACAGTAGATATAACTCACTGATTATCTTCGATTTATGCCATGATAAGCTAGAGTATGTTATGAGCTTCGTTTTGATATAAAGATCGCATGAAACGGACTTACGGTTTAGGAGTTATGATTAAATTCGTGAAAGTGGTTCGGAACCGTAATCAAAAGTTCGTAACCGAAATTGGATCCCTTTAATATTGCGAAATCAGTGGCGAATCTTAATAATTAAATATTAGAGGTAAAAATGAAGGTGTGGGAGAAGACCACATGTCGAATGGATCGTTTTCCGATTTTATAAAAATGTTCGAATCATGGTTAAGTACGAAAGTACCCCTAAGAGGTATACTTGGTTATAACTTCGGTAAACCACTTAGAAAACGATCGATAAATATCGAGGTCTAATATTTCGACTTTAAAACTTATACGATTTAAATACTTACCATATGTAAGTGTAATGTCATGCTTTAGTAACGAACAAGTGTCGGGTAATAAAAGCAATAATAAGAGTGAATTAGAGGGGTATAACGAAACGACTTGAAAACGTGTTTCGATTTAAGTGAAGTTTATACTTAACCTTTTGAAAGGTGTTAAGTGATTAATCTCGAATGCCTTGGCTAATTATAGATCATCAGGCTGACCCGGGACACGCTACCACTACCCCTACCCGCACCCGATTCCCAGGCAAGTTTCAAATCCTTTTTAAAAAGACTGTTGTTGTGAGTATATATATATGTATGCTTTCTGTTATACATATGCCATAGCACGCATGCCTACTTTCAAAGTCATATTGATATACTTGTTCCCTGAATTATTGTTGGCTTATGAGCTAGATAGTTATTATATCAGTTATAAGCCAGAAATTTATAAGACCCTTAAACAAAGGGCATCTGAACCTCATTCCTTGATTATAGACCGGAGTCGTTATTTCTTGATATATTGACATTATTTTCAGAGGAAAATAATTAAGTAAATATTTCCCATTTATTATCTGGCGAATATCATTGAGATATTCCTTTGAGATTATTTGATAAATATTATTCGGGTTATTCATCAGATATTTAATTATTCGATGAACATTATCTTTAATATTTATCTAAAGTCGATTTAATATTCGAATATTATTTCGAACCCTCAGTTAAGTTATTTACTTAGAGAATATTCATTCTTATTTCTTCGATAAATATTATTTTGAATATTCATTCGAGTTTATTTATTTAATGAATATTATTTTAATGTTCATTCGAGCTTTATCTATTTAAATGAATATTATTTCGAATATTCATTCAATCTCTATTTATTTTATAAATATTAGTTGAACATTGATTCGAACTCCAGTTCATCGATAAATATTATTTTTGAATATTCCCTTGAGACGATAAATATTATCTTCGACATTCATTTAAAGTCGATTCAATTATTGAACATAATTTCGAATATTCATTCGATAATCATTTCTTCGATAAATATTATTAAGATTGAATATTCATTATTTATTTAATGAATATTGTCCCAAATATTCAGTCGACAATTATTTCATCAATAAATATCATTTTTGAGTTGAATATTCATTATTAATTTAATGAATATTATATCAAATATCCAAGGGATGTTTATTTCACCAATAAACATTATTATTTTCAAATATCCATTTAAGATTGGATTTATTTAGTGAACATTATTTTAAACATTTATTTGAGTTTATTTAATTAATGAATATTATCTGGAATATTCATATAAAGAAGAGAATTATTTAGTAAATAATTCTAAATATTCATTCGAGGATTACTTACGAGTAATATTATGATTTATTCATATTCCTTGATTAATATTAAGTTAATAAATATTCTTGGAATATTTATTTAAATCCTTTTAAGTTCTTTTATAATGATTCATATTATTCAAAGATTATATGTCACCTTCAGATATGGTGTAAAATATTTTGGAGTAGTTTATGACTATTTTTATCAAGGGGAGGTTTCCAAAACTCTATTTTTATTTAAATCTATCTTAAAGAAGATTTAAATACTCGCTCAACTTCCAAACGTATATAAGGGGGCCTCACTTGAGAGATGTTATTTATTGGGCTGCCCGGTCCTATACTTGCTAAAACTATCTTGTCACTCACATCTTGATTCTTTCAAGCATCGATATGAGTCTGTTTGGTTACCTCCTCAACGCTCGAGGGGTAAGAATTGATGGAACAAGTTTATATCCATTAACAAGCATCAGCTTGGGAAATATTGGTGATTTTTCCTTTCCAACTAGATACGACTACTTTGTGGAGTCCTATCAACAAGTAATATACTTGGGGAAAGGGGGAGGAACTTCACGTTTCAAAGTTATGGATGTGAAATGAACTAGGAGATGCGTAAGTGACCCAGTGGCACCGGTCCAGCAAATGGCCCAACCGTTGGCCGGGGGGTTCCAGAGGGCGGTAGACAAGTAAATCCGTCGGTGCTTCCTTCTACATGTAGTAAACAAGAGGTGGGGAGCATAACATGCGACTGATCATCGTGTAAATGCTATGTCTCCTGGCGCGTCAAACTCCAGTATTAGTTCATCTCTCAATGTTGGAAATTTCCTGCAACCTTATCATTATTGGCAGGTTTGAAAAGTGTTTGAATTGGAATTGCAATATTCTTCCTGCAAGTTCCTCTATTATGAAAAGTTGATAATATCTGGCTCATCTTTGACATAGCAGATATTTATTCAAAACAAATATATTTTGAGTTACCTTGTAACTTCATCTCATACCTTATATTAGTACTACATCGTTAATGCATGGCATATGGTTTCAAAGATATTTTGGACTGTTATATATTATCACTGTTCAGTTATATTTTTGGTGGGCTATTGCTCACCCTTGCTTTATTTATTTATATCACAACAACAGCTAGTTCAGATGGCCGCGCAAGGCGTACTCAGCATAGGCAGGTGTCGGCCGTCAGAGGATTAACCGCTGAGGTCATAGCTACCATTGCTAAGGATGCAGCCTCTGGTAGGCTAGTTGTTAGCATTTGTACATCAAATGTATTTATATATATGGCATATACCAATGGATGGCAAAGAGCATGTAATTGTCAAATTGTAATTCTTTGGGTTGTAAGAGCTCAAACTTGTGATTAATAATATTGACGATTACTCTGATTTCATCTCTGGGACTATAACGGGTGTGTTTTATGTTGTTGTTTTGGGTCACAAGGTTGTAATTTAAATTATGTTGATTTTGTGGTTGGATATTGAGACCGTAACGACCAGATCCCTGACCCTGGATCTGGGGGTGTTACAGAAATGGTATCAGAGATAGCGTTATATATCCCAGAGATGACGCGACGTTAAAACAATAAATTCATTAAGATAATAAGAACTCTTGCCAAGTTCATAGTCGGACTACTTAATGTAGTATTGACATATAAAACCCTTATGGGAACTATTAAGTATCATGATAGTAACTTAGCTCGTGCTTGTACCGACTAGTAAGGCGACAGACCTTGAGGCATACGAGCAGGAGCACGATGATGCCTGATTATATGCTGACGACCGGATGGTGGATTCGATATAGTACCCTACTGAGGACCCGGAAGAGGTTCCAGCAAAGGAGGAAAATCCTGATAAGGATAAGGAGTTTACCCTTAAGGAAATAAGGGCTACAGCCAGGGATACTGTAAGAGCTAAGGTATAGTGCTCAGAGAAGTGAGCTTAAAGAACTGAGATATTATTAAGAGAACTAAAGATGCATATTGGATTCATAGCCGGACTACCGGATGAAGTACCAGCAAGTAAGATGGATTTGAGGAATTACTCAAGATCTTATGTAAGGATAGATAAGAATCCTTAGAGACTTCCAGATCAGAGGGAAAAGAGTGAGAATGATGCATGATTATCAAAGGCATCAATATATGTCAGGGAGCAGAGTCTCCAGGAGCAGTTGAGATAGAGGCAGCAAGTGCCACATTATTTGATAAATGGATTAGTGTGAATCTTATTAATGATAATTCGCCATGAGAAGGCAGATTTCCTAGGTTATAATTTATAAAGTCAATTGAGATTGATGAGGTGGTTTATCCAGTGAGATGTCCATTTTATGAATGGATCAGCCTAGAAAGTAAAGATAATGGAAAGTGATAGCCTGAATGGATAAAGAATATAATGAAGTAGTAAGTAAGACGATGATCTCAGAACCTACAAGAGGAGAAGACTAGTGAGTCTGTGATAAACTAGTAATAAGGCTATTGTCAGGAACCAAGTATAAGTCTAGTTCAATTCAGTGGAAGAATGGACCAGAAACATTAGAAGCATGTGATTCAAAGGAATATTAAATTTTTTTTTTCTGTTCCTTGAATGGATTATGGTAGTTACCTTAAGTTATTCTGACACTGAATCATAAAGGGATTAGGCAAGGCAAGCAGTGGTTGAGATGTAATTGAGAATGCTTTTAGATGCAACCTGAAAGAACAGGTGTAGGACATGTTCTCGAAATAAGAGTTTTAGCAAAATGAAGTCCAGCAATAGGACACATGATCAATAAGAGTAGTGTTGGTCGGCCCTACCAAGTTAAAGACA
This sequence comes from Kitagawia praeruptora, assembly GCA_037693485.1. Lineage (NCBI taxonomy): Eukaryota > Viridiplantae > Streptophyta > Magnoliopsida > Apiales > Apiaceae > Kitagawia > Kitagawia praeruptora. The sequence continues at coordinate 934,837 of CM075354.1, forward strand.
GTTTCAAATGGAGATTGGCCAACCACACTGGCAAAGGTGAGAAATTTCATAAGATTCACAAGGTATTACCAAAGATTTGCTCAGGACGTTATAGAGAGTGCAGTCCCGTAACCCGACTTATTGTAAGGATAAAAGTTTGAATGGACAAGATAAATGGGGGAAAATCTCCCTGGAGTTAAAGATAAAAACTGGTGATGACCCAGCATTGGCGTTACCTAATGGAAGAAGGAGAATTTTGGAATATATTAGGATGCACCTCGTACAGGTTTAGGTGTTGTGCTTATGCAACATGACAACATAATTTTCAAATACAATTGGACAACACGGTTCACCAGATTCGGATGACCTTGGTAGTGCCAATTCTGGGAAGCGACTGACCCCGATGGTAGCGTTCCTTCTGAGACTAGTTGTTAAGTAGACTGGTATTCGGTAGTATCGACTATTAGGACAAGCATGTATCGGGGAGGTATGGCATGTTTAGTTTGAAACTTTTGATTCCCCTTCTAAGGACGATGTATATTTGGTTTCCTTTTAATGATTAAACTCCCAGCTTTATGTCAATCATTTCGCTACTATAACTGTTTATGGTTCGACCAGCTCGGATGTTCATAGAAATATTCTTTGGGTATCGAAATGGATTTTCTTAATGCAACCAGTGGGTGGATAGATTGACTGAAGTTTCCCTAATCCTGGAAAGGAATTGGACAAAATTTGGCAAACCTTGTCTTTCGGATTATCTGAATACATCACTGAGGAGAGTGGAAACTGAGGCAAACCCTATGAATTGGGTAAGGTAGCCGCTACACGGATTGGTAGATAGATCCCAATTATTACGATTGATTGTAGAGACAAAATTTTGAAGTTGAGATTGGACGGAAAAAGGGAAATGTAATTAAGAAACAAGCCGGACTAAGAAAGTTCGGGATTGACTTAAATGAAAAGGTTGTTATACCAGAAATGTTAAGCTTTTGTGGCACGTGAAATTGATAAGAGTAACTAGAAGAAAAGTAAGGGTGACCGGAGATGGTACCGAGGAGTCGATTGAGACTTATATGGAGTGAAGTTTTTGAAAAGATCAAAAGGTATCAAGTAGAAGGCACTATGCCAACAATTGCTAGAAAAGTAATGCTATTAGCCGACCCCTAAACTCACATATTTTAGCATGGCCAGTGGGGCCAAGTCACTAAGGATTATCAAGTGATTGAACCAGCAATGTAAGGACAAAGCGGGGTGCTTCTAACAAAGTGCCAACCGCGAGAACTTTTGATGTAAAATGAATTAAGATACATGAGGATGGATTTTATAAATACCCTAGATGTATTAGGCACTAAGAAATTCACGTTGATCACGACCAATATCTTCCAGAACATCCTTGCTACCATTACCTAGTTCTATAAGAAAGATAGATAGACATATGTTGTCTTTTGGAAAGTCATATAGACTAACATTCATTTGAAAGGAGAGGTAACATTAAGCTACCTATAGATTATCAAGATTGGAATGATTGAAAAGAGACCCTTATTATGGATATATGATTAAAATTGCCAAGTACAGGATGTAAGTATTCCTCGAAAATGGAATTGAGGATAGAATGTCCATAGATTAATACGAACCCTGGGGGGGATGCACAAAGGATAGCATCACCCCTAACAAAGACATTATGAATTCAGACGATATAAGTTGAATCGACCAAAGTATCAATAACCTGTAAGGATTTGTGGAAAGGAGTCTCCAAAAGTACATAGACAGAGATGTTATAGAATTGACTAATGATGTTTGATATACCCTGTAACCAGGAGATGCAGGAGGAATGATAAGGATGGCCTAAGAAACCTTATAAGGGAAGTGCTAATATTCTAAACTTCAAACGGGAAGTTTGGTAAGGAATGTATGACATAGTAATAATAAGGCCAGATGAAGCATGTGTGAAACCATGTAAAAGTATGGATTGAACCAATAAGGTTGAGATTATCCTAAAAACAAGAAGAGAGTTAAGTAAGGAAATATCCTAGGTATGATTTGTAGTCAAGATCGCACTAGAAAGGTGGAAGCAATGACTTTTGGAAAAGACTGATAGATGCTTTCTCTCATTCAACAGAAGTTAAGGGAGAATGCTTCCACCCTGAGTTGGAATAGATCCAGAAAACATTGATCTCAAGAAATTATTATAATCAGGAAAGGCCAACGAGGTGGCCGACACTTTAAGTATAGGGGAGTAAATATAAATGCTCAGACCAAAGAAATAGAATGATAATGTAAGGACCTTGATGGTCATAATGTGGTAGAGGAAGTTACATTCCGTCTAATGATTTTGCCAGGATCAACTATAAGAATAGTTTAAGTAAAGATTCGATTCTTGATGTTGCCAGTAGCACATTACCGACATTAGGAGGCTCTACGACAGACCAGACCAAATTCCCCAAGAGACTCGCCTTTTCTTTGGAAAGAGAGAGGGGAGGTTAAGTAACAATGAATTGGTAGTAAATGACCAGAAATAGAGAGGGTACAAATACTGATAAGCCAAATGGCACGATGATGAATGACAAGCAAGTTTATGTTGGTGTATTTCTGTGCAAACAAGATAGAGAATTATGAGGTTGGCAAGTGATTAAGCAAATCGCTAAGCTTTTAGTCTTCTACCGGAGATATATGATTAATAATCTCACCAGCCTGTTCCAGCTGCGATGCTGGAAGCTTTCCTGCAATTTTATCTGCTTCATGTAATATCTACGTCAAGTTCAGGAAGCGTTCCTTATGGATAGGAAATAGTGATTATTTTGTTTTCCTAGAGGATCTTGAATTGACAATTATGATGCCTAGTTATTAAAGCACTGCGTAAACGATAAACGATGGTGATCCTTCTGAGAAATTAGGTGGTAACGACTGTGGGAATGTCGAATTGAATCTAAGTTAGAGAAATCATCCAGGTTTATTTCGGATGGTGTAATTTCTGGAACGATGGGATATTTGAAATAAATGATTAGGCTATGATGGTTCATAGAATGATTATAGTAGAAATGAAGACAAGCAACTGATTGAGATGAATGAAGAGTTGAGGATTAATAAGAAAGTCAGATATGCGGACTCATGAGAAGCTCCAGTAATGAAGCGAGAAAAGTATGGAATTGACAGGGCAAGGGTATTGGCCAAAACAGAAAGTTGGGATTATGAGCATAAATAACATACAAATTGACTCCTTAGTAAGTTTGGAAAATTCGAGGAAATATGAAATAGATTGATTGAGTAATAAAGAGACTCATGAAATGAGAAAGTGAAAATTTGATGGTTTGAACAGAGGAAAATTTGACCCCAAACATGAAACACGTATTAAGTAAAAGTGATGAGTGTCTCAACCCTGAGATGACGGTGGGGTTAAATAATAGAAGTAAATGAGAATTAGACAATAAGAAGGATGTGATTGATAAAGAAAAGATGGGGAAATAATTATGGAATGTGAAGTAAAGAATGTTATGAATGGATTGATGAATGGGTTTTCCTAACGAGCTCTCGGAATGACAACCTGATAGTGTTAGAATTATGAGTATGAAAGAGCCAGTGTCGGGGCATGAAATGTGAGTAATAATAATGTCAAGCGGGAAATCCAAGATTTAACCTGAGAGGTTGAAGGATTTTCCAAAAAGTTAGTGGTGCTAATATCGAGCAAGAGTATAGGTCCACAGAATGATGGACAGAGCAGCAAGAACATGTGATATGTGAGATTACGAAAAAGTAATATTTGATACGTATATGATTATTTTCTTCTCTAATAAACCTCTATAGTTCAGAGGTAAATTCTAAGTATGATATTTTGACAATCATGAAAACTTTCTTATATAATTCTTTGAAATTCGTTCCTTTTCTTCTCCCTTATTTATCTTCTTCTAAATTGAGAAGAACAACCCTTTAAGGAGGGGAGGTAATACTACGTGACTCTCTGTCTGTGTGATAGGAGTCTAAGTGGAATGCCATTAATTGTTTAATTGCTTGTCAAGTACTAAAGGTTGGCCCCCTTCTGTACTAGCTATGCAATATAACAAATGTTCATTGATCACAGTGATCTCTCGATAAATTTTTTTTTTTACCACCTAAATATATATACATCAGATTGCGAAGATTAAAGCGATTAGGGATTGCAAAAATTTTGAGTGAGGTTATCTCCGGACTTCGTAGCGCCTTAGTGATACCGAAGTCACTGCACGTACCAATAAGGTTAATAGTATAAGACCGGACAAGAGCGTATACCATATAATGTGTTGTGCGAAAGTATCAAAGAATTGGTAGAACGGATAAAGGGTGTATTGTAACACCAGTACGATGTGCTTTAGAAAGATTGGAATGTGTAAGGATCGACCAGAGAATTGGAAAGCGAAATAACCAACAAGTACCCAATTGTCTTCTACTCGATTCCGGGATGGAATCCTTTTAAGGAGGGGAGACTGTAAGAACCCAGATTTTTGGGTAGAATTAAAACTTTTTATTATGTATTGATGTAAGAGTGAATAGTGGTTACAACTACAATGTAATACTGGCTTTAATGAATGAATAATGGAAGGATATATATTCCAAGGTTATATGTCCTGAGGGATGCTATTGGGTGATAACTTAGATTAGAATAATCTATCTCCTAAAAAGTTAAGATAAGATTCCCTAGAGAGAAATAGATACCCTCATGACATCCAAATCAATATCTATAATTATAAGCCCAGCGGTTCCGTAAAAAGGTTAAGGAACACTCGAGGGTGAACCAGGTTCATTTTCCTAATTATAGGAATTAAATAAAAATAAGTGATGAATAGTGATTTTGGTGGAATTTGGAATATTATTATAATAATGTTATACCCGGTATTCGGAACGGATTTCTGAGTTCGTATTAGTGATCCAGGAAGAAAATAAGTGTATCTAAAAGCTGTCGGATTCAGAAAAAGAGCACTTTTATTTTCTCCGAGATTTCCCTGGACACTGCAAGACTTAAGGATTTATAAAAGGGAATTAAGGAATTTAAATTCGAGAAGTATTAAGAATGATGAAGAATAGTATTAGAAATATTAAGAAGGTTTTCGGTAAAACCCTAATTAGAAACGAATGAGTTATTCCCTCGAACGATCAACGGATTAAGCAATAAACGGACAAAGAAACAAGCAGAGGACCAAGATACATACATGTGCTAGTGGATAAAGGCAAGTAACCAAGTAGTTACATAAGCAACTAGCATCCTTAAAGAACTAACCAAGTACTTAGCTTTATCTCATCTTAAACCACAAATCATCAACACTTGTCCAAGCAATTTACATCATCCATGACCACACCACTTTAATAAAGCTACTTTATGTAAGATATTTGCTAGGAAACACAATAATTGAAGAGAACCAAGCAAGCAAAAGATCAAACAACACCATTCTCTCCAAACAAGCCCATTCGGCTTCTTCTTTAATTCAAGGGAAGAAATCATCCTTCCCACCATTGTTTGATCCCCAAATTTTTATCATAGATCCTATATTTCATAAAAATGATACCCTAGAAATCTTAGCCTCAAACTCTCCTTTTTCCATTTTCAATAAAATCATCAAAGTGGAGGGTGAATAGTAACCTCAAGAACAAAATTCTTGGATCTTGATTTCTTGGATGATCTAAGCTTGGTGAAGGATGTATATGGTCTATACAAGGCTTATCAAGGTCTTTAACCACCTCATGGAAGGCATATCACTTGAAACCCTAGCTCTTGTTTTGAGATTAAAAGCATGTTCTTGGTAGACTTAGCTTAGTATGATTATAGTGATGTTATAAGCATGATTAGTTAGTGGTTTAAGTTGATCTAAGTATGATGATGATTATGATGTTAAAGTCAGTGGTTCTTGGTCTTGTAAGATGGATAATATGACTAAGAGATGTATGGTATGCCCGGTGTGGCTTGAGTTTGATGTTATGATTTTTAGAAAGTTCGAATTATAGCCGTCGTAATGCCCAATTTTCGTTTAATCTTGAAACACGAACTTGACAGTAGATATAACTCACTGATTATCTTCGATTTATGCCATGATAAGCTAGAGTATGTTATGAGATTCGTTTTGATATAAAGATCGCATGAAACGGACTTACGGTTTAGGAGTTATGATTAAATTCGTGAAAGTGGTTCGGAACCGTAATCAAAAGTTCGTAACCGAAATTGGATCCCTTTAATATTGCGAAATCAGTGGCGAATCTTAATAATTAAATATTAGAGGTAAAAATGAAGGTGTGGGAGAAGACCACATGTCGAATGGATCGTTTTCCGATTTTATAAAAATGTTCGAATCATGGTTAAGTACGAAAGTACCCCTAAGAGGTATACTTGGTTATAACTTCGGTAAACCACTTAGAAAACGATCGATAAATATCGAGGTCTAATATTTTGACTTTAAAACTTATACGATTTAAATACTTACCATATGTAAGTGTAATGTCATGCTTTAGTAACGAACAAGTGTCGGGTAATAAAAGCAATAATAAGAGTGAATTAGAGGGGTATAACGAAACGACTTGAAAACGTGTTTCGATTTAAGTGAAGTTTATACTTAACCTTTTGAAAGGTGTTAAGTGATTAATCCCGAATGCCTTGGCTAATTATAGATCATCAGGCTGACCCGGGACACGCTACCACTACCCCTACCCGCACCCGATTCCCAGGCAAGTTTCAAATCCTTTTTAAAAAGACTGTTGTTGTGAGTATATATATATGTATGCTTTCTGTTATACATATGCCATAGCACGCATGCCTACTTTCAAAGTCATATTGATATACTTGTTCCCTGAATTATTGTTGGCTTATGAGCTAGATAGTTATTATATCAGTTATAAGCCGGGAATTTATAAGACCCTTAAACAAAGGGCATCTGAACCTCATTCCTTGATTATAGACCGGGAGTCGTTATTTCTTGATATATTGACATTATTTTCAGAGGAAAATAATTAAGTAAATATTTTCCATTTATTATCTGGCGAATATCATTGAGATATTCCTTTGAGATTATTTGATAAATATTATTCGGGTTAAAACTTTTATTATGTATTGATGTAAGAGTGAACAGTGGTTACAACTACAATGTAATACTGGCTTTAAAGAATGAATAATGAAAGGATATATATTCCAAGGTTATATGGCCTGAAGGATGCTATTGGGTGATAACTTAGATTAGAATAATCTATCTCCTAGAAAGTTAAGATGAGATTCCCTAGAGAGAAATAGACACCCTCATGTCGTCCAAATCAATATCTATTATAAGCCCAGCGGTTCCGTAAAAAGGTTAAGGAACACTCGAGGGTGAACCAGGTTCATTTTCCTAATTATAGGAATTAAATAAAAATAAGTGATGAATAGTGATTTTGGTGGAATTTGGAATATTATTATAATAATGTTATACCCGGTATTCGGAACGGATTTCTGAGTTCGTATTAGTGATCCAGGAGGAAAATAAGTGTATGTAAAAGCTGTCGGATTCAGAAAAAGAGCACTTTTATTTTCTCCGAGATTTCCCTGGACATTGCAAGACTTAAGGATTTATAAAAGGGAATTAAGGAATTTAAATTCGAGAAGTATTAAGAATGATGAAGAATAGTATTAGGAATATTAAGAAGGTTTTCGGTAAAACCCTAGTTAGAAACGAATGAGTTATTTCCCTCGAACGATCAACGAATTGAGCAATAACCGGACAAAAGAATCAAGCAGAGGGCCAAGGGGCAACCATGTGCTAGTAGATAAGAGATTTATTATGTCAAGGAATTAAGGATTTTATTTAATTATGATTTGAGAAATTAGAATGAAAATCCTCGAGTTAGAATGATAAGCGTTTTAGAAATCGCTAGAACTTTATAACGAGATTAAGCGATAAAGCGAACGCGAAACGAATTACGGATTAAATATATAATGAGATGAGAAACACCACATGATCATCTAGGGTTTACTAATATTAGATTGGTGGAAAAGAAATGAGAAAAGAAAAGAAAAAGGAAAGGATGAGGTGTGTGATTTAGAATGAAACAACAAGGCTACATGTCACCACTCTTTTCTAACACACCATCAAGTCTTGACACTTGTAATTAGAGTGTATTAGCAGCCATAACACCCCACAAATATCACAAAATCAGTTCACCAACAAGTCAAAAGAGAAAAAGGAGAGAAAGATCAAAAAACAACACCACCACCACCAAAACAATACCATTCGGCTTTTCTTGGAATTCAAAATCCAAAATCCCTCTTCCACTCCTTGTTTGATCTTGAAACTTTTATGGTGAGACTTACATTTCATATAAATGATCTCCTAAAAATCCTAGCTTCAATCTCTTCTTTTTCCATTTTCAAAAAAATCATTAAAGAGGAGGGTGAATAGTGTTCTTCAAGAACTAACTTTGATTTTCATGTTTCTTTGGTTGATCTTAGGTTTGTTAAAGCTAGACAAGGACCATACCAAGCTTTGTAAGGCCATATCACACCCTCAAGAAGGTATAATGATCTTGAAACCCTAGATCTTACTTTGAGATTATGCATGTTCTTGATGATTTAGTGTAGTTAGGGTGTTAGCATGACTATAAGCATGATTAGTTAGTGATTTGAGTTGATCTATGTAATTTGATGGGTATGTTGTTAAGGTCAGTGGATGTTGGACTTGTAAGATGGATAATACGATTATGAGATGTATGGTATGCTCGGTGTGGCTTGGTTTTAGTGTTACGATTAGTAGAACGTTCGATTTATAGCCGTCGTAATGCCCGATTTTCGTTCAATCTTGAAATCCGAATTTGACAGTAGATAAAACTCACTGCATAGCTTTGACTTATGCCATGATTAGCTAGATTATGTTATGAGCTTCGTTTTGATATAAAGATCGCATGAAACGGACTTACGGTTTAGGAGTTATGATTAAATTCGTAAAAGTGGTTCGGAACCGTAATCGAAAGTTCGTAATTGAAATTGATTCCCTTAAATGTCGTTTAATCAGTGGCGAATCTTATTAATTAAATATTAGAGGTAAAAAGGAAGGTGTGGGAGAAAATCACATGTCGATTGGATCGTTTTCCGATTTTATAAAAATGTTTGAATCGAGGTTAAACGCGAACGAACCCCTTAAAGGTATGACTTTGGTTATAACTTAGAAAACGGGCGATAACACTCGAGGTATAATCTTGATTCGTAAACGACCAACCTTAGAACTTATACGACTTAAGTATATACCAAGTATAAGCATGATGACATGTCTTGATAATGAACGAATGTCGGATCGTATCGGTGATAAAAAGAGTTACACTAAAAGAGACGTAACGAGATAATTCGAAAACATGTTTCGATTTAAGTGGAGTTTATACTTAGCCTTTTTATAAGCGTTAAGTGGTTAATCTTAAATATTCTGATTGTTTATAGATTGTCGAGCTGACCCGGGACACATTACCCCTACCCGCACTCGATTCTCAGGCAAGTTTCCAATACTTGGAACTGTTGTTGTGATAATATATATGATGATTGTTTTATACATATGCCATAGAATGCATGCCTACTTTCAAGTTAATATTGAATTACTTGTTCCCCGAATTGATATCGGCTTATAGACTATATATGAAATATCAGTTATAAGCCGGATTGTTTGGTTAAGACCCTTAGCAAAGGGCGTATGATATTCATACTTCAAATATAGACCGGGAGTCGATATTTTGTAATATATAAATAGTCGTGGAAACCCGGAGGGATCCCAGCAACAAATTTATTACTTCGAGGATTTTTATTCGATTACGAATCCTTCGAGGAACGTTATTTGAGTATTATTTTGAATATTCATTAGAGTTATTTAGTTGAAGAATATCATTCCCAAATATTCATTTGGCTTACTTATTATTATTTGGAATATTCATTTGATCTTTATTTATTTAATGAATATTACTTTCGAATATTCATTTAAGGTTTGATTTACTTAATGAATATTATTTTAAAATATTCATTGGAAGTTCTATTTACTCAAGGAATATTACTTCGAATATTCCTTTAAAGTTTTGAATACTAAATGAATATTATTCGGATATTCATTTAGAATATTATTTGTTAAATGAATATTATTTTGGATATTCATTTAGAATATTATTTGTTAAATGAATATTATTTTGGGATATTCATTTAGAATATTATTTGTTTAATGAATATTATTTGGATAATCATTTGGAATGTTAATTGTTAAATGAATATTATTTTCAAATATTCATTTAAGGTTTGATTTATTCAGTAAATATTATTTTAAATATTTATTTAAGTTTATTTATTCAATGAATATTATTTTAAATATTCATTTAAGAAGAGATTTATTTAATAAATAATTCTATATATTCATTCGAGGATTACTTACGAGCAATATTATGATTTAATAATATTCCGTAATTATTATTAACTTAATAAATATTCTTGGAATATTTAATTAAATTCTTTTGAATTCTTTTTGTAATGATGTATATTATTCAAAGGTTATCCTTCACCTTCAGATATTATGTAAAATATTTCGAAGTCTTTTATGACTATTTATATCAAGGGGAGGTTCCTAAACTTTAATTTCATTTAAATCTATCTTAAAGAAGATTTAAATACTCGCTCAACTTCCAAACGTATATAAGGGGACCTCACTTGAGTGATGTTATTTATTGGACTGCCCGGTCCTATACTTGCTAAAACTATCTTGTCACTCACATCTTGATTCTTTCAAGCATCGATATGAGTCTTTTGGTTACCTCCTCAATGCTCGAGGGGTATGATTGATGTAACAAGTTTATATCCATTAACAAGCATCAGCTTGGGAAATATTGGTGAATTTTCCTTTCCAATTAGATACGACTACTTTGTGGAGTCCTATCAACAAGTGTTACACTTGGGGAAAAGGGGAACGAAATTTACGTTTCAGAGTCATGGATGATATTCGAACTAGGAGACGCGTAAGTGGCCGAGTGGCGCCGGTCCAGCAATAGCTCAACCGTTGGCTGAGGAGTTCCAGAGGGCGGTAGATAAGTAAATCCGTCAGAGCTACCTTCTACATGTAGAGAACGACTGATGAGATGCATGACATACGACTGATCATCGTAAACGTCAGGGCATCTGGCGCGGCAATGCTCCCGTATTAGTTCATCTTCTAAAAGTGAGAAATTTCTACAACACTGTTGGTGTTGGCAAGGTGAAAAAGTGTTGTAACCGGAATTGCAATATTTTTCCTGCAAGTTCCTCTTTTATGATAATTGAGAATATCTTGCTTATCTTTTGCATAGCAGATATTTATTCAAAACAAATATATTTTTGAGTTACCTTGTAACTTCATCTCATACCTTATATTGGTACTACATCGTTAATGCATGGCATATGGTTTCAAAGATATTTTGGACTGTCATATATTATCACTGTTCAATTATATTTCTGGTGGGCTATTGCTCACCCTTGCTTTATTTATTTATATCACAACAACAGCTAGATCAGATGGCCGCGCAAGGCGCACGCAGCGTAAGCAGGTGTCAACCGTCAGAGGTTTACCGCTAAGGTCTTGGCTACCTTTGTTGAGGATGCAACTACTGGTAGGCTAGTTGTTAGCAATTGAGCCTCAAATGTACTTATATTATGGTATCTATTAATGGATGGCAAAGAGTATGTAATTGTACAATTGTAATTCTTTGGGTTGTAAGAACTCAAACTTGTGATTAATAATATTGTTGGTTACTCTGATTTCATCTCTGGGACTATAACGGGTGTGTTTTATGTTGTTGTTTTGGGTCACAAGGTTGTAATTTAAATTATGTTCGTTTTGTGGTTGGATATTGAGACCGTAACGACCAGATCCCTGACCCTGGATCTGGGGGTGTTACAGAAATGGTATCAGAGAGAGCGTTATAAATCCCAGAGATGACGTGACGTTAAAACAATAAATTCATTAAAATAATAAGAACTCTTGCCAAGTTTATAGTCAGACTACATAATGTAGTATTGACACATAAAACCCTTATGGGAACTCTAAAGTATCATGATAGTAACTTAGCTCGTTCTTGTATCGACTAGTAAGGCGACAGACCTTGGGGATTACGAGCAGTATCATAATGATGCTTGTTTTGATGTTGAAGATCGGATGGTGGATTCGATAGAGTACCCTACTGAGGACCCGGAAGAGGTTCCAGCAGAGAGGGAGAATCCTGTTAGAGAGAGGGAAGTTCACCTTGAGGAGATGAGGGCTGCAGCCAGAGAGACTGTAAGAATCTAGATATAGTGCTCAGAGAAGTGAGCTTAAAGAATTGAGATATTATTAAGAGAATTAAAGAGGCATATTGGATTCATAGCCGGACTACCGAATGAAGTGCCAGCAAGTAAGATGGATTTGAGGAATTACTCAAGATCTTATGTAAGGATAGATAAGAATCCTTGGAGACTTTCAGATTAATGAGAAAGGAATTAGAATGATGCATGATTATCAAAGACATTGATATAGGACGGGGAGCAGAGTCCCTAGGAACAGTTAAGACATAGGTGGCAAAGTGCCATATCTTCAGATAAATGAATTGGTGTGAATCTTATTAATGATAATTCGCCGTGAGAAGACAGATTTCATAGGTTTTAAATTATGAAACCAAATTGAGATTGTTAAGGTGATTTTATTCAGGGAAATGCCCATCTTATAAATGGATCAACTTAGAAAGAAAAGACATTGGGAAGTGATGGCCTGAACGGATAAAGTATATAAGGAAATAGTAAGCGAGACAATGATCTCAGAACCTACAAGAGGAGAAGACCAGTGAGTCTGTGATAAATTAGTAATAAGGCTATCATCAGGAACCAATTATAAGTTCAGTTCAATTCAGTGAAATGATGAACCAGAAACATTAGATGCATGTGATTCAGAAGAATATTAAATTCTTTCTTTTCCTTGAATGGATTATGGTAGTTACCTTAAGTTTATGCTGACACTGAATCATAAATGGATTAGGCAAGGCGATCAATGGTTGAGATGTAATTGAGAATGCTTTTAGATGCAACCTGAAAGAACAGGTGTAGGACATGTTCTCGAAATAAGAGTTTTGGCAAAATGAAGTCCAGCAATAGGACACATGATCAATAAGAGTAGTGTTGGTCGGCCCTACCAAGTTAAAGACAGTTTCAAATGGAGATTGGCCAACCACACTGGCAAAGGTGAGAAATTTCATAAAATTCACAAGGTATTACCAAAGATTTGCTCAGGACTTTACAGAAAGTGTAGTCCCGTAACCCGACTTATTATAAGAATAAAAGTTTGAATGGACAAGATAAACGTGAGAAGATCTTCCTGGAGCTAAAGGAAAAGTTGGTGATGACCAGGGTTGGCGTTGCCTAATGGAAGAAGGAATCTTTGGGAGATATTATGATGCAACTCATACAGGTATAGGTCTGTGCTTATGCAGCACGACAGCGTAATTTCGAATACATTTAGACAGCGCAGTTCATCGGATTCGGATGGCCTTGGTAGTGCCAATGTTGAGGAACGACTAACCCCGACGGTAGTGTTCCTTCTGAGACTAGTTGTTAAGAAGACTGATATTTGGTAGTATCAACTAATAGGACGAATATGTATCGGGAAGATGTGGCATGTTACTAGTGGGTGAATAGATTAACTGAAATTTTCCCAAATTCTGGAAAGGAATTCAACGAATTTTGGCAAACCTTGTCTTTCTGATTATCAAAAGACGTCATTGAAGAGAGTGGAAACTGGAGCGAACCCTGTGGATTGGGTAAAGTAGCCGCTATGCAGGCTGGTAGATAGACCCCGATTATTATGACTGATTATAGGGATAAAATTATGTAGTGGAGATTTGAAGGAAATAAGGGAAATGTAATTAAGAAACAAGCCGGACTAAGAAAGTTCGGGATTGACTTAAATGAAAAGGTTGTTGTGCCAGAAATGTTAAGCTTTGGTGGCACGTGAAATTGATAAGAATAACTAGAAGAATAAAAGAAAAGTAAAGGTGACCGGAGATGGCACCGAGAAGTCGATTGAGACTTATAAGGAGTGAAGTTTTGAACAGATCAAAAGGTATCAAAGTAGAAGGCACTATGCCAGCAATTGCTAGAAAAGTAATGCTATTAGCCGACCCCTAAACTCACATATTTTAGCATGGCCAGTTGGGGCCAAGTCACTAAAGATTATCGAGTGACTGAACCAGCAATGTAAGGACAAAGCGGGGTGCTTCTAACAAAGTGCCAACCGCAAGAACTTTTGATGAAGAATGAATTGAGATACATGATGATGGATTTTATAAAAACCATGGATGTGTTGGGAATGAGGATGGTGACCAGTAAAAGTTACGAAGATTGCCAAAGTCAGTGCAGTATGATGCATAAATGTTATCTGAAGCTTAGTGTCCTCAAAAAGAGCATTAGGCGCTAAGAGATTCACGTTGAACACGACCAATATCCTCCAGGACATCCTTTCTACCATTACCAAGTTCTGTATGAAAGAGTAGATAGACATATGTTGTCTTTTGGAAGGTCATATAGACCGACATTCATTTGAAAGAAAGGTTAACATGAGCTACCTATAGATTATTAATATGAGAATGATTGAAAACAGACCCTTATTAAGGGTACATGATTTGATTACCAATTTCAGGGTAATGTAAGTATTCTTTGAAAATAGAATTGAGGGTAGAGCATCCATAAATTAAGACGAACCCTGGGGATGCACAAAGGATAGCATCACCCCTAATAAAGACATTTTGAATTCAGACGATATAAGTTGAATCGACCAAAGTATCAATAACCTGTAAGGATTTGTGGAAAGGAGTCTCCAAAAGTACATAGACAGAATTGTTATCGAATTGATTAATGATGTTTGATATACCCTGTAACCAGGAGATACAGGAGGAATGATGAGGATGGCCTAAGAAACCTTACAAGGGAAGAGGTAATATTCTGAACTTCAAAAGGGAAGTTTGGTAAGGAATGTATGACATAGTAACCATAAGGCCAGAGGAAGCATGTGTGAAACCATGTAAAAGTATGGATTGAACCAATAAGGTTGAGATTATCCTAAAAACAAGGAGGGAGTTAAGTAAGGAAATATCTTAGGTATGATTTGGAGTACCTGTAGTCAAGATCGTACTAGAAAGGTGGAAGCAATGACTTTTGGAAAAGACTGATAGATGCTTTCTCTCATTCAGCAGAATTTAAGGGAGAATGCTTCCACCCTGAGTTGGAATAGATCTAGAAAACATTGATCCCAAGAAATTATTATAATCAGGAAAGGTCAACGAGGTGGCCGACACTTTAAGTATGGGGGAGTAAGTATAAATGCTCAGATCAAAGAAATAGAATGATAATGTAAGGACCTTGATGGTCATAATGTGGTAGAGAAAGTTACATTCCGTCTAATGATTTTGCCAGGATCAACTATAAGAATAGTTTAATTAAAGATTCGATTCCTGATGTTGCCAGTAGCACATTACCGACATTAGGAGGCTCTACGACAGACCAGACCAAATTCCCCAAGAGACTCGCCTTTTCTTTGGAAAGAGAGAGGGGAGGATAAGTAACAATGAATTGGTAGTAAATGACCAGAAATAGAAAGGGTACAAATACTGATAAGCCAAATGGCACGATGATGAATGACAAGCAAGTTTATGTTGGTGTATTTCTGTGCAAACCAGATAGAGAATTATGAGATTGGCAAGCGATTAAGCAAACCGCTAAGCTTTTAGTCTTCTACCGGAGATATATGATTAATAATCTCACCAGCCTGTTCCAGCTGCGATGCTGGAAGCTTTCCTGCAATTTTATCTGCTTCATGTAATATCTACGTCAAGTTCAGGAAGCATTCCCTATGGATAGGGAATAGTGATTATTTTGTTTTCCTAGAGGATCTTGAATTGACAATTATGATGCTTAGTTGTTACAGCACTAAGTAAACGATAAACGATGGTGATCCTTCTGAGAAATTAGGTGGTAACGACTGTGGAAATGTCGAATTGAATCTAAGTTAAAGAAATCATCCAGGTTTGTTTCGGATGGTGTAATTTCTGGAACGATGGGATATTTGAAATGAAGAATTAGGTTATGATGGTTCATAAGATGATTATAGTAGAAATAAAGACAAGAGAGTCAGATAGATGGGCTCATGAGAAGCCCCAGTAATGAAGCGAGAAAAGTATGGAATTAGCAGGGCAAGGGTATTGGCTAAAACAGAAAGTTGGGATTAGGAGCATAAATGACATACAAATTGACTCCTTAGTAAGTTTGGAAAATTCGAGAAAATATGAAATAGATTGACTGAGTAATAAAGAGACTCATGAAATGAAAAAGTGAAATCTAGATGACTGAACAAAGGAAAATTTGGCCCCAAACGTGTAACACGTATTGAATAACGGTGACAAGTGCCTCAACTCTGAGATGAAGGATTTTCCAAAAGTAAGTAATGCTAATATCAAACAAGAGTATAGGTCCATAGAACGATGGACAGAGAAACAAGGACATGTGATATGTGAGATTACGATAAAGTAGTATTTGATACGAATACGATTACTTTCTTCCCTAATAAACCTCTATAGTTCAGAGGTAAATTCTGAGTATGATATTTTGACAATCATGAAAATCTTCTTATATAATTCTCTGAAATTCTTTCCTTTTAATATCCCTTATTTATTTTCCTCTAAATTGAGAAGAACAACCCTTTAAGGAGGGGAGGTACTACTACGTGACTCTCTGTCTGTGTGATAGGAGTCTAAGTGGAATGCCATTAATTGTTTAATTGCTTGTCAAGTACTAGAGGCTGGCCCCCTTCTGTACTAGCTATGCAATGTAACAAATGTTCATTGATCACAGTGATCTCTCGATAAATTTTTCCACCTAAATATATATACATCGAGATTGCGAAGATTAAAGCGATCAGGAATTGCAAAAATTTTGAGTGAGGTTATCTCCGGAATTCGTAGCGCGTTAGTGATACCGAAGTCACTGCACGTACCAATAAGGTTAATAGTGTAAGACCGGACAAGAGCGTATACCGGATAATGTGTTATGCGAAAGTATCAAAGAATTGGTAGAACGGATAAAGAGTGTATTGTAACACCAGTACGATGTGCTTTAGAAAGATTGGAATGTGTAAGGATCGACCAGAGAATTAGAAAGCGAAATAACCAACAAGTACCCAATTATCTTCTACCTGATTCCGGGACGGAATCCTTTTAAGGAGGGGAGACTGTAAGAACCCAGATTTTTGGGTAGAATTAAAACTTTTATTATGTATTGATGTAAGAGTGAACAGTGGTTACAACTACAATGTAATACTGGCTTTAAAGAATGAATAATGAAAGGATATATATTCCAAGGTTATATGGCCTGAAGGATGCTATTGGGTGATAACTTAGATTAGAATAATCTATCTCCTAGAAAGTTAAGATGAGATTCCCTAGAGAGAAATAGACACCCTCATGTCGTCCAAATCAATATCTATTATAAGCCCAGCGGTTCCGTAAAAAGGTTAAGGAACACTCGAGGGTGAACCAGGTTCATTTTCCTAATTATAGGAATTAAATAAAAATAAGTGATGAATAGTGATTTTGGTGGAATTTGGAATATTATTATAATAATGTTATACCCGGTATTCGGAACGGATTTCTGAGTTCGTATTAGTGATCCAGGAGGAAAATAAGTGTATGTAAAAGCTGTCGGATTCGGAAAAAGAGCACTTTTATTTTCTCCGAGATTTCCCTGGACACTGCAAGACTTAAGGATTTATAAAAGGGAATTAAGGAATTTAAATTCGAGAAGTATTAAGAATGATGAAGAATAGTATTAGGAATATTAAGAAGGTTTTCGGTAAAACCCTAGTTAGAAACGAATGAGTTATTTCCCTCGAACGATCAACGAATTGAGCAATAACCGGACAAAAGAATCAAGCAGAGGGCCAAGGGGCAACCATGTGCTAGTAGATAAGAGATTTATTATGTCAAGGAATTAAGGATTTTATTTAATTATGATTTGAGAAATTAGAATGAAAATCCTCGAGTTAGAATGATAAGCGTTTTAGAAATCGCTAGAACTTTATAACGAGATTAAGCGATAAAGCGAACGCGAAACGAATTACGGATTAAATATATAATGAGATGAGAAACACCACATGATCATCTAGGGTTTACTAATATTAGATTGGTGGAAAAGAAATGAGAAAAGAAAAGAAAAAGGAAAGGATGAGGTGTGTGATTTAGAATGAAACAACAAGGCTACATGTCACCACTCTTTTCTAACACACCATCAAGTCTTGACACTTGTAATTAGAGTGTATTAGCAGCCATAACACCCCACAAATATCACAAAATCAGTTCACCAACAAGTCAAAAGAGAAAAAGGAGAGAAAGATCAAAAAACAACACCACCACCACCAAAACAATACCATTCGGCTTTTCTTGGAATTCAAAATCCAAAATCCCTCTTCCACTCCTTGTTTGATCTTGAAACTTTTATGGTGAGACTTACATTTCATATAAATGATCTCCTAAAAATCCTAGCTTCAATCTCTTCTTTTTCCATTTTCAAAAAAATCATTAAAGAGGAGGGTGAATAGTGTTCTTCAAGAACTAACTTTGATTTTCATGTTTCTTTGGTTGATCTTAGGTTTGTTAAAGCTAGACAAGGACCATACCAAGCTTTGTAAGGCCATATCACACCCTCAAGAAGGTATAATGATCTTGAAACCCTAGATCTTACTTTGAGACTATGCATGTTCTTGATGATTTAGTGTAGTTAGGGTGTTAGCATGACTATAAGCATGATTAGTTAGTGATTTGAGTTGATCTATGTAATTTGATGGGTATGTTGTTAAGGTCAGTGGATGTTGGACTTGTAAGATGGATAATACGATTATGAGATGTATGGTATGCTCGGTGTGGCTTGGTTTTAGTGTTACGATTAGTAGAACGTTCGATTTATAGCCGTCGTAATGCCCGATTTTCGTTCAATCTTGAAATCCGAATTTGACAGTAGATAAAACTCACTGCATAGCTTCGACTTATGCCATGATTAGCTAGATTATGTTATGAGCTTCGTTTTGATATAAAGATCGCATGAAACGGACTTACGGTTTAGGAGTTATGATTAAATTCGTAAAAGTGGTTCGGAACCGTAATCGAAAGTTCGTAATTGAAATTGATTCCCTTAAATGTCGTTTAATCAGTGGCGAATCTTATTAATTAAATATTAGAGGTAAAAAGGAAGGTGTGGGAGAAAATCACATGTCGATTGGATCGTTTTCCGATTTTATAAAAATGTTTGAATCGAGGTTAAACGCGAACGAACCCCTTAAAGGTATGACTTTGGTTATAACTTAGAAAACGGGCGATAACACTCGAGGTATAATCTTGATTCGTAAACGACCAACCTTAGAACTTATACGACTTAAGTATATACCAAGTATAAGCATGATGACATGTCTTGATAATGAACGAATGTCGGATCGTATCGGTGATAAAAAGAGTTACACTAAAAGAGACGTAACGAGATAATTCGAAAACATGTTTCGATTTAAGTGGAGTTTATACTTAGCCTTTTTATAAGCGTTAAGTGGTTAATCTTAAATATTCTGATTGTTTATAGATTGTCGAGCTGACCCGGGACACATTACCCCTACCCGCACTCGATTCTCAGGCAAGTTTCCAATACTTGGAACTATTGTTGTGATAATATATATGATGATTGTTTTATACATATGCCATAGAATGCATGCCTACTTTCAAGTTAATATTGAATTACTTGTTCCCCGAATTGATATCGGCTTATAGACTATATATGAAATATCAGTTATAAGCCGGATTGTTTGGTTAAGACCCTTAGCAAAGGGCGTATGATATTCATACTTCAAATATAGACCGAGAGTCGATATTTTGTAATATATAAATAGTCGTGGAAACCCGGAGGGATCCCAGCAACAAATTTATTACTTCGAGGATTTTTATTCGATTACGAATCCTTCGAGGAACGTTATTTGAGTATTACCTCAGTGAAGGAGTATTTAATGAATATTATTTTAATATTCATTTAGAATGTCATTTATTTAATGAATATTATTTTGATCATTCATTGGAGTTATTTAGTTAATGAATATTATTTTGAATATTCATTAGAGTTATTTAGTTGAAGAATATCATTCCCAAATATTCATTTGGCTTACTTATTATTATTTGGAATATTCATTTGATCTTTATTTATTTAATGAATATTACTTTCGAATATTCATTTAAGGTTTGATTTACTTAATGAATATTATTTTAAAATATTCATTGGAAGTTCTATTTACTCAAGGAATATTACTTCGAATATTCCTTTAAAGTTTTGAATACTAAATGAATATTATTCGGATATTCATTTAGAATATTATTTGTTAAATGAATATTATTTTGGATATTCATTTAGAATATTATTTGTTAAATGAATATTATTTTGGGATATTCATTTAGAATATTATTTGTTTAATGAATATTATTTGGATAATCATTTGGAATGTTAATTGTTAAATGAATATTATTTTCAAATATTCATTTAAGGTTTGATTTATTCAGTAAATATTATTTTAAATATTTATTTAAGTTTATTTATTCAATGAATATTATTTTAAATATTCATTTAAGAATAGATTTATTTAATAAATAATTCTATATATTCATTCGAGGATTACTTACGAGCAATATTATGATTTAATAATATTCCGTAATTATTATTAACTTAATAAATATTCTTGGAATATTTAATTAAATTCTTTTGAATTCTTTTTGTAATGATGTATATTATTCAAAGGTTATCCTTCACCTTCAGATATTATGTAAAATATTTCGAAGTCTTTTATGACTATTTATATCAAGGGGAGGTTCCTAAACTTTAATTTCATTTAAATCTATCTTAAAGAAGATTTAAATACTCGCTCAACTTCCAAACGTATATAAGGGGACCTCACTTGAGTGATGTTATTTATTGGACTGCCCGGTCCTATACTTGCTAAAACTATCTTGTCACTCACATCTTGATTCTTTCAAGCATCGATATGAGTCTTTTGGTTACCTCCTCAATGCTCGAGGGGTATGATTGATGTAACAAGTTTATATCCATTAACAAGCATCAGCTTGGGAAATATTGGTGAATTTTCCTTTCCAATTAGATACGACTACTTTGTGGAGTCCTATCAACAAGTGTTACACTTGGGGAAAAGGGGAACGAACTTTACGTTTCAGAGTCATGGATGATATTCGAACTAGGAGACGCGTAAATGGCCGAGTGGCGCCGGTCCAGCAATAGCTCAACCGTTGGCTGAGGAGTTCTAGAGGGCGGTAGATAAGTAAATCCGTCGGAGCTACCTTCTACATGTAGAGAACGACTGATGAGATGCATGACATACGACTGATCATCGTAAATGTCAGGGCATCTGGCGCGGCAATGCTCCCGTATTAGTTCATCTTCTAAAAGTGAGAAATTTCTACAACACTGTTGGTGTTGGCAAGGTGAAAAAGTGTTGTAACCGGAATTGCAATATTTTTCCTGCAAGTTCCTCTTTTATGATAATTGAGAATATCTTGCTTATCTTTTGCATAGCAGATATTTATTCAAAACAAATATATTTTTGAGTTACCTTGTAACTTCATCTCATACCTTATATTGGTACTACATCGTTAATGCATGGCATATGGTTTCAAAGATATTTTGGACTGTCATATATTATCACTGTTCAATTATATTTCTGGTGGGCTATTGCTCACCCTTGCTTTATTTATTTATATCACAACAACAGCTAGATCAGATGGCCGCGCAAGGCGCACGCAGCGTAAGCAGGTGTCAACTGTCAGAGGTTTACCGCTAAGGTCTTGGCTACCTTTGTTGAGGATGCAACTACTGGTAGGCTAGTTGTTAGCAATTGAGCCTCAAATGTACTTATATTATGGTATCTATTAATGGATGGCAAAGAGTATGTAATTGTACAATTGTAATTCTTTGGGTTGTAAGAACTCAAACTTGTGATTAATAATATTGTTGGTTACTCTGATTTCATCTCTGGGACTATAACGGGTGTGTTTTATGTTGTTGTTTTGGGTCACAAGGTTGTAATTTAAATTATGTTCGTTTTGTGGTTGGATATTGAGACCGTAACGACCAGATCCCTGACCCTGGATCTGGGGGTGTTACATATTTTGAGTTACCTTGTAACTTCATCTCATACCTTATATTGGTACTACATCGTTAATGCATGGCATATGGTTTCAAAGATATTTTGGACTGTTATATATTATCACTGTTCAGTTATATTTTTGGTGGGCTATTGCTCACCCTTGCTTTATTTATTTATATCACAACAACAGCTAGTTCAGATGGCCGCGCAAGGCGTACTCAGCATAGGTAGGTGTCAGCCGTCAGAGGATTAACCGCTGAGGTCATAGCTACCATTGCTAAGGATGCAGCCTCTGGTAGGCTAGTTGTTAGCATTTGTACATCAAATGTATTTATATATATGGCATATACCAATGGATGGCAAAGAGCATGTAATTGTAAAATTGTAATTCTTTGGGTTGTAAGAGCTCAAACTTGTGATTAATAATATTGACGATTACTCTGATTTCATCTCTGGGACTATAACGGGTGTGTTTTATGTTGTTTTGGGTCACAAGGTTGTAATTTAAATTATGTTGATTTTGTGGTTGGATATTGAGACCGTAACGACCAGATCCCTGACCCTGGATCTGGGGGTGTTACAAATATTGTCAAGTCATCAGTAAATCTACAGGGAAAGTTGCTCTATTTGGAAACAGACACAATAACATCTATGAAATAAAATTGTCAACAAACTCTGATGGCAAAGCAGTGTGTCTGTCAACAAGAATGTCCAGTGAAGAGAGTTGGAAGTAGCATAAGAAACTCTCTCATTTGAACCTGAACAACATCAATGAGCTAATAAAGAATGATCTTGTAAGAGGACTACCAAAGTCTTTGTTGAATGCAGAAGGCCTGTGTGATTCTTGTCAAAAGGCCAAACAGAGAAAAGCCTCTTTCAAAAGCAAATCTGAGTCTTCAATTGTTGATCCTTATCATCTCCTACATGTTGATCTTTTTGGACCAGTGAATGTTATGTCTCTTGGAAAGAAGAAATATGCTCTAGTCATTGTTGATGAATATACCAGATACACATAGGTATATTTTCTTGCAAAGAAGGATGAAACTGCATTAACACTGACAGAACATATAATACAACTGGACAAAGGGTCAGAGAATCAAGTGAAGATTATCAGAAGTGACAATGGAACTGAATTCAGGAATTCAACAATGGAAGAATTTTGCAAGAGTAAAGGAATCAAACAAGAGTTCTCTGCACCTGGCACTCCA
Organism: Kitagawia praeruptora; assembly: GCA_037693485.1. Taxonomy (NCBI): domain Eukaryota; kingdom Viridiplantae; phylum Streptophyta; class Magnoliopsida; order Apiales; family Apiaceae; genus Kitagawia; species Kitagawia praeruptora. Next base: position 958,196 of record CM075354.1, read on the forward strand.
CAACAAAATGGTGTGGTGGAGAGGAAGAACAGAACCTTGATAGAAGCTGCAAGAACCATGCTAGATGAAGCAAAGTTGCCAACATATTTCTGGGCAGAAGCAGTTCAAACTGCTTATTTTACTCAAAATGCAACACTGATCAACAAGCATGGTAAAACACCATATGAAATGGTGAAAAAGAAGAAGCCAAATCTAAAATATTTTCATATTTTTGGATGCAAGTGCTTTGTGTTGAAGACTCATCCTGAACAGTTGACCAAATTTGACCTAAAGGCAGATGAAGGAATTTTTGTTGGCTATCCACTGTCAACTAAGGCATTCAGAGTTTATAATCTGAGAACCAAAGTGATCATGGAATCAATTCATGTGTCATTTGATGACAAGAAAATAACTGGACTTGAAGATGTTAATGAACATGATCAACTGCACTTTGAAAATGAAGATTTATTCTCTGACAAAGTAAACTCTGATGAGACTGATCTGACAAACTCTGTTGAGCTAAACTCTGAACCTCTACTGGTAAATACTGAAGAGTCTCTTCAATCAGAAACAAGGGAAGAACCAGTTGAGGGGGAGCATGAAGAATCACATCAAAGTGATTATTCAAATACTGATAGTGATTCAGTTGATAATTCTGAATCAAACTCTGTTGACTCAAACTCTGGTAGGTCAAAATCTGATAGTTCAAATTCTGAGCAGTCACACTCAGGGGGAGCATCAGAGAATGAAGAAAGGCACCAAGAAAATCAGAAGAGCATGGATCAAGGGGGAGGATCACATGATGACAGGAGCAATCTGCCTTCTGCAAGAAAATGGACTAAGTCACACACACCTGATTTGATTATTGGTGATCCAGATGCAAGAGTAAGGACAAGAAGTGCAACAACAAATGAATGTCTGTTTCATGCATTCTTGTCACAATCTGAGCCAAAGAAAGTAGAAGAAGCTCTTAAAGATGCTGATTGGATAACAGCAATGCAAGAAGAGCTAAATGAATTTGAAAGAAATGAAGTGTGGACCCTTGTACCATGGCCCAAGAAAAGATCCATTGTTGGTACTAAATGGGTTTTCAGAAATAAAACTGACAGTGAGGGTGTTATCACAAGGAACAAAGCAAGACTGGTAGCAAAAGGCTATTCACAGTAGGAAGGAATAGACTATGATGAAACATTTGCTCCAGTTGCAAGATTGGAGGCAATCAGAATCTTTCTAGCATATGCCTCTCATAAGAAATTCAAAGTGTTTCAGATGGATGTGAAAAGTGCATTTTTAAATGGAAAACTTGAAGAGGAAGTGTTTGTAGAACAACCACCAGGTTTTATAGATCCAAAATATCCAGACCATGTCTACAGGTTAGACAAGGCACTATATGGACTTAAACAGGCACCAAGGGCATGGTATGAAACTCTTGCTAAATTTCTACTAGAAAGTGGATTTTACAGAGGTACTATTGATAAAACTCTGTTTTACTTTCAATCTGGTAGTGATTTGCTCTTAGTGCAGATATATGTTGATGACATAATTTTTGGATCTACTAATGATAAACTCTATAAGAAGTTTGCCAAGCTCATGCAGTCAAGGTATCAAATGAGTATGATGGGAGAGCTTAGTTATTTTCTAGGCCTACAGGTGAAGCAAATAGATGATGGAATTTTTATAAATCAAGCAAAATATACCAGAAATCTTCTCAAGAAATTTGGCATGCTTGACTGTTCATCTGCAACAACTCCCATGGCAACTGCAACAAAATTGGACAAAGATGCAGGGTCATCAGTAGATATGACAAGTTACAGAGGAATGATTGGCTCTCTACTCTATTTAACAGCTAGTAGACCTGATATCATGTATGCCACTTATCTGTGTGCAAGGTTTCAGGCAGATCCAAGAGAACCACATTTAACAGCTGTAAAGAGGATTTTTAAGTATCTCAAGGGCAATATAACTTTAAGGCTGTGGTATCCAAGAGAATCAGAATTCAAACTACTTGGCTACTCTGATGCAGACTTTGCAGGCTGTAAGATTGACAGAAAAAGCACCAGTGGAAGCTATCAATTTCTAGGTGATAGACTTGTTTCCTGGTACAACAAGAAACAGAAATCAATATCTACATCTACAGCTGAAGCAGAGTATATTGCTGCTGGTAGTTGCTGTGCACAGATTCTATGGATGAAAAATCAACTGCTGGATTATGGATTGAGGTATAACAAGATACCTATTTTCTGTGATAATCAAAGTGCTATTGCAATGACAGGTAATCCAGTACAACACTCAATGACAAAGCACATCAGCATAAGGTATCACTTTATCAGAGAACATGTAGAGGAAGGCAACATTGAGCTTCACTTTGTGTCTACAGAACAACAACTTACAGATGTCTTCACCAAGCCATTGAGTGAAGCTATATTTACAAGACTGGTCAATGAACTAGGAATGGTCTCTAGTTTTGACTAGAGATGTTGGTTAGACTCAAGATCTTACTTTTATAATATATTGCTCATGTTTCTGCAAATTGTTGAGTGCTATGTGAACCTTAGTGTTACACTCTGTTATGCATGCTTATGTTTAAACTTTGTTAAACTCTGTCAGCATGTCTGTCTGCTAAACACTGTTAACATGTTGGATACACTCTGTGAATTCAGGATTGATTATTGTCTGTGCTAAACACTGTTAACATGTTGGATACACTCTGAGAATTCAGGATTGATTATTGTAACACCCCTAGATCCAGGGTCAGGGATCTGGTCGTTACGGTCTCAATATCCATCCATAAAATCAACATAATTTAAATTACAACCTTGTGACCCAAAACAACAACATAAAACACACCCGCTATAGTCCCAGAGATGAAATCAGAGTAACCAACAATATTATTAATCACAAGTTTGAGTTCTTACAACCCAAAGAATTATAATTGTACAATTACATAATCTTTGCCATCCATTAATAGATACCATAATATAAATACATTGAGGCTCAATTGCTAACAACTAGCCTACCAGTAGTTGCATCCTCAACAAAGGTAGCCAAGACCTTAGCGGTAAACCTCTGACGGTTGACACCTGCTTACGCTGTGTGCGCCTTGCGCGGCCATCTGATCTAGCTGTTGTTGTGATATAAATAAATAAAGCAAGGGTGAGCAATAGCCCACCAGAAATATAATTGAACAGTGATAATATATAACAGTCCAAAATATCTTTGAAACCATATGCCATGCATTAACGATGTAGTACCAATATAAGGTATGAGATGAAGTTACAAGGTAACTCAAAAATATATTTGTTTTGAATAAATATCTGCTATGCAAAAGATAAGCAAGATATTCTCAATTATCATAAAAGAGGAACTTGCAGGAAAAATATTGCAATTCCGGTTTCAACACTTTTTCACCTTGCCAACACCAACAGTGTTGCAGAAATTTCTTACTTTTAGAAGATGAACTAATACGGGAGCATTGCCGCGCCAGATGCCCTGACGTTTACGATGATCAGTCGTATGTCATGCATCTCATCAGTCGTTCTCTACATGTAGAAGGTAGCTCCGACGGATTTACTTATCTACCGCCCTTTGGAACTCCTCAGCCAACGGTTGGGCTATTGCTGGACCGGCGCCACTCGGCCACTTACGCGTCTCCTAGTTCGAATATCATCCATGACTCTGAAACGTAAAGTTCGTTCCCCTTTTTCCCCAAGTGTAACACTTGTTGATAGGACTCCACAAAGTAGTCGTATCTAATTGGAAAGGAAAATTCACCAATATTTCCCAAGCTGATGCTTGTTAATGGATATAAACTTGTTACATCAATCATACCCCTCGAGCGTTGAGGAGGTAACCAAAAGACTCATATCGATGCTTGAAAGAATCAAGATGTGAGTGACAAGATAGTTTTAGCAAGTATAGGACCGGGCAGTCCAATAAATAACATCGCTCAAGTGAGGTCCCCTTATATACGTTTGGAAGTTGAGCGAGTATTTAAATCTTCCTTAAGATAGATTTAAATGAAATTAAAGTTTTGGGAACCTCCCCTTGATAAAATAGTCATAAAAGACTCCGAAATATTTTACATAATATCTGAAGGTGAAGGATAGCCTTCGAATAATATAAATCATTATAAAAAGAATTCAAAGGAATTTTATTAAACATTCCAAGAATGTTTATTAAATCAATAATAATTAAGGAATATGAATAAATCATAATATTGCTCGTAAGTAATCCTCGAATGAATATATAGAATTATTTATTAAATAAGTCTCTTCGTAAATGAATATTTAAAATAATATTCCTTGAATAAATAAACTTAAATAAATATTTAAAATAATATTTACTGAATAAACCAAACCTTAAATGAATATTTGAAAATAATATTCATTCAATCAATACATTCCAAATGAATATCCAAATAATATTCATTTAGTAATCAAAACTTTAATGGAATATTCGAAGTAATATTCCTTGAGTAAATAGAACTTCCAATGAATATTTTAAAATAATATTCATTAAGTAAATCAAACCTTAAATGAATATTCGAAAGTAATATTCATTAAATAAATAAAGATCAAATGAATATTCAAGATGATATTCGATAAATAGATAAACTCAAATAAATATTTAAAATAATGATTATTAAGTAAATAAAAACTTAAATGAATATCCAAATAATATTCATTTAATAAATATTATTCTAAATGAATATCTAATTAATATTCATTTAGTAATCAATACTCTCAAGGAATATTTGAAATAATGTTCCTTAAGTAATTAGAATTTCAAAGAAATATCTTAAAGTAATATTCATTGAATAGATAAAACCTTAAATGAATATTCGAAAGTAATATTCATTTAATAAACGATATTCTAAATGAATCTTGAAATAATATTCATGAAATAATCAAACTCTAAATGAATATTCGAAATAATATTCATTTAATATTTCTCGACTGAGATAATACTCAAATAACATTTCTCGAAAGATTTCCAAGTAAATAATACTTTATGGAAATATAATTAATGTGTAATAATAACATTCCTCAAAAGGAATACTAATCTGTCGTTGGAATCCCTCCGGGTTTCCAAGACTATATCTATATCTCAAAATACCGACTCCCGGTCTACATTTAAAGAATGAATATCACATGCCCTTCACTAAGGGTCTTAACCAAAAATCCGGCTTATACTGATATATCGTATCTAGTCTATAAGCCAATATCAGTTCAGGGAACAAGTATTGCAATATAACTTGAAAGTAGACATGCATGCTATGGCATATGTATACAACAATCATCATATATATATATTATCACAACAACAGTTCCAAGTATTGGAAACTTGCCTGAGAATCGAGTGCGGGTAGGGGTAATGTGTCCCGGGTCAGCTCGACAATCTATAAACAATCAGAATATTTAAGATTAACCACTTAACGCTTATTAAAAGGCTAAGTATAAACTCCACTTAAATCGAAACATGTTTTCGAGTTATCTCGTTACATCTCTTTTAGTGTAACTCTTTTTATCCCCGATACGATCCGACATTCGTTCGTTATCAAGACATGTCATCATGCTTATACTTGGTATATACTTAAGTCGTATAAGTTCTAAGGTTGGTCGTTTACGAATCAAGATTATACCTCGAGTGTTATCGCCCGTTTTCTAAGTTATAACCAAAGTCATACCTTTAAGGGGTTCGTTCGCGTTTAACCTTGATTCAAACATTTTTATAAAATCGGAAAACGATCCATTCGACATGTGGTTTTCTCCCACACCTTCCTTTTTACCTCTAATATTTAATTAATAAGATTCGCCACTGATTAAACGACATTTAAGGGAATCAATTTCAATTACGAACTTTCGATTACGGTTTCGAACCTCTTTTACGAATTTAATCATAACTCCTAAACCGTAAGTCCATTTCATACGATCTTTATATCAAAACGAAGCTTATAATATAATCTAGCTTATCATGGAAGAAATCGAAGTTAATCAGTGGTTTATACCTACTGTCAAACTCGTGTTCTTAAGGTTAACGAAATTTCGGCATTATGACGGCTATAAATCGAACGTTCCAAAAATCATACAATCAAACCAAGCCACACCGGGCATACCATTCATTATTCATCAAAAACTCATCTCCTAAGTCAAGGCTACTGATTATATATCAAGTCCATCATACCTCTTTAAATCACAAAAATCAATCACTTAATCATGCTTAAAACATCACCAAGATCATACTAAACTAACAATCATCAAGAACAAGCATATACTTAAAATCAAGCCTAGGGTTTCAAGAGTGTTATACCTTCCTTGGGGTGTATGTGAGTCTAAAAATCCTTGATCTAGTCCTTAGAACACCTTAATATGGCTTAGATCATCAAAAGAAAACAAGAACTCAAAGTTAGTTTCTTGGATTTACTATTCATCATCAATCTTGTAAAATTCATAATAATTCGAAAAATGAGAGTTTAATGCTCAAATTTTTACCACATCTTGGCCTCTTCATAGGCTTTGTTTTGATTCCTAGTTCATCAAATTTGAAGCTTCCTAGCTAGGGTTTTGAGCCCCCTTTTTCCGTTGGTCAGAAACTGTCCAGAACATGGCAGTTTGGTTTCTTCAACTTTGAGCAAGGATTTGACTAGGCTATACTACTTTGTTTGCCATGAAATTTTGAACGAACCTTACCCATGGAGGGAAGAGGCTTGGGTTAAAATTTGGTGATTTTATCATGGATAGAAATGGAGATATGAATTTTCTTCTTCTTGATGGTCCTGCTGGACAGTTTGTTCAAAATGGAGAGAATGGAGTGCTAGGCTTGTTCTCTTGCTCTTATCTCCACTAAAATGAATTATTGTGTTTGTATGGATAATATCTTCCATAAAGCTACTTTATTAAAGGTGGTGTGGTCATGGATGATGCAAATTAAAGGGACAAGTGTTGCATTCTTGTGATAAGGTGTGTGTTGTAAGCTAAGTGTTTGGTTGGTTTTCTAATAATGCTAGTTAACTTGTAACTAGCTTGGTTACTTGGCTTTATCCACTAGCACATGTATGTACCTTGGTCCTCTGCTTGTTTCTTTGTCCATTTATTGCTTAATTCGTTGATCGTTCGAGGGAATAACTCATTCGTTTCTAGTTAGGGTTTTACCGAAAACCTTCTTGATATTTATAGTACTATTTTCCATCTTTCTTAATACTTCTCAAATTTAAATTCCTTAAATCCCTTTTATAAATCCTTAAGTCTTGCAGTGTCCAGGGAAATCTCGGAGAAAATAAAAGTGCTCTCTTTCTGAATCCGACAGCTTTTACATACACTTATTTTCCTCCTGGATCACTAATACGAACTCAGAAATCCGTTCCGAATACCGGATATAGCATTATTATAATAATATTCTAAATCCCACCAAAATCACTATTCATCACTTATTTTTATTTAATTCCTATAATTAGGAAAATGAACCTGGTTCACCTTCGAGTGTTCCTTAACCTTTTTACGGAACCGCTGGGCTTATAATAGATATTGATTTGGATGACATGAGGGTATCTATTTCTCTCTATGGAATCTTATCTTAACTTTCTAGGAGATAGATTATTCTAATCTAAGTTATCACCCAATAGCATCCTTCAGGCCATATAACCTTGGAATATACATATCCTGTCATTATTCATTCTTTAAAGCCAGTATTACATTGTAGTTGTAACCACTGTTCACTCTTACATCAATATATAATAAAAGTTTTAATTCTACCCAAAAATCTGGGTTCTTACATTATTGTCTGAATGAAAACACCAATGAAGAAAAATGTATGAAGCATGATTCTCAGTAATTAAATCATGATTCTTTCTGAGTCACTGTAATCTAATCAGATTTTGTGCAGCAAATCAACACAGCATGATACTGTTTCATATTTATAGCATCTCTTAGTTTATTCAGTCCTAAACTCTGAGTTTATGAATATTGTGTGCATTGCCTCTCATAAATAATTTCTGATATTGATGAACTCTAAACTCTGATAAGTGACATTCTGTTCCCAAAAGTAATTCATGGTTCTTGATGATTCCTTATTTGTACTTGTAAAAACTATAAAACTTGAGATGTGTCATTGATTAGTTTGGTGAGTTCAAATTCATGTCTGCACCCTGTGAGATTTTGAGCCAAGTCAGTGATTGATACATTTTCTATCAATCAGTTTTTATTGTTGTGTGATGTTCATCAGGAAGTATGTTTCTCTAGAACTTGTATTAAACTATTTTGAGACTACATGATATGTGTGTGCATGAAAATGATAAAGGCACTAGGATTTACCATTTCTTTAAACACTGTTCAAAATTCTTTTGAACACTGTTCAAACACTGTTCATAAATTCCACCCTTAGTAAACCCCTTTGAGCCTAATTAACTGCTCATTTTTCTTAAACTCTGTAGTATTAAGAGCAGTTATATTCTTTTGAAAAATCAAATGCAAGCAGGTGAGTGTTTCTCAAGAAAAGAAAAGTTTACTCAGTATATATGTTAAAAAAAAAAAGGGCATATATACTGATCATCTTGTACAAATATGTACTAACAGTGTGACTGAACACTTTGGTCTATTAAAATGTTCAGTTTGAAATTCACTCATGATTAAAACATCTCTTCTCATCTGTTTGATCTTACTACATTACAACCCTGAATAAAGTCCTTTTGATTTGTGCATATATGTACTCAAAGTAGTGTAGATTTGGTGGACATTCAAGCATATGGTAGTATCTGCTTTTACTGATTAAATGTGAGTGTAAACACTTCACCTAAACACTTGTGTGCTTTGAGAGTTTGTGAGTTTATCGAATTCATGACTGTTACTCACTGAATGATGCTCTGATTTCTATCTCTTGATCTTTTTGTCTTCAAAGACTGTGTACTTACTTGGATAATCATGAACATCAAAGGGAATAGAAGTATTCAGATCTCTGTATTGCAGTAACTACAGAGTTTAGCATTCATCAAACAATCAGTGTTTACCATGAGAGTTTGTGCATTCAGTGTTTATTAATTTCTGTTATGGATTTTATGAAATATTAGATGCTCTAAAAATTGATTTTGGTAAACTCTGCTTCACACACAATTATATTCACAACTGTGCAATTTTTGAAAGGGTTTTAGTGATAAAGTTGGAAAATTGACAAACACTGTCGAGTTGTGTTAAGTACTCTAAGGTAAAGTTTTATTGAGATAATTTGACAATCTTGGAGTAATTGGGGTATTTGACAACTGTTAATTAGTGTAAATATGTCAAAGTGTTGTGGTTATAGGAATGACAGCGGTAATAATTAAGTGATCCACTGGTTGTTTGACACGTGTCCCATTATTGTGTCCCACTCTCACATTACTCTAGAATCAGTTGCGTGCTTATAATACATAAACGATTAAGTTTTTTTACTACTCTAATCGTTTTTGTTCTCTCACTACACATCGATTCATATTCACCCACTCACAGTTACTGTGCATACACAATTACTTTCCAAACTCTGGTTCACTCTCTTTCACATTTTGATAAACACTTACCATACACATCTTTTCTCTGACTATCTTCATATCATATCTCACTAATGGCAACCAAAGCTTTTGATGCTGCAGGGTTAGTTTTTCTTCCTAGCAATTATGCAGCTCCATTGGAGAATGCAAACGCTCCAGAGGCGTTTCATTTGTTTCAAAATTTCCTGAAAGATTCAGAAATTGGGAAGGCTTTAACTGCACCACCAAAACTATCTGCTTCGCAAATTGCTACTTTTTGGATAAACTCTGTGTATGATGATGGAGAAGAGTCTGGCACTCCAACAATTACTTTTACTCATGATGAATCAGAGTATATCATTACTCCAACTACGGTTAGGGATGCTCTGGAATTTGAGACTCACACTTCTTACAGTATTGTTGGTCACGACCGCTTGCGGACAATGTTGCAGCAAATTGGTTGTTCAGGAGATTTGAATAAGCTGGGATCTCTGAAAAGGCCACTTTTGAGAAAGGAATGGAGCTTCTTTTTCGATTGCATTACAAGGGCTTTTGGAAAGAAGACAACAAATTGGGATGCAATTCCTCTTGACAGTCTCCAAATTGGTCATGCTTTACTGTATGGAGGTAATTTTGATTTTGGTAGACTAGTTCTAATGAATTTGGGAGAACGTTTGTCAGAGCCTACATCTGTTTATTTTTCTCGATTTTGTCAAATGCTATTCAATGCTTGTGTGCCTAATCTTACAATTGCTGAAGCTGATGTCATTCAGCCTTTTCAAGTTGCTAAAAGGATGTTCTCTGATTTGACAAATAAAGATGTCACTAAACAGCAAATACCTGCTATGTTTATGCCACTAGCCTTACAAAACTATGTCAACCAACCTCAAGATTCACAATCTGCATCATCATCATAACAATCAGAACCACAACAAATGCCTGAACCATTAGAAACCATACACTCTCATCCTGTACCAGCACCTGAGTCAACACCCACAACCACTGTACCTACTACATCTCATCAACCACAATCTGAACAAATCAATGAACCCATAAACTCTGAACACATAAACTCTGAACCAATAAACTCTGAGCCAGTACCTACTGATCAACCCAAATCCAAACCAAAAAGAAAAATACACACTGCACAGAACACCAAACACTCAAAGGCTAAACAGACATTACCTGGAGCTGTTTATACCAGAAGAAAGATTCAAAGGGCAAACAGACCTTCACTTTCACCAACTGAGGAGAGCTCTAGTGAAGAAGAAGAAGTGATTGCAGTGCCTCAAGTCAAGAGAAGGAGATTAATTCTTTCAGAATCTGATGATGAGCAAGTTATTGAAGCTCCAGAGGTGGTTTCACAACAAACACCTACTGTTGAGGTTGCAGAGAATGCTATACCTGCAGAAGTTGAAATACCTGCAGAGGTTGAAGTACCTGCAGAGGATAACATGCCTGCAGAAGAGGATCACAGAGATGGTTTTTCACCAATGAATGATATTCTTGACTCATTTCAACCATTCTCTGATCCTATCTCACCTGTTGTTCACTCTGAAGCAACTGGTGCAGCTGTTCAGCCTGTAGTTATCCTAACTGAAAATGTAGCCTCACAAACAGAGCTAATCTCTGATGCTTGTCAAATTCCTGACAAAGGTGATGAGGTTGATCAAGCAACTAAGGATAATTCTAAGTCTATGCAAGTTGAAGCTACACATGCAAACTTTGTTGCAGAGCCTGAGCAACATGAGGAGAATATTGAAAAGATTGCAGAAGTTGTTGCAGAAACTATGGCTGATAATGCTCAGCACAGTGGTTCTTTAGAAGCTGCTCAAGCTGATATTGCAAGTGTTGAACATGAAGCTGAAAATAGTGCAAACTCTGATTCTTCTCTGAGTACACCAGTACAGACTGATAACAAACACACATCTTTTGATCAGCCTTGTCCATCTCATGCAATTGAACAAGAGCATCTTGCTAAATTTGCTGCTAACTGGTATAAAGAAGACTGTATTTTTCCAAAAGGGAGAGCAGCTACTTTCATTCAGCAAACTGCTAGACAAATTTCCAATCCAGAGATTTTATCATGCTTAAAGGCAACTGTGGTACAAGTCAAAACTCTGGATGGAAGTTTTGCTGACACACAACAACAAATTGCTTCTTTGAAGACTGAGATACAGACTAGAGAACTGAAAATGGAAAGAGAGTCAAAAATCAAAGCTGCACAGCTTTCTAAAGTCCACGATACTCTCTTTGCCAGGTTAGGAAAGGTTGAAGAGAATCAGGCTACCTTGTTTGATAAGGTTGATTCAATTGCTACCTCCTTGGAGCTCATTACATCTATACTCATTCCTGATGATGTCAAAAAGGGGGAGAGAGTTGCTAAGTCAAAATGCAAAATTTCTCAAACTCTGCTCAAACAGGATGATGCTGGAGATGGAGGAGCAAGTGACAAGAGTAAGGCTTTAAACTCTGAGTCACTAATTCCGAGATCTGGCAAATCTCTTAAGTCACAGTCTGTTGGAATAAACACTGAAACTCAAGGTACTTCAAAAACCAAGAGTTTGGAATTAATATCTGATCCAAAGACTGATGAGGAGTTAGCTGTTAAGCTTTTCATGGAAGAAAATGCAGAAGGAGTTACTCTAGAAGATGCTAAAGCTGAAGAAAAGAGTCTGCAAGAAAAGCATCTAAAAGCTTTGAAGTCTGATAAATTGAAGAAGATTGTGAAAGTTGTTAAAGTTGCAAAGCCTGTTCTTAAAGGCATTCAAATCAAAGAACAAGTTGGTATTAATCAAAGGATGCAAGTGTCCAGAAAACCAACAGATGCAGAAGCTAAGCAAAAGTTGAAGAATGTTGTTACAACCTCTGTTGATACACATGTTGTACAGAAGAATGAAGACACAACCTCTGTTGCTACACAAGTTGTGACTACACCACTATTGTCTTCTCAGTTGAAATTAAAATTTGGAAAAGGAGTTCTTGAAGATCCAAATCTAGCACCTACAGCTCCAATGGATTTCACTGATGGTAGAGCCTTATCTAGTAAAATTGGAAACAACAAAGAAGGTATAGGCTCACACAGAGACAAAAGACAATATGTTGGTCCCAGAGATCCTTCTTCATTGGCTGTTCCAGGTCGTGGTGTCACCCAAGAGAATTTAGACAGACTGGAGTCAGTACAGCTTGTATATCAGAAGAGTTTATAGAAGGATTTTCTGCTATATTTCATGGCTGATGGAACAGTGTTTAAGGTTGATGATAAGGATATTGATTTAAAATACTGGGAAGAACTAGAGTATGTTCTGTATCTTTTCAGAGTAAGAAATCAAAGAGCTCAGTCAGTTGCAAATGTGCTCAGACAAAAGATGATTCAAAATCTTGCAAGAAGAAGAATGAAATTCAACAGCAATTATGTTCCTAAGTACAGAGATTGGAATGGCAATCTGATAGAAATGGAGAAGGGGACTACAAAGCTGAAGACGGATCTTGGAATTACTGTTCTGGATTTTAATGTGAAGTCTGAGGAAGTGAAATATATCAGGTTGGGAAATGAAATGAGAAGAAACAAAATCTACGATCTTAGAGCTGCTATCTATCAGACTGATGAGAATGATCCTCAGTTGAGAGAAATCAAGGAAGTCATGCAGATAGAGCTTGAAAATGCTGAAAGAAGATTGCTTAAATGCCAGATCTTCAAGAAATTAGAAATTAAAGTCTGTAAGAATTTTCTTATTTTCTGTAGAATTTGTTAAGTAATAGCTTAAACTCTGTTTGTATGTTAAACACTGTAGTCTTTGTATTTGTTTTGACATCATCATTTACTGTAAACTTGTACATTCTTGCTAATAAACAAGTTGGGGGAGATTGTTAGAAATGATTGATGAGAACAGTGTTTGGAAGCTAAAGTAACAAAACAGAGTTTAACTGGAAGCCGTCAGAGTTTAGTTAAACACTGACTGGAAGCGCAACAGAGGTTGTTAAACTCTATAGCGGAAGCGTCTGAGAGTCAACAGTGTTTGAAGATTGATACAAGATAAATATGGAAGCAATATCTTTGAAGATTGGATAGTTGTCAAAGAGATTGAGTTGAATTAGAAGACGTGTAGCAATCGTGATTGATATCAATTGTATAGCTCAATTATAGGAGAATCAATTACTGATTGTATGAAGCTGTATGTTTTATAAATACAGTTAGGTTAACCCTAGAAGGGTGTCGAACAGAGAGATTATCATTGATTGTAACCTAAGCAGCTCTCTTTGATATTTTACATCATTGAGAGAGGAATTGTTAATTCCAAACAGTTTTAAGTGTTAAAAAAAACCTGTGTTCTTGTTAATTACTCGTATAGTACTTGATTATATATTGTGTATTCGACCTAACAACATAGCATTTGCTTCCAAAAGTATGAACATACTTTAAAGTAGGCTTCTTTCTAGTCATCAAATTGTAAGGTGTCTTTCCAGTGTTTTTGTTGATGAGGGTTCTGTTCTGGATATAGCATGCAGTGCTCACAGCCTCAGCCCAAAAACATGTAGGCATCTTTGCATCAAGTAACATTGTTCTAGCAGCCTCAATCAGAGTTCTATTCTTTCTCTCAACAACTCCATTTTATTGTGGAGTCCTTGGAGCTGAGAATTGCTGAGAAATACCATTCTCTTTGCAGAATGCTTCAAGCATGACATTTTTGAACTCTGTTCTATTATCACTTCTCAATGCAATCACACTTGCATTATTGGCCTTTGCTTCCTTGTCAACTTTCTTTATGTGCTCAATGATTACTTGTGGAGCCTCATCCTTTAATGCTAGAAATTCCACCCATGTATACCTTGTAAAGTCATCAACCATCACCAAGGCATACTTCTTTCTTCCTAATGACATAATATTGATAGGTCCAAACAAATCCATATGAATGAGTTGCAGGGGCTTGGTTATTGATGTCACTGTCTTTGACTTGTGGGTTGATCTTTTCATCTTTCCTCTTTGACAAGCCTCACACACTCTTTCTTGACAGAATTCAAGTGTGGGCATGCCTCTCACTAACTCTCTTTTGAATAGAGAATTAATGACTTTGAAGTTCAAGTGTGATAACCTCTTGTGCCACAGCCAACAATCTTCATTTGATGCTTTTGAGTAGAAGCAACAAACTTTGTCCTTGTTTGCAGAGTCCATATTGGCTACAAATAGGTTTCCTTTTCTTACTCCAGATAGAGCAAAATCACTAGTCTTCTTGTGGGTGATCAAACATTCATCTTTGTCAAAATCCACTTTGAATCCTCTATCAGTGAACTGACCAACACTTAGTAGATTATGCTTGTGTCCGTTGACTAGTGCTACATCTTCAATGATGGTATTACCAACTTTCAATTTGCCATATCCCAATGTGTTACCCATGATGTCATCTCCAAAAGAAACCATTGGGCCAGCCTTCTCCTCATACTGTGATAGCAGGGCCATATCACCAGTCATGTGATTTGAGCATCCACTATCCAAAATCCACATGACCTTCTTTTCATTTTCTTTGCCCTACAACCACAAAGGTATTACTTCTCCTTTGGTACCCAAACAAGTTTGGGTCCATGTGACTTAGAAATAGTTTTATCATAAATAACATGCTTATCAACTTTCTTGGTGTTAGTCCTCTTGTCACTGTTAGAAGTCTTGGAACCTGAGGTTTCAGACTTAGGTGACAGAGGTACCTTCCTAGCTTTAGGAGGACTTGAAGACTTTGACCTTGTGGAGTGTGTGTGAGAATTGTGACTGATACAACCATCAATGAATTGCCTTCTCAAATTGAAACAACTAGTCATAACATTCATATTTCATGGCATGCAATCAAATTTATCACAGAATGGAGCATCTCTATGTCTTAAAGGCATAGAACAATCATAGAAGGGTTTGGGCACACTACCAACAGGTTTCTTGCATACATGAGTTAAATGATTGGTACTGAAACAATTCTGACAAGTTTTCCTAGGGGCATTAGGCATATAAGCATAATTGTTATCTTTGTTAATTCCTAGCTTGTCATTTCTGTTCTGTTTCTTCTTAGCCACTTTCTTCTCAGATTCATTTTTCCCAGCTGATACAAACTTAACAAACTTCTTAGGTCTAGACCTATCACCTACTGGCTCCTTGGCTTTTGGCTTGACACTCTCACTCTTAGAGGATGCTTGTTGTTCACTGGATTGTGCCTCATCCTCATCATTCAACATTTACTTGATGAGTAAGGCATCCACATCAATTTCAAATGTTGATTCTTTAAAAATTGGAGTCTCAGCCTTTTTCAAAATGTGAGGCACTTCCTCCTGAACAACTATGTCATCTTCAATGACATCATAGCATTTCCTCTGTTTAAGAGTGCCATAGTCAAGTCCAATGGCAGCCTTGGGTTTAGCTTGAATTTTCTCATGATAGGATTGAAGTAGACTAGATGAGTTTTTAAAGGTTTTAAGTTTGAATTCATTTTCAGCTAGTTCATCCCTAAGAGCCTTTTTAATCTGACTAGCACATAGAACCTTATTCTGCAGATATTCAACTTCTTTCTTAAGGTTTTCTACTTGCATAGCAGTTAGCTCAAGTTCCTCATTCTTTTTTATTAACAATTCATTTCTAGCAGACAGTTTAGCAATTTCCTCATTAGCAACAGTCATACTAGTATGAATATTAAACATTTCAACAAATAGTTGTTCAATCATACTTTTGTACTCAGAAACAGACATGTCTATGGTAGTGAGAGATGGTACCTGAGAGTCTGATGAAGATGTGTCATCCTTGGAATTGGCCATCAAGGCATAATTGCAAAATCCTTGCTCTTCTTCATCACTATCAGTATCATCCCAACACTTCCCTTCAGCTATGTAGGCCTTTGCCTGGTGTTTGCTTTTTGAGAAGGGCCTCATACTTATCTTCAAGCTCTAGAAACTCTCTATCCTTCTTTTTAGGCTTCTTACATTCACTAGCAAAATGCCCTAGGTCATTGCATCTATAACATCTCACAGATGACCTATCCACATAGCCAGTTTTGAATTTAGTCTTGTTTGGCTTCACAAGTGCTTTACTCTTGTTGAATGAATGGTTTTGGGTTTTAGGTTTGAAGGGTTGGTTCCTCTTGAATCTGATGTTTAGAAATTTTCTGGCCATGAAAACATATGAAGTGTTTTCCATTCCATCTAGTTCTTCAAGAGTATAGAACTTTTCTTCCTCCTTCTCCTCAACAGGTTCACTTACCTCAACTTCAGTTTCTTCATCATCTACTATCTCCTCTATCCTTAGTTGACTTGTAGATGATTCTAGGTCTTGAATAGATTTATTAAAAATCAAGGCACATGACATGTTTATCATTCTGTCTTGGTTGGCTTGGATAGCCCTTTTCTGAAGCAACTCAAGCTCATGAGTCTTTAAAACCCCATAGAGCACATCATATGTGATTTTGTTTAAATCTCTTTCTCTTAGAGAAATGACCCTTTGCTCTAGATGATTTGGTGAAGACAGTAGAAACTTCATGTTCAACTCCTTGGTGCTATAAACCTTGTCATTCATCTGTAACTCAGTAACTAGCTTGTGAAATCTCTCAAACATCTCAGTAATGCTTTCCATGGGCTATGCCATGAAAACTTCATACTGTGTGACTAGTATCTGTTTCTTGTTTTCCTTGACCTCATCAGCCCCTTCACATAACACCTCAATGTGATCCCACATTTCTTTGGCAGATGTACACGATGCAATGTTTGCAAACATTGACATATCCATGGAATCTTTAATTAGCAGCATGAGGTGACTGTCAAGAGCAACCAACTTCTTTTCTGATTCTGTCCATTTGGATGGTTCCTTGGCCACATAAGATCTTGGAATAGTTGTGGTTCCAACAATCTTTTCAGGTATTACTTTCTTACCATTAATTATTTTACTTACTTATTAAAAAACAAAATACAATCTTTTCACAAAATATCACAATCAGCTCTTCCCAACACTTCCCCTAAATAATAACTAACCAACTACCTTTTTCAGCTATTACCTTTTCTAACTTATTTTCTAACTAAAATATCTCATTTTCTTCTAAATAATGACTAACCAATTATCTTTTTCAGCTATTACCTTTTCAAACTTTACCTTTATAACTTTTTCTAATTATAATCTCTTCTTCCCAAAAATATGATCGTTTTAATTAATGAAATAAACTAATAATATTACAATTACTAATAACTAACTGATTATCTTTTCCTGCTAAAAGGTAATATCTTTTCTAACTAAAATATCTCATTTTCTCTTGAATAATAACTAACCAATTACCTTTTTCAACTATTATCTTTTCTAACTTTTCTAACTAAAATCTTTTCTTTCAAAAAATATAGTTGTTCTAATTAATTAAATAAACTAATAATATTATATTTACAAATAACTAACTGAAATATCTCATTTTCAAACCTGATTTTTTTACTTAATTATCCTTACTTAAATCTATATTATCTATACTATATTATAATAGCCGAAACATTATAAATTTGGTCGGTGTTGAGTATTGAATACAGTAAAAGAATACAGAGGGGGGTGAATGGATTCTTGAACTTTTTCTCGTTCTTGAATCTGTGTAGCAAGATATGTGTTTGTGCGTGCAAATATGTAGGTGCGGATAAAGAACAACACAAGACACAATATCACTTTAATCTAATATTTTATTAGATAAAGATTTGCTACAATCTGTGAATACAAATGGTAGTATTCTCGGCTTCGTTTTCCTCAGAGAGATGTGCTCTTACAATGTGTATGAAAAACTTCTTTTGCTAAAGAAGTGAGATTGTATTCTTATAGAACATGAATACAACTCACGTACTACAAATAAGGCTACAGGATAAATTACTTTCTTGTATGTCTATCCTTTTTGAGTAAACATCCAAACGGCTACATATTTGACTTTGCAAAGCTCTGTTCAGATCCACTTTTTTAGCTCTTTGTCTCTTCTACATCTCTCCAAGCTTCCTTGTAGGCTTTCCAGAGCACGTTACAGATTGTGGTCCTTAAAGTGCATTGGCTTGTTACAGGTTTCTGACTTGTATAATTTCTTCAGTATTTTGTCTCCAAGAATGTATTCGAGAAGTGGCTAAGTGATTGATTCGAGAACTAGGATTAGATAACTCTGAGTTCTCGAATACTATATGATTGACAGATCGAATCACTTCTCGAATAACACTTTTCTCCAGGGTTCCTTGAGTTGTCAAATAGAACACTTGACTTGTCGAATCCCTAAGATGTCGAATAGCTTTCTGAGTCCTTGAGATATCGAATGGAACTATAACTTGTTGACTCTTTGAGAACTCGAATACCACTTTGACTTGTTGACTTCTTGAGTTCTCGAATAGAGTATTAGACATGTCGAATCTTTGAGATATCGAATGAGATATCGAATAGTTCATTCAGAGATATCGAACAGTGTCTTTCTCAGATATCGAATCTCTGACTTCTCGAATGCTAGACTTTTCGAATAGACAAATGTACTTCTCGAATTGGTACTTAGGCAAATTCTTCATTTCTTCAAATCCCAACTGTGATTATTTGACAGTCTTTATTCTCTTGCTTGAGGCATGAACCTTGGAACTTCTTTCAAGCATTATTCTTGACTTTATAAGTACAGTTACACAACTAGGATTTGATGCCTATTACAAGTACAAAACAAATAGAAACTCTACAACTAGAGGTTCCCTCAGTTAAGAGGTCATGTAAGTAATGCAAAGTATTACAAATAATTAGGCTTGTTATTAGATGTATACAGGCATGCCTCTGTGACTAATAGTCGGTTGGTACGGTATCTATTGATTTTACCTAATTACATATAAAATTCATTCTAATAATTAATCAATCTCCTTTTTCATGTTAATCATATTACCTTTTCTCTTTTTCAATAACTAATTAATTTCCCTTTTCAGGTAAAACACAATATCTTTTATATTTTATCTAACTAAAATTTCTCATTTTTTAAAAACTCTACGAGCAATTTTGTGTATTAAAATAACATAATCATATTAGACTTACTATTAACTAATTAATTACCTTTTTCAACTAAAACACGTTACCTTTTCTATTTTCACTAACTAAAATCTCTATTTTTCCAATTATATCATGGGAGGTTCCATGTAATAAAAAATAATAATATTATTTTTATAATACTAATAATTAATCGATTACCTTTTTCAGCTAAAATGTATCATATTTTCTATCTAAAATCCCTTTTTTCTAGAAATATCACGGGCAACATTAATATCTTTTCTTCTAAAAATACTACGAGCAATTTTATTTAGTAAAAATAACATAATTAAATTATAATTACTATAAACTAATCAATTACCCTTTTTACCTTAAACATATTGCCTTATTAATTTTCACATTTTTTTCTATTTTTTCTGACTAAAATATCTTTTTTTCCAATTATATCATGGGTCGTTCTATTTAATAAAATAAAATAATAATATTACTCCATAATACTAATAATTAATCGATTACCTTTTTCAGTTAAAACATACTATCTTTTCTATATTTTTTTAACTAAAATCCTTCTTTTTCTAGAAATATCATGGGCAACATTAATTTCTCCTTTTCGAAAAACAATATGAACAATTTTATTTAGTTAAATAACATAATTAAATTATAAATATTATAAATTAATCAATTACCTTTTTCACCTTAAACATGTTACCTTTCTAATATTATCTAACTAAGATCTCTCTTTTTCCAATTATATCACGGGTGATTCGATTTAATATAATAAAATAAAATTTTTATAATTACTAATAATTATCCGATTATCCTTTTCAACTAAAACCTACCACATTTTCTATATTTCCTAACAAAAATCCCTCATTTTCTAGAAATATCACGGATAATATTTATATAATTATTATCAAATCATCTCATTTAAAAATTTAAGCCTTCAAAAATCATGTTTTAAAAAAATTGATTCAAATTAATGAAAAAAATTATTTAAAATTAAAAAAGTTCGTGCATCGCATGGGGTTTAAGCTAGTTTTTATAATCATCAATATATCAATATATATAAATAAAGGAGGATACGCGGGAGCTTAGGTGGCATTCTAAGATCGTCTCAATTTATTTTTCTAATTTTTTTAGAATTTTAGGATTTTAAACACTAATAAATATAAAAATATTTTTAAACATATTAGAAGCAGAACATGTGTTCGAATTTATAGATGAGAAGGGTTCGAATTTATAAGGAAAATATATAATTAAAAGTTTTATTGGAAGTTGAATAGGTATTTAATTATAAAGTATATGATTAAAGGTTCTATTAGAAGTAGAATAGGAGTTCGAATAAACACTAATAAATATAAAAAATATCTTTTAACATATTAGAAGTAGAATATGTGTTTAAATTTATACATGAGAAGAGTTCGAATTTATAGGAAAGACATACAATTAGAAATTCTATTGGAAGTAGAATAGGTATTTATAAGGCATATGATTAAAAGTTTTATTAAAAATAGAATAGTAGTTTGAATTTATAGAGAATAAGAGTTCGAATTTATAGAAAAAAACATATAATTATAAGTTATATTGGAAGTAGAATAGGTGTTTGAATATAAAGAGGAGACATGTTATTAAAATTTTTATTGGAAGTAGAATACAAGGACGGTGGTCTACATCTCTTACAATATTCTAAAATAATACATTTTTATACAAGTTATTTAAACTTCTATTAGGAAAAAATTTCATAAATCCAATACTAATCTCATAAAGAAAGTATTCTTATTTAAAAAGAAAAGAATCAATGTGCTAACATAATAAAAGAACATTCTCATGCGGGAAGCCTAAATAAATACAGTAGTATCTATAATATAAGAGAAAATAAGATTTTTTTTAACTCCATAAATTTTAGAAAACTTGGAGAAAATAAAAATTGGAATTCACTCTATTTTTAGGTTTTGATTATAAGGAAAAAAGTGTTATAAGATAAGTATCATCAATACTAAAGAACCAAAGTGCTAACATAATAAAAGAACATTCTCATGCGGGAAGCCTAAATAAATACAATAGTATCTATAATATAAAAAGAAAATATGATGTTTTTTTTAAAACTCCATAAATTTTAGAAAACTTGGAGAAAATAAAAATTGGAATTCACTCTATTTTCACTACACCATAAAAGGCCTACGGCAACACCGAAAAAGTGTTGCCGTAGGCTCAAAATATGTTGCCGTAGACCCAAAAAACCCCTAAGGCAACATTTTGGTGGTGTTGCTATTTTTGTCGTTGCCTTTGGGGTCAAAGACAACATTCTAATTCTCTATGGCAACATCAACTTTTCTGTTGGCGTAGACTAG